>CM075977.1:39816466-39850485 GCA_038087875.1 Malacoraja senta | reverse complement strand
AAATTCTAGAGAGTATAAACCAAGTCTATCCAGTCTTTCTTCATAAGACAGTCCTGACATCCCAGGAATCAGTCTGGTGAACCTTCTCTGCACTCCCTCTATGGCAATAATGTCCTTCCTCAGATTTCATATTCACCATGTGACACTTCCAAGAGAAATACAGGAACAGCACCTACCACTGGGTTTTTGATTTCACAAAAGCCTTTGACTTGGTCAGTCTCGAGGGATGTGGAGTATCCCCCTTAGGATTTGCTGCCGTAAGAATTTTGCTCCATCTTATATCTGCATCATGAGCTGTGAAGGTCGTGATTTTAGGCAATAGGCCCACAACAGACCCGCTGTCAGTGCAGGCAGGTGTTAAACAAGGCTGTGTCATTACTCAACACTTTCTCCAATATACAGTTACCATACTGACTGAAGCTTATGAGAGAATAGCCTAACATTCGCAAAAGAAAGATCTAATGTCAACCTCTCCCCATTGTATGACACACTACTGTGAGAGTCAAGCCCGATGGCCTGGACCACTTCCTATACCTCACAAATAACTTATCAGCAGAAGAGAGGCATCCATGATGAGATTGACCATCACTTCCGGTCTTTGGCCCAGTGAAGGGTGTTTGAAGAACACAGCCTCACAGCCACTGGCAGAAACCTGTGGTCCATCAAGCAGCTTTAACCACCACCCCTACCCCCCCTCCCACACAGAACAGTGGTTTGTAAGCTGCCCAAGCAAAATATCAGGTGCTGTTCCTCCGATTTGCATGACACAAATTGGAGGAATAGCACCTCATAACAACCTAGTGATATGAATATTGATCTCTCTAATTGCAAGAAACCCTTGCATTCCCTTTCTCTCTGCCCCTCCCCTACCTTAGTTGTCCTGCTCGTTTCACTGTTCGAATCCCTTTGTTATCACCTCCTCCGCAGCCAACAATGGACCATTGTGGGATCCTTGGCTGGCTCTGATTTGTTCTGTACCTTTTCATACCTCTAGATTCCCTCTCCCCTGACTCTCAGTCTGAAGATGTTTCTCGGCCTGAAACGTCACCTACTCCTTTTCTCCAGAGATGCTGCCTGACCCACTGAGTTACTCCAGAATTTTGTGTCTATCTTCGGTGTAAACCAGCATCTGCAGTTCCTTCCTACACAGTCACATGAGTGACCTCAGCCTCTGAGAATAGTTAACGAGCCCCATCATGGCTAGAGGTCAGGCAGGGGCAAAATCGGAGGATACATTTTCGGCCTCCTTGGAAAGGTTGACATTCCCACCAATCTGTAGCAATCTTCAGGTAGTCATGCTGGCTGTTGTAACAGAAGGAGCCATTTAAACCAAAAAGTTCACATTAGCTCACACAGCAATCCCTTCCCCATCAATTTATCCCACCTTCACATACACCCTCCCCCCAAATTGTGTGCCTGCCTACCTTCCTCACCCCCAAGATTCCACCATTATCTTACACACTCGCAGAAAAATGCAGATGGAGATGAACCTACCAATGTTCGGGACATGAAAAAATACTGAGAGGTCAATTGCTGGTGGTGAGTTGACTGAATTACTGGCTAGTAAGAGCGTGTTGGATGGTGGAATTGCTGGGGAAGACTTGCAAAGTGTGTATTACATCGGGTGGGCTGTCAGAAGTAACTAAAGTGGTTTGCTAGGAGTGTGATGCCTAGGGTTGGTTGCCATTGTTTTATAATAGCTGTAAGTTTCCTAAGGTGATCTAGGATTTGGCTACCAGTAAAGAGTTGCCTGAGATGGGATGTTAAGGTTTGAAGAAAGCTAATGGCATGTTGGCCTTCATTGCGAGAGGATTTGAGTTTAGGAGCAAGGAGGTCCTACTGCAGTTGTACAGGGCCCTGGTGAGACCGCACCTGGAGTAATGTGTGCAAGTTTCCTAATTTAAGGAAGGACATTATTGCTATTGATGGAGTGCAGTGTAGGTTCACCAGGTTAATTCCTGGGATGGCGGGACTGACATATGATGAAAAATGGGTCGACTGGGCTTGTATTCGCTGGAATTTAGAAGCATGAGAGGGGATCTTATAAAGACATATACAATTCTTAGAGGATTGGACAGGGTAGATGCAAGAAAAATGTTCCCGATGATGGGGGAGTCCAGAACCAGGGGTCACAGTTTAAGAATAAGGGATAGGCCATTTACGACTGAGCTGAGGAAAAACTTTTTCACCCAGAGAGTTGTGAATCTGTGGAAATCTCTGCCACAGTTGGCAGTGGAGGCCAATTCACTGGATGTTAGATTTAGCTCTTAGGGCTAAAGGGTTTGGTAGCTGGGGATTGAATTGCCAGGGGTTGGATGCTACGGCTTTGAATGTTAGGGGCGAGTTTCCTGGGATTTAGTTGGTGGGGGCTTAATTTCCAGGGTTTGATTGTTGGAGGATGCCGTTGCCATGGGTTTGGTTCCTAGGGGGAAATTGCAAGAGGTTCGTTGACTGGTTGCATCGTGGCTTGGTTTGGCAACTTGAGCATCTAGGAGCGGAAAAGAATGCAGAAAGTTGTGATCACTGCCCAGTCCATCATCGGCTCTGACGTCCCCACCATCGAAGGGGATCTATCGCAGACGCTTCCTCAAAAAGGCAGCCAGCATCATCAAGGACCCACACCATCCTGGCCACGCACTCGTCTCTCCGCTACCATCGGTTAGAAAGTACAGGAGCCTGAAATCTGTTACATCCAGGTTCAGGAACAGCTACTTCCCCACAGTCATCAGGCTATTAAACTCGCCAACAAACAGACTCTGAACTGTAACAGCCGATTGCACTTTATCTGTTTATTTATGTGTATATTGAACTGAACTGTTCTGTATTTTTGCTTACAATATTCTGAATGTCAGAATGTCATCCAGAGTACAACTGCAATAAGACCTCCTTGCTCCTAAACTCAAATCCTCTCGCAATGAAGGCCAACATGCCATTAGCTTTCTTCAAACCTTAACAATGTCATTGTCCTATCTGGGACACATGACAATAAACTCTCTTGACTTGACCCGCAAAGGGATGAGTTGCAAGAGGTTGGTTGCTAGGGGATGAGTTGCCAGGCTGCGATCCTCGCTTTGAACGCTGGGCGTGCGTGTTGGGAGTCTGGAGGTTTCGCACTCACGGCTCCGTGTCTCCTCTTGGCTGCGTCGCGCCCTCCTGCGATGTTGCCGTGGTGACGGTGGCTGTTTCGTGCGCGGGAGCAGAGCGCAGGGCCGGCCCCGCCGCCACGCACAGCCCGAGGCCTCGGCCTGGCCCGCGATGGCGATGAAGATCCGCAGCAACACCAGGAACAGCCGAGGAACGGCTGAGGAGCGGCAGCGCTGCCCGCCAGTTAGCACCAGGGCCTTGCAGAAGGGGACCAGCCCGCGCCGGGATAGGCGCAAGGAGTGCACCCCGCCCAAGGCCAAGCCCGGGGTTTTGGGGGCTTCTGGCAAGTGGGTGTCCGGCATTGGGGGGCACCTCTGCCTCGACGAGTCGGCGCTCAGTAGCCTGGGGACCACCATCCTGCTCGGTAAGGTGGTGGCAGAGGGTAGGATGGAGGAGGAAGGGAAGGGGTGGCAGGAGAAAGAAGAGTGGAGGATGAGAATTGGGTGAGGGAGGATGAGAGCAAAAAAAGGGGGGGGTGGGTTAGAGAGGAGGAGAGGGAAGGAATGGGTGTGGAAGAGGAGAGGAACGGTGAGGAAGGATGAGAGAAGGGGTGGGTGAGGGGGGAAAGGGAAGGGATGATTTGGGAGAAGGAATGGGGTGGGTGAGGAAGGGAAGGAATGGATTTGGGAGAAGAATGGGGTGGGTGAGGGAGGGGGTGGATGAGGGGGAAGGGGGTGGGTGAGGGGGAGTAGGAGATGGAAGTGGGTGAGTGAGAAGGAATTGGGTGGGTGAGGGCTGGGAGGGTATTGGGATGTTACGTGGAGTTGTATGGATGGGTAGTAAGGGAGAGTCACCACTTGGTCTATCTCTGGTGCACTGTTTTCAACTTTTATGGAAGGGATTGGTGGTGAAACAGGATAATGTATGAAAACATGTTTAGAACCCCTATTCACCATTTTGACTCCTCTCTCACAGCAATCATTGCGGGAATTTTGCATTGGTGAGTACATTGCAATAAGTATAAGGTTATCATAGCTTCTGGTTGGATACTGAATCCAATGACATTATAATCACATGAAAATAATTTGATATAATAGAAACATAGAAAATAGGTGCAGGAGGAGGCCATTTGGCCCTTCGAGCCAGCACCGCCATTCATTGTGATCATGGCTGATCATCCACAATCAGTAACCCGTGCCTGCCTTCTCCCATATCCCTTGATTCCGCTAGCCCCTAGAGCTCTACCTAATGCTCTTTTAAATTCATCCAGTGAATTGGCCTCTATTGTGGCAGAGAATTCCAAAAATTCACAACTCTCTGGGTGAAAAAGTTTTTTCTCATCTGTTTTAAATGGCCTTCCCTTTATTCTTAGACTGTGGGCCCTGGTTCTGGACTCCCCCAATATTGGGGAACGTTTTTCCTGCATTTAGCTTGTCCAGCTTTGTGTCATCTGTAAATTTGCTAATGTTACTTTTAATCCCATCATCTAAATCATTAATATATATTGTATATAGTTGCAGTCCCAGCACCGAGCCTTGCGGCACTCCGCTCGCCACAGCCTGTCATTCTGACAGGGACCCGTTTATTCCTACTATTTGTTTCCTGTCTGCCAACCAATTCTCTATCCATGTCAATTCCCTACCTCCAATACCATGTCCTCTAATTTTGCCCAGTATTCTCCTGTGTGGGACCTTATCAAAGGCTTCTGAAATCCAGATACACTACATCCACTGGCTCGCCTTCATCCATTTAACTTGCTACATCCTCAAAAAATTCCAGAAGATTAGTCAAGCAGGATTTCCCCTTCATAAATCCATGCTGACTTGGACTAATCCTTTTACTGCTATCCAAATGCGCCGTTATTACTTCTTTAATAATTGACTCCAGCATCGTCCCCATCACCGATATCAGGCTAACTGGTCTATAATTCCTCGTTTTCTCTTTTGCTCCTTTCTTGAAAAATGGGATAACATTAGCTACCCTTCAATCCATAGGAACTGATCCCGAACCTATAGAACATTGGAAAATTATCACCAATGTGTTCACGACTTCTAGAGCCACCTCCTTGAATACCCTGGGATGCAGATCATCAGGCCCTGGGATTTATCAGCCTTCAGTCCCATCAGTCCACCCAATACTATTTCTCATCTAATGCAAATTTCTTTCAGTTCCTCTGTCTCCCTAGATCCTCTGTCCTCTAGTATATCTGGGAGATTGTTTGTGCCTTCCTTAGTGAAGACAGAACCAAAGTACCTGTTCTACTCTTCTGCCTTGTTCTCCATAATAATTTCACCTGTTTCTGCCTTCAAGGGACACATATTTGCCTTTACTAATCTTTTTCTCTTAACATACCTAAAGAAGCTTTTACTCTCCTTTATATTCTTGGCGAGCTTATCTTCGTACTTCATCTTTTCACCCCGTATTGCCCTTTTTGTTACCTTCTGTTGTCCTTTGAAAGTTTCTCAATCCTCTAGCTTCCCGCTACTCTTTGCTTTGTTATACACCTTTTCTTTTAGTTTTATTCCATCGCTAATTTCCCTTGTCAGCCACAGTTGCCTCTTACTCCCCTTGGAATTGTTCTTCCTCTTTGGAATGAAATGATCCTGCATCTTTTGGATTATGCCCAGAAATTCCTGCTATTGCTGTTCCACTGTCATTCCTGCTAGGATCCTTTTCCAGTCGACCTTCCTTGGCCAGCTCCTCTCTCATGTCTTCATTTGTTCAACTGCAACATTGACACTTCTGATTTAATCTTCTCCCTCTCAAATTGCAAATTAAAATTTATCATATTATGGTCACTACCTCCTAGCGGTTCCTTTACTTTGAGTTCCTTTTTTAAATCTGGTTTATTAGACAACACTAAATCCAGAATTGCCTTCTCTCTGGCAGGCTCCAGTACAAGCTGCTCTAAGAATCCATCTCGGAGGCACTCTACAAACTCCCTTTCTTGGGGTCCAGAACCAACCTGATTTTTCCAATCTACCTGCATATTGAAATCTCCCATAACCACAGTGGCATTACCTTTGTTACATGCCAATTTTAACTCCTGCTGCAACTTGCACCCTATATCCAGGCTACTGTTTGGGGGCCTGTAGATAACTCCCATTAGTGTCGTCTTACCGTTACAATTCCTCAATTCTATACACAGCGACTCTACATCGTCAGTCCCTATGTCGCCCTTCGCAAGGGACTTCATTTCATCCCTCACGAACAGAGCTACCCCACCTCCTCTGCCTTCCTGCCTGTCCTTTCTATAGGACGTATAACCCTGAATATTCTGAATATCTCGATCCTCCTGCAGCCATGTCTCTGTAATCCCCACAATGTCATATCTACCAATCTCTAACTGAGGTCCTGCTTTTCGGCCTTCTTCCGAACTCGCTGCAGAATCTCTTTCCTCTTCTTCCTGATGTCATTTGTGCCGACATGCACTACCACTTCCGGCTGCTCACCTGCACCCTTGAAGATTCCCTGCAATAGGTCCGTGACGTCCTGGATCCTGGCACCAGGGAGGCAACACATCATCCTTGAATCCTGCCTGTTGCAGCAGAAACCCCTGTCTATACTTCTCACTGTGGAGTCCCCTACTACCACGGCTCTGCCTGACTTCTGTCTCTTTGGCTTTGCTTCAGCGCCACGTTTTGACTCGTAGACCTGTCCATCGTTCAGAATGGCAGTGTCTTCTGTCACGACACGGCATAAGCTCAGGGGCGACCGCGCCTTTGCGGTTGCAGCTCCTAGACTGTGGAACAGCATCTCCCTTCCCATCAGAACTGCCCCCTCCAACGACTCCTTTAAGTCAAGACTAAAAACTTATATATACTCCCAAGCCTTTCTTGACGTCCTCTGAGCGAGGGCTATATGTATATATGTATGTAGTTTGTTTGTTTATACTATTCTTATAACAAATGTAAAGCACTTTGGCCAACGAGAGTTGTTTTTTAAATGTGCTATATAAATAAATGTGACTTGACAGCTTCCAAGAGGGTGAACCTGTTTTCAAGAGGTACATCCCCCGGGGTCTCCTGTACTCCAAGCTTCCTTCCCTTCCTCATCGTCACCACCTTCTCTCTTCCGGTCTCTCCGGTGTAACAATCTCGCTGTAGGTCCTGCCCAGGAAACTCGTTTTCCCGGATGATCCTGAGGTCATCCAGTTGCCTCTCCAGTGCCCCAATATGGTCCTTCAGGAGCTGAACCTGGACACACTTTCCACAGTTGTAGCAGCCAGAGGCACCATCAGTGTCCCTGACCGCCCACATCCTGCAAGCATCACACTGAATCAGCTTACCTGTCTTTGTTCACTGCATCTCACCCTCTCCAACTTTTGGCGTAGTTTCCTCTCTCAGCCTCCTCGCCGAACACTCTCGAGCCAAAGATTCGCACTTTTCTCACAAGGCCCTTCCCTTGACAAGGCCGCTCCCCTGGAGCAAACCTTCCTTATATTAGCTGATAAATTGACTAATTCGCGAATTTACTGATTTGCTAATTAAATATCCCAGCCTATCCCCGCACTCAGTCCTTCACATGCCGTTCCTCTGCCGACCTTGAAGGTACCTTAATGAACTGACTGCTAAGCTAACCTTATGAATGAAAATCAATATTGCTTATTTATGGTGTACTAAATATTCTATCTCCTTTTTCAACTGTGATGCAGAATATGATAATAGGTGGGTTTTTTGCTTGGATTAATTATCAACTTGGTGAAAAGGGTTTGAAATTCAACATCTGCTTTGGGAAAAAATTGAGCAATTTGAAGGAGAGATTTGAGTAAATCTTCTGATTTTCCCATCTTGCAATGCCGATGTGTTGCAGTTTGTTATTAAATGAATTGTTAGTCGTGACCCAATTTGTGAGAAGAAGTGAGGTTTTCTTGGAAAAGGTGGAAACTTTATTCCCATTGCATTTTGCGCAAGAAATTGCAGCGAATTATGGACACAGCCCAGACCATCACACTAACCAACCTCTCTTCTATTGAAGATAGACACAAAAAGCTGGCAGCATCTCTGGAGAGAAGGAATCCATTTATACCTCGCGCTGCCTCAGCAAGGCTAGCAGCATAACCAAGGATGAGTCGTACCCTGGCCACTCCCTCTCTCCCCTCTCCCATCAGGCAAAGGTGAAAATCCACACCACCAGATCAGGGCCAGTTTCTTCCCAGCTATTATCAAGCAGCTGAAACATCCTACCACAACCAGAGAGCATTGCTGAACTACTAACTACCCCTTTGGTGACCCACAGACTATCCTTGATCGGACTTTGTTGGCTTTACCTTGCACTAAATGTTATTTGCTTATCATGTATCTGTACACTAGATGGATCAATTGTAATCATGTATTGTCTTTCTGCTGACTGGTTCGCACACAACAAAAGCTTTTCACTGTACCTAGGAACATGTGAAAATAAACTATACTAAAGAACTAAAGAGATGTATTTGTTACATTAGTTGTGTGTTGAGTCTGATTCCAGTATGATAATGAAAGAGCTATCATATAATTTATTTTTCTCAATGTTTGGTCAGATTGGAGAGATGAAAAATTGCACCATAGTAGGTGAGATTCGTTTTTTAAGGTGGTGAAAGGAGCTCAGGTTCGTTGTCAACCCTGCGCAAGAGGGCTGGGGAGGAAAACAAAGTGTTAGATAAATCCTGGAGTCTGAATCAAGGAACTTAAAACAAAATACGCCAAATTCATGTTTAATAATTTTCTAGTTCGTTTGAGGATGTTAAAGCAGGAACCTGTGGCTGGGGTGTGTTTAAAATTTGTGAATGCACACAATGAGATGTTATTGAGGGAAGTGTGGAATGCAGATTGGTTATTATATAAAAGAAAGAAAGTCAGAATAAATAGGTCTTTTGGGGGCTAGAATGATGTGAGTAGTTGAGTGCTTCAAGATCGGTTCTTGCTGCCTTGATTATTTTCTATTTGTTTTAATGACTTGGAAGAGGGGTTGCAGTGTATCATACCCAGGTTTGCTGATGACTTGAATGCTGTGAGAGTGCATGCAGTGAGGAGTTTATTTGGATTTCTCAGTGGGGTGTAGAAGTTCATTGGACATACACATAGCAGATGGAGTTTAATGTGAAAAGGTGTGAGGTAACACAATAAGCAACTGATGTCTGCTTCCTTTCACAGACTCCCCACATTTGAGGCTGTAAGGCTGCACTTGCAGTGAGTTTGCACTGATCAGCAGTCCACAGTGTTCAAACAATTGACATCATACACGCAAATCATAATGCAGAAAGAAGGAACTGCAGGTGTTGGTTTACACAAAAAAGCACAAAGTACTGGAGTAACTCAACGGGTCAAGCAGCATCGCTAAAGAAGGGTCTCCACCTGAAACATCACATATCCCCATTCTCTGGAGATGCTGCTTGACCCACTGAGTTACTCCAGCATTTTGTGCCCTTTTGAGCAAAACAAAATTATGTTCCGTGGTGTGCCTTGTGTAATTGATGGAAGGAAGATGCCTCCTCTCAACCACCCACTCATCAGTCCTCTGGGACACCTCCCAGTTCCACATGGGCCTCACCAGTCACGTCAGAAAACATAGAATCTGGGTGGAAGTAGGTTGTCTTAAACCATGATTAACTGCTGAGAGATAGGAAATTAGATTTATTAGCTTTGTAAAGAGGCTGAAAGCTGGTCAGTTCTCCAAAAGTTTTTTGGATTGAGGTTGATAGGGTTCAGATGCTGTCCTTGTAGGTACTGAGGCAACTGATGAGGCCAATGTGGGTCTTGCGGCCTCTGCTGCAGTGGACTAGTTGGATAGTTTCTGTGGTAGAGTCTCAGCCACTTACTCTGGGTTCCATCAGTTTTAGCCAAATGGATCAGCCTCTGGTGCCATCCTAAGCACTACTATTCCACTATGAGTGCTCAAGCACTAGGTTTCTTGTAAGTTTAGTTTAGATTATTCTTGCGTGTACCAGGGTACCGCGAAAAGCTTATTTGTTGCGTGCTTTACAGTCAGCGGAAAGACTATATGATTACAATCAAGCTGTCCACAGTGTACAGAGAAAGGATAAAGGGAATAACGTTTATTGCAAGATAAAGTTTGATTAAAGATAGTCCAAGGGTCTCCAATGAGGTAGGTGGTAGGTCAGGACTGCTCCCTCTTTAGTGACAGGATGGTTCAGTTGCCTGATAACAGCTGGGAAGAAACTGTCCCTAAATCTGGAGGTGTGCTTTTTTACACTTGTGTACCTCTGCCTGAGGGGAGAACAGGGAGTGTCTGGGATGAGACTTATCCTTGATTATGCTGATGGCCTTGTCGAGGCAACATGAAGCGTAGATGGAGTCAATGGAAGGGAGGTTGGTTTGTGTCATGATCTGGGTGGTGTCCACAATTCTGTGCAATTTCTTGCGGTCTTTGGAGCTACTACCAAACCATGCTCTGATGCATCCCAATAAAATGCCTTTCTACGGTGCATCTGTAGAAGTTGGTGAGAGTTGTTGTGGATGTGCTGACGTCCTAAGCCTTCTGAGGAAGTGTGCTTTCTTGCCATTGCTTCAATATGACTGGTCCAGGACAGGTTGTGGGTGATATTTACTCCTGGGAACTTGAAGCTTTAAACCTTCTCTACTTCTGCGTTGTCAATGTATACCAGGGTATACTTCACTTCCTGAAGTCAATCACTATCTCCTTTGTCTTGCTGACATTGCGGGAAAAGTTGTTATCTTAACACCAGATTACGAAGTTCTCAATCTCCTTCCTGTATTCTGTTTTATTATTTGATATCTGGCCCACTAAGGTGGTGTCATCAGCAAATTTGTAAATTGAGTTGTATTTGTATTTGGCTGTACAGTGGTTTTCCCAGTAGTTGATGACAAATAAATTGAAGGCATTTCTAAATTGTTTGAAAGCTAATTTCCAGCGGTTTATATTCACTGTTCAATTAGTGAGTCAAATTAAATAAGTCTGCTGAATAACTGTTTTATAGATCTTTTCTCAATTGTCAAAGCAATACTTAAATGTTTCAATTTTATTCCAATTCACTTCAGGTACCATATAGCTAGTCTCTTTGAAAATAATCGACATTTCTCTCACCTTTCAACATTAGAACGTGAAATGGCCTTTCGTACTGAAATGGTAAGCATTTGATTTAACTTATTAGTGGTTAGCTTCAGGTTCCCCAGTATACCTACAGACAATTGAATGGCAGTGGGTAGTTTACCAACAGCTAGTTTTCTGCATCATTTGATCTATCAATCTGTAGCCTTGATTCTGATAAAAAACACCTGATTTCTGCAAATTGATAAGCAAACACGTCAGCGAGATGTGTTTGCTTATCACGTCTCACACTATAGTCACAAATTGTAAGTACCTCGGATTATGCAAATTAATTTTGTATTTAAAATGAAGAATGCTTATTGGTGGACATCGGAGTGATCTGACATTTTGATGGATACAAAGGAGGAAATTGGATTAGGAAGAAGACTAAGGAGAAATCCTGCAGTTAGCACTACATTCTGCTTATTCTCTTAGTAGAGCGATGGAAGCCTTTCTAGTTGAAAGGGACTGTACAGTTGAGTGTGTAATGGGCAAGGAGGATCCCAGTAAGCGTTGTAAACACCAGCGTTAAAAACATGAGTGACCTCATTTTTCTTCAAATAGCATGTTTCCTTTCGAGCTCGATGCGGGTCGATGGCATTATGTGAAATCAGCCAGGGTCTGACAATAGTTCCATATTTGACTTGGTCAGAATTGAGTACCATTATTACCATTATAATCTTATTACCACACTATATGGCCCACTGTGAACCAATTTTGCTGATCTCTGCTCACTGTATTTTGGGATTTCCCATGTTCACCAAATCTCTCCCACAACCCCTTCCAGTCTAAACAAAATCCAGCTGTTTACCTTAAGGTTATAATTCTATTCACACTACATGAAGGCTCTCCAACCCTAATGTGGAAATAAAGTAAGATAATTGAATGAGGAATGGAACTAAGACAGTTGATCATCGCTGGTTGATTATTGTTATTCATCTTAGTCTTCCTTTCCACCAGATGCCATGGAAATACTGTTAGAACTCAGAGCATGAGCTCAATGAATTTAGAACTGTTCAAAGATATTGAGCAGATATAACCACAGCTTGTAGAAATGAGGTATATTTTTTGCCCACAATTATATTATATTTGGGGGGGGGGGGGTCTAAACAAAATTTTGATTGTAAAAATTATTATTCTCATTTAAATTCTCTATATATAATGAACTAAAATATCAGTTGTAATGCAGAATGATTGGGCTTTTAACAGTGCTGTAATTGGAATAGAAAAACTAGTTTAACATTGCTGGAAGTGTTCTTTTCATGGAATGTTTGTGCATTGAGCTGGAGTTCATTGTTCCCAGATATTTCTGGTTTGTTTATCAATGTTTTGTACGTTGAGGTTTATCTTGGTCATATTGACTTATAATGCTTCTAAACACGTTTTCTGGTTTTAGGGCTTGTATTATTCATTCTTTAAAACCATTATTGAGGCACCTTCATATAATGAAGGCTTAACTTGCATAATGAACGATCGCTTGACTGAATATCCTTTGGTTATCAACACCTTGAAGCGGTTCAACCTTTATCCAGAGGTTGGTAATTTATATGAAAGAATTTAGAGTATAAAAATTAAGATGCCAGCTGTTGTTTAGTAAATTAAGCATTCTTTAATGTTCTCCCTCCTTTCCTTTACCCTGATATTGATTTCTCCTGCAGCTCCATTGCACATAAACACAAACTTATTCAGAACAGCACTCCTCCATGCTGGCTTGTCTGTGATCTTGCACACTCACCATCCTTGCTCTTCCAGGTCTCCTTCATCTTCAAACTCAACCCCTTCACCACCACCTCAAATCCTCTGGTTTACTTTGTCTCTAGATTTTTACTTGGGAGATTGATTCATGTAACTTTCTGCTTGCAAAGCTTTTTTTCTGATTGGAATCAAGCATGTTTTTTGGGGTCTACATTTGCTTAATACAGTGTTGATTACTTTGTGACATGCATGGCTGCTTTAAAGCATGTTGCAATACTTAAAAAGCAGTGCCACAAATGACTTGTTGATTTGTTTTTGTCATGAGGTGAGATGTTGCGGCAATAATTAAAGAAGGACCATTGGCTGTTAAACACTTGGATGTCACTTTGTAGGAAGGAACTGCAGATTCCGGTTTACACCGAAGATAAACACAAATGCTGGAGTAACTCAGCGGAACAGGCAGCATCTCTGGATAGAAGGAATAGGTGACATTTTGTTTTGATGTGTCGTTTTCATACCTTACACTTATCTCTGTGCCTCCCTCTCCCCTGACTATCAGTCTGAAGAAGGGTCTCGACCCGAAACGTCACCCATTCCTTCTATCCAGAGATGCTGCCTGTCCCACTGAGTTACTATAGCATTTTGTGTCTAATTTGGTTGTAACTACTCTTTTATTGGTGGCTCCAGTTATATAATATTTCCCTGCACTAACAGTATGGCTAGCGACTCCTTGGTTTGCATCTAGCTCAGTATGGCACTGCCTCTGTATTGCGCCATACACCTCGGAGCTCATGTCCTGGATATACTTGCAAACCCAAAGCCTTCTGCCAATTGGCTGGGATTGCTACAGATATTCAGGTGTGTCATTGTGATTGTTTTTTCTACAAAAATAAAGATGTTATTGACAATAATGATTGCTGCCTCATAAGCAAGCTTTTGTCACCAGATGGCAGGAGAAATGTCTTCAATGCCTGGGTGATGAACCCCATTAGTGGGATGGGATGGGGTAACATTCTTGAGCCTGTTTAAGCTCTTATCTTCATGTATCATTTGTATGAGAACTATGGGAACAGCAATATTTGGTTTAAAGCTGAACTCTGTGTAATTGACTCTTTTTTTCGGTAGGTAGTGCTGTCTAGCTGGTACCGCATTTACATTGCCGTTGCAGATTTTCTTGGCATTTCGACCAAAATTTGTTGGCGTGTGGACCGAGGTCATGGCTTCACTCCTGTGGATAGCTGCGAAGGCATGTTATTTGCGTTGCATGTACTTCAAAACCTGCTTTTAAATATTTACACAGGTAACAAGCTGAAAATGTCTCTTGTTTTTATTCAACAGGAATGGGAGACCCTGCCCATTTTTATGTCACGTTTGTTTTTTTGCTAAATGGGTTTATGATGTCACTATTTTTCATTTATGGAACATACTTGAGGTAAGAGAATATTCCAGTACCATTAATAAATGAATTTGCCACATGTTGGTTGGGCCTAACTAGTTATCACTCAACCAGTTATCACTCAACCAGTAACTGGGAGATTGATCATTATTGAATTATTTTGGGAAATGCTTGTTGATATGTACATCTTTGCATTTATGGTGCAATTAAAATGTTAATTGTTTTATGTAAAGTATCTTTTAGGGCATTGCATTAGTTTGAAAAATCTAATTTCTGTGAATTGTTGATCAATGTGCAGTTGGTTGCCTTTTGTGAGAGGTTTGGTTGGATCATGGCCAATGCTGCAGTATTTCAAGTTGAGTGTATTGTTACATGCACAAATACAGAGATGTACAAGGTTCAAGGAAAATCTTGCTTGCAGCAGCATAGGGTCAAGCAAACACAGAAAACCATGTGCAGCACGGGAACAGACATTTGGCCCACAATGACTGTGCCAATCATGACACAAAGTTAAACTAATCTCCATGTGATCCATCTTCCTCCATTTTCTGCATATCCATGTGCTTATCTAAAAGCCACTTGAATATCGCTATTTTTATCTGCTTCCACTATCAGTGTGGGTTAGTACGGATTGATTAGTACGGGTTTATGAGGCGAAGGCAGGATAATGGGGTTAGGAGGGAGAGATAGATCAGCCATGATTGAATGGCAGAGTAGACTTGACAGGCCGAATGGCCTAATTCTGCTCATCAATTATGATCATCCTGGCAGTGTTCCAGGCATCTGCCGCGTTCTATGTGTAAAACAAAACATGCCCGATGTATTGCCTTTAAACTTTCCCCCTCTGACCTTTAAGATAATGCCCTGTAGTCTTTGACATTTCCACCCTGTCTCTCCTATCTATGTGTCTCATAACTTTATATAGTCTATCAGGTCTCCCCTCAACCTCCAATGCCCCAGAGAAAATCCAAATCTATCCTTGCAGCTAATATCCTCTAATCCAGACAGCCAGCTGTTGGACATTTTCTGAACCCTCTCCAAAGCCTCGGCATCCTTCCTGTAATGGAATGATCAGAACGGCATCCAATTCTCCAAATACAGCCTAACCAAACCTGCAACATGACTTCCTGACTCTTATACTCGTGGCCGACCAATAAAGGCAAGCATACCAGAAAACAACTTTTACCAGCCTGTCTACTTGTGTTGACACTTTAAGGGAGCTATGGATTTGTACCCTGAGATCCATCTGTGTTGTTGAAAATCATTAACTGGATTCCTTCCCATTACATTCAACATCCCAAAGTGGAACACCTCACACTTGCTTGAATGAAACTCCATCTGCCATTTTTGTGCCGTATTCTTGACTGCCTTCTGCAACTCAATCAAATTTGGTGTAATCTACATATTTACATTTATGTCCAAAATGTTTGTTTATAAAACCCTCTGTGTTTAAAAACTTGCCCCTCCGGTTCCTATTAAATCTTTCTCCTCTCACCATAAACTTCTAATTCTTGATGCCACGAGCCTGGGAAACAGGCTTTCTGCATTCACCCAAACTATGCTCATGATTTTTTACACCTCTATAAGATTGTTCCTCAACCTCCTGCACTCCAAGGAATAGTCCTAGCCTCTCCTTTAGCTCAAACCCTCGAGTCCTGGCAACATATGTAGGTCATGTGATAGGAGCAGAATCGGGCCATTTGGCCCATGAAGTCTATTTCGCCATTCAAACATGGCTGATCTATCTCCAGCCTAACCCCATTCTCCTGCCTTCTCCCCATAACCCTTGACACCCGTACTAAGAGTCTGTCTGTGCCTTAAAAATATCGATTGACTTGGCCTCCACAGCCCCTGCGGTAGAGAATTCCACAGATTCACCACCTTCTGACTAAAGAAATTCCTCCTTGTATCCTTCCTAAAGAAACGTCAAATTCCGAGGATATGACCTCTTGTACGAGAGTCTCCTACAAGTGGAATCATCCTCCCCACATCTACTCCATCCAAGTCTTTCACTATTTGGTACATTTCAATGAAGTCCCCCCCTCACTCCAGATAATCAGTCTTCTCCCAAGGATGGAAGAGTCTAAAACTAAAGCGAGTACAGGTCAAACGCTCATCATATGTTAACCCACGCATTCCTGGAATCATTCTTGTAAACCTCCTCTGGATCCTCTCCAGGGCCAGCATATCGTTTCTCAGATTTGGTGCCCATAATTACTCACAATACTCCAAACGTGGCCTGACCAGCGCCTTAGAGCCTCAGCATTGCCTCCCTGTTTTTGTATTCAAGCACTCTTGAAATAAATGCGAGCATTGCGTTTACCTTCTTGCCGACTTGCAGATTAACTTTTTTGGGAATCCTGCACCAGCATTCCCAAGTCTGTTTGCATCTCCGACTTCTGGATTCTCTCCCCATTTAGAAAATAGTATATGCTTTTATTCCTACTACCAAAATGCATGACTCCACATGTTGCATTCCATCTGCCACTTCCCTGCCTACTCTCCCAACCTGTCCAAGTCCTTCTGCAGAGTCCCTGCTTTCTCTTCACTACCTGCCCCTCTACCTATTTTCGTATCATCCGCAAACCTGGCCACAAAGCCTTCAATCCTCTCGTTCAAATCATTAATACACAATGTGAAGAGTAGTGGCCCCAGCACCGAACCTTGTGGAACTCCGCTAGTCACTGGAATTATCCTTGTAAATCCTCTCTGCACTCTTCCTTACCTAATGGCATCTTTCCATAGCAAGGTGTCCAAAACTGAACACAATACTCAACACAACTGTGGCCTCGTCAATTTCTTGTACAACTGTGACACAACATCCCAAATGCTATATTCAATTAAAAACACAAAGTGCTGGAGTAACTCATTGCATCAGGAAGCATCTTTGAAGGGAGTGGATGGGCGATGTCTCAGGTTGGGACTCTTCTTCAAATGCCTTTCCATTGTTAAAAAGACGCTGACTAACCCACTGAGTTACTCCAGCACTTTGTGCTCTACTCAAGTATCCAGCATCTGCAATTCCTCGTGTCCCCATTTCTATATACTTATGTTACTATATTAACTATGTATAAACACAGCTGTAATTTCTACTTGGTGAAACAAAAAAGTATAAAAATACCCTTTAATAAAGTCAAACAATGTGCATTTTAACCACCTGTGATTTTTTCTATTAGAAATCTCAAATTGTTGAGTACAAAGGTAAATAAATAAATGAAGGGTCTTTGTCCCAAACATGGAGGGCACTATATGTCTACTGCCCTGCCCTCTCAGACCTCCTTGGTTATTTCTTCAAAGAAGTCAAATCAAATTTGTGTGACACGATCTTCCATGCCCCAGCACCAATCCGCAGGCATGCATTCACCACTCCAATCTTCCTATTCCTAACTTCACTACTACGTGCCACCAGGAATTATCTGGAAATTGCTACTTTTAAGGTACTGGTTTTTAAACCTTTTGCCTAATACCCTATATTCACTCTGAGGGACTTCCTACCTACATCATTTGCCACAATGTACAGTGACATCTGGTTGCTCACTTTTCCGAGGGGGCGCCGTCGAGTATGGCTGCCCAGCCTGCAGCTGTCTGTCCTTTCACCCTTTAACATTTTTTTTTAGTATGTTAAAAGTTTGTTTGGAGGTCTAATCTTTTTTATGTGGGGGGGGGGGGGGGGGGACTATTTTTCTCAGTCCCTACCTGGTCGGAGGTGCGGCTTTTCTCCAGGCCGTATCTTTGCCCCTTCCTCGCGGCCTACCACCGGGACTGGAGTGGCGTTTCCTGCCGGGACCGGCCAGAACTTCGGCTTCGGCGGCGGTGCAGCGCTGGGGCGTCATCGCGGAGCGGGAGATGCCTTGCCCGGGTCGCCGTGCGGTGGGCTCCAGAGTGCTGAGACCGCCGACTCCCAACATCGCGGAGCTGTCGTTGCAGAGCTTCCAGGCTCGGCGGCGCTGTCTCTGAACACCGCGGAGCCTGGGATTTCTCGCCGAGATCGCCAGTGTCAGAGCTCCGACCAGCGCAGCCTGTGGACTTCGGGAGCAGCGCGGTCTCTGGCAGCAAGAGGCCGTTCCAGAAGCTCCAAGCCGCTGAAGAGTGTTCTCCCGACGCCGAAGCCCCATCATCCGGCAAGAGGGCCTGAACATCAGGCCGGCGTTGCGGCGACTGCGGAGGCCTCAATAGGCCCGACCATGGGTAAACAAGGGGAAGAAGACTGGACTTTGTGCCTTCCCTCACAGTGGGAACCATTGTGGGGGGGATGTTTTTATGTTTTATGCTCAATTCTTTTTTAATGTGGTGTCTTACTTTTATTTGTGTGCTGCAAATGGCAACTCAAACACACACCACCTTGGAGTCCTGTTTACTGCCAAATAATCTACTGACTGTCCTCCGAACTAATGAGTCTCCATTCATTATAGCTCTGTCTGACTTCACCCTACCCTACTGTGCTCAAAGCCTGGTGCCAGAGACCTGACTGCTGATGCTGTTCTTCTCTGAATGGTGTCCCCTCCCATCAGTATCCGACAGGGATACTTGCTATTAAGGTAAATGGACACGGGATTCATGCACTGTCTCCCTTTCCTGATGGTAGTCTATTTTCTTTTTTCCTGCAACTTGTGTGTGACAACCTCACTTTAATACACCTATGTGATGCTCTCATTCTCCTGGACAACCCTGAGGTCATCCAGCTGCAGCTCCAGTTCCTTCAAGCAGTCAATCAGGCTTAGATTATTCTCACTAGTGTTGGAAATCGAGGGTTGATCTTATAGAGATTCATACGATTATGAGGGGCATAGAGAGGCTAGATAATCAGTCGTTTCCTTTGGATGGAAGAGTCTAAAACTAAAGAACCTGAATTATTGACTGTTTATTTCCCACTACTGATGATGCCTGACCCACTGAGTTTCTCCAGCCTATGCTTGTTAAACCCTAATAGTTTTATTTACAAAACTTGCATACTTTTACTCACTAATCCAAAGTAAAACCTGGAGTTTTCCACATTGTACACGGGATACAAAAATAAATCTATATTTCATGTTTGCCCACTAGAATTGCATTTTCATTGAGCGTTTTATGATTTGTTTTATTTTACTTCTGGAGCTGGTTTGGGTAGTCACAGATAAAGAGAGAAATCTTGCTAGATTTTAATTTCCTGCAAAGCATAACTCCCTCTTGGCCACTCTGCTCCCGGATCTTACCGTTTCACATCCTGCATTTCTAATTTGCTGATGTTTATATGTCACAGATTTTTAATCCTTTAAGTAGTATACCTTTGAAAAAAATTAATGAAATTCTTGGAAGTTGACCATTTGGAGTGGCTACAGCATTGGAACTTTAGCCCATGTGAAGTGATAAATATAATTGAGTAATGGGATTGGCTATTGCAACACTATTAGTGGTTTGGTGTTATTGCTTCCTCCTTCTATCCTTCCCCTTTTCCATCAATTCCTGAACACTGGTAGTGGAGGAACAGGTACCAGGTATAATCAGTATGTTATATCGATAACAAATGGTGCAGAAGACAAAAGGAATACATGAAAAGAGTTGACAAGACAAGCTACCTCTAATTGCTGTGAGAAGATGATGCTGAGCTGCTGCTGTAGAGTGGATTAAGCCTGGTAGAGTGAATTTGCACTCGTGGGAGAGTCCAGAATCAGAGGTCATAGCCTCAGAATGAAAGGGCACACCTTTAGAAAGGAGAATTTGTCGAGTACCTCAGAGAATGTTCCTTCGAGCAGCTTGTGGAGCCTACCAGGGAAAAGGCAATTCTGGATTTCGTGTAGTGAAATGAACCGGATTTGATAAGGGAGCTCGAGGTAAAGGAACCACTAGGAGGTAGCGACCTTAATATGATAAGATTAAACTGCAATTTGTGAAGGGGAAGATGAAATCGGTTGTGTCGGGGTTACAGCTGAGCATAGGGAACTACAGAGGCATGAGGGAGGAGCTGGCCAAAGTTGACTGGAAAACGACGCTAACAAGAATGACATTGGAACAGCATTGGCAGGAATTTTTGGGAATAATTCAGAAGATGCAAGATCATTTCATTCCAAAGAGGAAGAAAGATTCTAGAGGAAGAATGGGGTGACAGTGGCTGACAAGGAAGTTAAAGACAGCATGAAATTAAAAGAGAAGGCATATAACATTGCAAAGACTGGCGGGAAGCCGGGGGATTGGAAAGCTTTAAAAAAAACAACAACAGAAGGCAACTAAAAAGGCGATTGGGGAGAAAAGATGAAATAAGAAGGTAAGTTAGCCGATAATATAAAAGAGGATAGCAAGAGTTTCTTCAGATATATAAAGAGTAAGAAAGAGACATGAGAGGACCGAAGATAGACACAAAAAGCTGGAATAACTCAGCGGGACAGGCAGCATCTCTGGAGAGAAGGAATGGGTGATGTTTCGGGTCTAGACCATTCTTCATGAGAGGACGTTGGCCCGCTGGAAAATGATGCTGGAGAAGTGATAATGGGGAAGAAAGAAATGGCAGGGGAATTGAATAATGTTTTTGCACCAGTCTTCACAATAGAAGACATCAGCAATGTGCCTAAAATTCATGAGAGGCGGGATGGAAGTTAGTGAAGTGGCTAATTTCCTGCAAAACGTTAACTCCCAGCGGCTCTGCTCCCGGATCTTACCATTCCACATCCTGCATTGCTAATCTGCTTTACTGTTGTTTATATGTCACAAATTTTTAATACTTTAAGTAGTATACCTTTAAACGACTTAATTAATGTTTTGGAAGTTTACCATTTGGAATAGCTGCAGTATTGGAACTTTAGATGACACAAACCTGGGTGGCAGTGTGAACTGTGAGGAGGTTGCTATGAGGATGCAGGATGACCTGGACAGGTTGGGTGAGTTGGCAGATGCAGTTTAATGTGGATAAATGTGAGGTTATCCACTTTGGTGGCAAAAACAGGAAGGCAGATTATTATCTGAATGGTGTCAAGTTGGGAAAAGGGGAAGTACAACGAGATTTGGGGGTCCTTGTACATCAGTCATTGAAAGTAAGCATGCAGGTACAGCAGGCAGCGAAGAAAGCTAATGGCATGTTGGGCTTTATAACAAGAGGAGTTGAGTATAGGAGCAAAGAGATCCTTCTGCAGTTGCACAGGGCCCTAGTGAGACCACACCTGAAGTATTGTGTGCAGTTTTGGTCTCCAAATTTGAGGAAGGACATTCTTGCTATTGAGGGAGTGCAGTGTAGGTTCACAAGGTTAATTCCCGGGATGGTGGGACTGTCTTATGTTGACAGAATGGAGCGGCTGGGCTTGTATACTCCGGAATTTAGAAGGATGAGAGGATATCTTATTGAAACATATAAGATTATTAAGGGTTTGGACACGCGAGACGCAGCGAACTTGTTCCCGATGTTGGGAGAGTCCGGAACCAGGGGTCACAGTTTAAGAATAAGAGGTAGGCCATTTAGAACAGGTGAGGAATAACTTTTTCACCCAGCGAGTTGTGAATCTATGGAATTCTCTGCCTGAGAGGGCAGTGGAGGCCAATTCTCTGGATGCTTTCAAGAGAGAGTTAGATAGAGCTCTTAAAGAAAGCGGAGTCGGGATATGGCGAGAAGGCAGGAACGGTGTACTGATTGTGGATGATCAGCCATGATCATATTGAATGGCGGTGCTGGCACGAAGGGCCAAATGGCCTTCTCCTGCACCTATTGTCTATTTAGCCCTTGTGAAATGATAAATATAATTGAGTGATGGGATTGGCTGTTGCAACAGTATTAGTGGTTTGGTGTCATTGCTTCCTCCTCCTATCCTTCCCCTTTTCCATCGATTCCTGAAAACTTTGGTGGTGGAGGAACTGGTACCCGGTATAATCAGTATGTTATATAGATAACAAATGGTACAGAATACAAAAGACACAACATGAAAAGTTCTTTTATTCTAATTTTGGAGTTGTTGACAAGATGAGCTATACCCACTTGCTGTGAGAAGAAAAAGGCATGAGTGGAAGTTGGACTGCTGGAAAGTGATGCTGGAGAAGTGATAATGGGGATTAAAGAAATGGCAGAGGAATTGAATAACTTTTTTGCATCAGTCTTCACAGTAGAAGACAACAGCAACGTGCCTGAAATTCAAGAGAGTCAGGTGGTGAAGTGGCTATTAATAAGGAGAAGGTGTTTGGGAAACTAAGGTCTGAAGGTGGATATGTCACCTGGTCCGGATGGGCTGCACCCCAGCGTTCTGAAAGAGGTGGCTTTAGAGATTGTGGAAGCAGTAGTAGTGACCTTTCAAGATTCATTAGAGTCAAGAGTGGTTCCAGACGATTGGAAAATTGCAAATATTACCCCACTGTTCAAGAAGGGAGCAAAGCAGAAGAGTGTAAGGGTGGTGAATCTGTGGAATTCATTGTCATAGAAGACTATGGAGGTCAAGTCAATGGATATTTTTGAGGCAGAGATAGATAGATTCTTGATTAGTAAGGGTATCATGGGTTATGGGGCGGAGGCAGGAGAATGGGGTTGAGAGGGAAAGATAGATCAGCCATGATTGAATGGCGTAGCAGACTTGATGGGCCGAATGACCTTATTCTGCTCCTAGAACCTATGAACATGAAAAATACTGGAGATCAGAAGCAAAAGCAGAAAATATTAGAAACATTCGGGAGGTAGAAAGAGAATCTGAGTTAACATTTCAGATTCAAAACTAATAATATTAGGAATGTCAGAGGGCTGCCCTAATTTAACGATATCTCAAAGACGCTTCCTTGACTATGGTTTAATAACTGCGAAAAAACATATACTTAAATTCTGGAAAAAGATAACAGTCCCCACAGTGAAGATGTGGATCACAGAAATGACTGAGACACTACATCTAGAAAAAATAAGGCTTGTCTTGACTGACAAACCAGATCAATTTTCAAAAATGTGGTCTCTTTTTATTGAATTTCTTCAACAACACTAGTCTGGAAACAAGTGGGTGTGACCCAATTGGGTTTCTTTCTGAATCCAGAACCAAATATGAGGACAATGCACTTCTGGCTGAATTAATTGCACTATAACTCAGACCTTCATCATAATAAAGTTTTGACAGAAATTCTACAACATCTGAAATATCTGCAGTACTATATTCCACATTTCTCTGTACACAGAATTCTTCCCATTTCTTAATATAAGAAAGATACTGTTTTTGAGTGCTCTTCCTCCAGGCTGCCGTAAGCATGTCCACAGTACGCTCAGACAGTCCTCGCCCCAAAAAAGGCCTTCTTAAAACCTGCAAATCAACAAACCCAAACAATCATATAATGGATGTTGTTCCCCTGTTACAGGGTGCAGCAATAGATTATTTCTTTTTGGGACTTTCATCAATTTTTGTGATGTTAATTCTAATATCAATGGATACCATGGTTGTGTAGGCCAATCTGGTACTACTAATACCCCTGAAGCAGCATCTTGCCTGATTTTAAGCAAACATCGGCTTATGAGGCAGAAAGGTGGAAATATATATGAAAACATACCACCCCAGTGTAGCGAGAAAGCATCAATCGCCACTGCTCCTGGATCTGGTTCCCATGACACATATCTCGCTAGCTGATGATTCAGCCTAGATGCGAACAAGTCGATGTCGGGCATTCCGAATCTGATTACTATATCATTGAATACCTCTTGATTCAACATCCATTTATTATCGTGGAACTTTCGTGACCTGGTGTCTGCTATTGTATTCATTCTACCTGGTAGATGGATAGCTGAAATCCAAATATTCTTTTCAATACACCAAGACCAAATTTGATTAGCCATTTTGTCACATGACACCAACTTGATTCCACCCATATGATTAATATAGGCAGCTGCTGTTGTGTTATCAATTTGAACTTGAACATGCTTATTAGTTGTGTCAGAACAGTAAGCTTGGAGCCCATAGAAACATCCTAGAAGCTCCAAATAGTTAATTCCCCATGTCTGCAGTAACAATGACTCTTCCTGATTCTATCTGCCTCCGCAGCTAGATGTTAAGTCAGTTGCACCCCATCCTAGTGCACTGGCATCAGTTTGTAATATCATGGAAGGTTGTTCAATCAGCACTTTGCTGGAACTGCTTGAGACATGTAGAATCCACCACTGCAGATCAGAAACAGCATTTGTTAGTTGCATGGTTCTATCAAAATGACCAACATGCATTCTCAGTGCCTGTTCTTTAACTCTCTGCAGCTGTTGATAATGTAATGGTCCGAATTGGACTGCTGGGAATGCTGCTACTAATTTTCCCAGTACACGAGCCACCTGTCTAATTGAGGGGTTTTGCTCGTTTAGGAGATTACTGCAATCTTTAATCAACTCCACCCTTTTTCCCCTGGGCAAAGTAATATTCATTTGGACTGAATCAATTGTGAACCCCAAATAATTAATAGAGGTACATGGTGTTAACCTTGATTTCTTTGGATGAATTAGAAACCCCAAACTTTCAAAAGTTGATTTCACAACTGCAACAGATGCTTCTGTTGACTGTTTTGTCTTTCCTATAATCAAGACATCATCCAAGTATGCCATTAGTACATGCCCCTGGCTTCTCAGCAAGCCCAGAATTGGTTTAAACAATTTTGTAAATATTCTGGGTGCAGACGTTAACCCATTAGACAGAGCTTTGAACTGCCACAACTGGTTCATCCATTTAAATTTAAGATACTTCCTATCTTCTGAATGAACAGACACTGAATAATATGCATCTTTCAAGTCTATAGTTGCCATGTAACATGCTTCTGAAATAAGCTGTTTGGCAGTCACAAATGTCTCCATTTTAAAATGTCTAAATTGCACAAAAGGATTCAGATTTGTCAAGTCTAGAATAATCCTACATCCATCCTTTTTTGATCGAGGGAATATATTTGACACAAATTGGTGACTTTGGTAGACTGATTCTTCAATAACCCCTTTTTTATATAGGGTTTCAAGTGCGACCTGAACCTCCATCACTTCTTTTTGTACAAAGTGGAGAGTTCGGCTAGGAACATGCTGAACAGGCAAATCATAATTTGGATTGAATTCAATTCGAAATCCTTGTATATTATTCAGGATTACCACATCTGAAGTAATTTTCTTCCAATTATTATAGAAGAAATGTAACCTGCCTCCAACTTTTGGAGCAAAAGTTGGAGGCAGGTTACTTTGCTCCAATAGTATGTTCCCATGAGAACCAAGGTCCACCTACCTCTTGAGTCATTTGAGTACCCTGAGATTCCTGGGTTCTCCCGGAAGCACGCCCACTGGTTCTTGCTCCCGCTGCAGGCCACCAACTACGTCCCTGCGTTGATGAGCGACTTGGTCCAGGATCCGTATGACGTCTGAAAGGATACTTCCTCTTTACAGACTTTACAACCATTGATGTTTTCATCAATCCTGTTTTCGCTTCATCTTCCAACTCTTTAATACGTCTCCCGAGATCCTCTCCAAAGAGTAAGTTGGGTAATTGTATATTACTTGGTTTGCAGAGTGCTGCGAATTTTGGATTCATAGTAGGCCGTATAACACTTTTCAGACAATTGACCTCGAAGTGGGAGCTGCATGGCAACCCTAGTGCTTCCTGATGCAACTCCGTCATCTCTTGGCTTTTATCTGCTATTCTGGCAAAAGCAGTAATTCCAGAACCCAACAGCTTTAATATTCTCTGCAATTTTAATTCTTGAGTTCTCATAGTCATACTCAATTGATTCCAGATGATTTGATTCACTGCTGGTGCTTTCAGCAACACACAGTTGCTTGGGGTCTCATGCTTTTTTGCAGTATCATCCATCTCCTGCTGTTCCAGCTGATGGGAAACCAAGTAATTTATTAAGGAGGCCAGCTCATCTCCTAGTGGCTCTCCTGACCATGACGGGGCAGCGAAGCGTACTGCCACTGGTGGAATATCTGGTATCTGCAGTTCTTCACCTTGTATAGCCTCACCGTCAGAGTTGGGGTCTGAACTCTCATGACCCATAGCACTCTCCTCATCTCTGAGGGTGCATTCCATCAGCCCTGTGCCAGGTGCTGTTAGGCTGCTTCCAGCAGCTTGTATTTCAGTACACTCCCTGAGTGTACTTTGCTCCAATAGCCTATGCAGAAGGCTTTCCATCTGGCTAATACACACAAAGGCAGTATCTAGCCCTGGAGCTTCCATTGCCTGGGACTCCTCCTCCGTGGGCCGTCTGGATTTAAACTTGGCCTTTCGCCCGACAGGTGCTGACTGAGTTTTCATCAGCCCCAGGTCCACAGTCGCTATGCTCACCGCTGGCGACTGTACCGGGGTTAGAGGTGGCTGGCTTGTACCCGGAGATTCCCGACTTTCTGCCGGCTGAATCGCACGCCTCTTCCCCCTGCCCGTTTTTTCCATGGCGTCCGTGGAAAAATCCCATAGACCCACAGAAAACGGACCTGGAAATACTTTAAAAAGTTTCTACTTACCTTGTAGTTGTAAAAACTACAAACCACTGGAGCACGTCCGTTTGCGTCAAGGCGTCTGACGTAATGACGCGCAGGCGCGCTGGCGGGGTTCTTCACGTAGTCACTCACGTGACTCCGAAGTAAAATACCTGTCACTATACCTCCTCCCTCACCTCCATCCAGGAATCCCAGTAGTCCTTCCAGGTGTGACAGATTCATGTGTATCTCCTCTAACCTCACCTACTGCATCACAATGCAGTTCACAATGTAGCCTCCTGTACATTGGTGAGACCAAGCGTAGAATTGCACTCGGTCCGCCAGTTTCCTGGATCTCCCGGTTTCTAACCATTTTAACTCCCATTCCCACGCTGACCTTTCTGCCCTGGGCCTCCTCCATTGCCAGAGTGAGGCCACAAGCAAACTAGAGAAACAGCACCAAATATTGGGTAGCTTACAACCCAACATTATTAACATTGAATTTAAATTAACCTCTAACTAAACCCCTCCCCCCCACCACTTCCCTTCTCTGTGGCCCACCTGGACTTGCACCTATTTCTCCCCTCCCCTCCACTCCCCACCCCCCCCCCCCCACCCTCCATAAGTCTAAAGTATGGTCTTGACCCAGAAATGTCACCTATCCATGTTCTCAGGAGATGCTGCTTGATCTGCTAAGTTACTCCATCACTTTGTGTCCTTTTGTGTTTAAATATAATGACTTTGTTGCCTTTGTCCTTTAAGGCAGTGACTTCCAGAAACACCAGAGAACATTAACACAAACTTTTAAAACACACTAAAAATAATTTAACAAACGACGAAAGGACAGACAGACTGTAGGCGAGGCTGCCATTGCAGTGCCACCCGGTGGTTAACATTGATCACCCATTTACACTAATCTTACATTAATCCTACATTCTCATTGTGTCATCTTTCCTGCTAAGGACAATAGCAATTTCCTGTTCACCAGATTCGGGGCATTTGTTATGCAAGCAACTCAGTTACATTTTTCGGCTGTCACCCTTGTTACAAAGTAAATAGCTTCAGCTTGGGCTGTCTCCACTCATAAGTAGCATTTTGCAGTAGTTGCTTCACCCTCTTGAATCTTCACGTGTTAATACATCCTCCTAATGTAAAAAACTGAATTTGGAGCTGTAATTACAGCCTGATTAATGGCTTAAACTGTTCTTTCAATATTCACTTCAAGAGGTTAATGCAATATTCAATTCAAGAGGGTCACCGTGACAGTGTATTGTATCCTATATGTTGCTTTATCTTTGCATACAAAGGGTGTCAGGGGTTAATGGGCGAAGGCAGGAGAATAGGGATGAGTGGGAAAGATAGGTAAGCCATGATTGATAGGCAGAGTAGAATTGATGGGCCGAATAATATCTGTAATGCAAGATCTGTCTCCCAGTTTTACCTTTAATTTGGAAAACAATATTTTTTAAACAGGTCTCGTGGTTACTATGCACCTTATAATTAAGCTGTTTTTTTCTGTTTAAGTTGTCTGGTGATTTAATGAGTAAGAATTGTGGAGTGAATTGTTTCTGGGTTGATTGCGACCTAAGGCAGATGTTCTGAGTTTCACCAGAGGGCGCTCATGTTGAACATCCTGGTGCACCCACTGATGATGTGGCTATTTTGATCGTGTGCTTGAGTTCATTGAAAGGTGATTTTTTTTTCCCCTCCCATCCTTTTTATGTGGGCCTGTATTTTCTTATGTGTGAGTCATTTAATAATTTGTAGTCTCTCGTGTATGCCCTCAATTTACCCAGGATTTGTAATAAACGTGGCTCTAAGTTTAAGGCTGAGATAAAATATGAGGCTCAGGGTTATGAATGTGTGGAATAATGAGTTGCTGATTGAAGTGGGGATGGAAGGGGCAGATGGGGAATTAAAGGGATATGGGGACTAGGGAGGTATATGAATTGACATATGTAGCAATGTTACACAATTTTAATTTTTTTTAAATCAAGTCTGCAATTTATCCCATCAGATAAAGCATAAAAAGAAGTTTAGTTTGACCTAATTCACTTTCATATCTTCAGTATTAAAAACGTTATGGCCATTTTCATACTCGGAAATTAGCATCTTGTTCCCTATTGCTTGACAACACAAAAGCTGTGATCGAGGACAGTCAAAAGTCCATCACTTTCTTAAAAATTAAGAGAACTGAATGAAATTTTCAGTTATTATAGATTGAAGCATTAATAAGTTAATTGTCTAATTGTAGCTAATTATAAAATTGACCGTTGTGACGGAAATAGTAACAAACACCCAGATTGCCTTGAAAATTCATAAATGTGATATTCTCAAGATCAGAACTTTAATATTATTGTATAATATGCTGTAAGTCTGTAACAGATAGGTAAATAAATTATAATTTTTAGCAAGGGACCAAGTCTTTATGGAGAAGATCAGTTGCTAGCTGGTACATTGGCATATCATAATCAGTAGCATCATCATACTCCTCAGATTGTAACCAATAAGCAACTCTGTACACCTTGTTTTTCCTCAACTTTTCAATTTTGGCATTGTAAACTACAAGTTTTAGCTCTTCAAACCACGCATGACATGACTTTCTGCCCACTGCTTAAATGTCCTGTAGATTCCATTTCTTAAGAAAAGGATAATTTTTTTAAATAGCCTAAGTATCCAAATAACAAACTAATCCCATTCACACAGGAATTCACAATATAACATGATTTTTAAATCTCACTGTCATGAATTTATATGCCAGATGGAAGGAATTTAATGTTTAATTCACATAATTTAATCCAGAAACATCCTCTCAAAATATAATCAAAATTATTGTTTTTTGCGCAGTACATTTGACTCAAACTGTTGTGAATATTTAGTTTAAAAATAATGATCATGGAGAGAGAATAACACAAAATATAGACAATTTGGACAGCTTATGACATGATTGTCCAAAAAAAAAGGGCATTTTAATCATCTTGCTTCTGGAACGCGATCGATTGGAACGTTGCATTTGCGGTGAATTTGAACTTCATATCGGCAGGAAAAACACTGTTGGTTCGTATGGGGCCCAAATAACATTTTCGCAACGTAAAATTAGATTAAAGCCATCCCAAGAAGCAAGATTATATGTAAAATAAACGACTTACCCTTTGTTTTGTCCCGTTCTTGCGATCCATCACGTTGTAGGCGTTGAGGGCGTTCGAAGTCGCTTTTTATTTTAATCCAAACATTAAATTGTCCAGCGAATTTTTTTAAATATATAGCGCGAACGGAAGTCCTATCGATTTTTCATCAGCAGCCTGAGAAAGTCCGCCTCCGACAGGCAGTACAAAACGGCATTTTAATCCCGCCCCCCCCCCCCCTCAAAGTCGCGCACACGGCCAGTGGCAGAATTACAGCGCCGCTGAAGGTACGTATTGTAACATCGCTAACATATGCAAAGGATGAATTGTAACATGGACTGGAGAAGTCGAATGGCCTGCTTCCCTACCCCGATGATGTGTAATTCATGCCTGAGATCATATATTATATATTTTTTAATGTATATTTATAAAAAATTACTTGTGCTCCGTCCAAACCTGTTTCCTACCTGTATATTTTTGTCGTCTTCTGAATCCGGTTCTCAATTTTGCCGCTTCTTAGTTTTGTTTTCAAATTTTAGACGACTTGAGGAATAGAAACTTTACAGAATGAGACAATTGAAAACTGCAGACTAATTGATTCTATAGTCCTTATGGGATTTATTAAAACTAAACTATAGGGTTAACGAAGACGGACCGAATTTTGACGGACTGAAAGAAGCTGATTGTAGCAGCTCCAGGATAGTCCCTGATGGCTCCTCTTCCTACTTAAAGAATAGGAATGTTGTCCCAGTGTCTGAGCCAACATTCATGACTTGCCAACTTTACCAAAGTAGAATATACTTTTTGTTCTCACATCTCATTGAGTGCAGATTGGCTGCTGTGGTGGTGGGAACAAAGGTGCAGAAAGGAATGAGCCCAAGCAGCATCTCTTAGAATTCTGATTGTTTACATCTTGTTGAAGAGAAGATAGTTCTTTATTAACGTAATTCATAGTTACTGCAAAAAAATTACAATGTGCTCTGAATAAAGAAATAAAATTATAAACAATATTCTATTATTTTACAGTAGGAGCAGGCTTGGTGGCGTGATCACTGTTGCTTGCTTTTTTTTCAATCATGGTGAGGTAAGAATGGTAGTTACTTTTAAACTCCTTAAACATTCCCATATTAATTTCAATGTAAACTGCAAGGTTCCTGTGGGCTCGGAAATCCTAATTTGTTGTTCAGATCAACTGCTCTATTATTGAAGGAACTGTATAAAATTGAATATGGGTATTGATAAAAGAAAAAGCTGTTGCATTCCGAATATGATGCAGGCATCAGTGGAGCTTCAACTCCTCGAAGATGTTGCAGTCCATTTCCTCGCCAGCACTGTCCCCAGACTCTATTTCTCTTAACCTCTGCCTACCAGGAAACTTTGTAGCAGCATTGACTCCATACATTCCATAAATTTATGTCTTGACCATACGGATATTTTGCGACAGGAGAATGTAAAGCTGGGTTTATCTGCTAGTTGGCTTGGTCCTGGAGTGCATGCATGCAGACAAGAATCTAGCTGTCATTGAGAATGTGGGTAGGCTGCGTGGACAGTGGATCCCTGGATCTGTTGGTGCTTTGCAGAGGAGAACCAGTGTTGCCCAATCGTTGGTGACTTGGTTCTTCACTACCTTGAAATTGTTGAGGAAGTTACATTCATTACAGTGACTTTCCCCAGCATAAATACCCCAGCAATGTCTGAAACACATCACATCAAAAACATGCTGCACTCTGAATACTTGAAATTTCCCTAACCTTCTGTAGTATGATTTAGAAGGACAACCTTCCCGGCAGCTGGTTGGGAGTTATCATTTATTCATTGACTTCATCTGTGCCTGAGTGAGAGCAGTGAAGGTGCACTCATCACCCTGACAGTAATCCCATGATCAAATGTAGACACAAGGAACTGCAGATGCTGGTTTACAGAAAGACAGAAAGTGCTGGGTAACGCAGCTGATCTGGCAGCATCTCTAGAGAACATGGATAGGTGTTGTTTTAGATCAGGCCTGTTCTTCAGACATTGGGTCCTGACCCACATCATCATCTATCCATGGCTATTTAAACCTTGTCCTGGCCCAAAATGTCACCTATCCAAGGCTATTTAAACCATGTCCTTATACTTTGGAATGTCCACCCATGACATTGTGACCCGTCATTGCATAATTGAGCCCAGTACCTTTCCTCTGAGCAAAAAAAATCACTAATGTCAACTGGATCACCGGGGAGAGAATCTGGGGCTGGTACAAGAAGGATGTTACTGAGCACCTATTTGAGATGCAGTTGATAGTTTGAATGGTGAGGGGGCAAGGCTTGATTTATAGATTTGATTTATGAAGAATATGTATGTTGAGCTGCTGTGCTTTCATTTTAGTGCACAAGAGTCATGTGGACCCCTCCTCTCCGTGAGAGCTTCTCTTACCCCTTCCTAATTCTGCAGATGCTGCTTTTAACCCGCATACTAAGGTATTAACCTCAGTTTTGCTGCTTGAGAATTGCTCATGTTTATTGCGTGTGCAGTCATAAGTGATCTTTCGGTAAAAATGTTTTATTTGTCCTTTTTTCTGTGAATAGAAGCCACTCAGTAGAGAAGAAGACATTGGCTGCATTTTGTATTGCAAATATCTTTTTCCTGCTTCCATGGCAGTTTGCTCAGTTTGTGCTGCTCACACAGGTAAGGATTGTTGGGACAATACTAAGAATACAAGATTACTGTGTCAACTTTGATGAATCAGTTTAGGGATTTAATATCAAACTGTTGTAAGTGTTTACGAAGGAACTGCAGATGCTGGAAAATCGAAGGTAGACAAAAGTGCTGGAGAAACACAGCAGGTGCAGCAGCATCTATGGAGCGAAGGAAATAGGCAACGTTTCGGGCCGAAACCCTTCTTCAGACTGATGGGGGGGGGGGGGGGGGGGAGAAAGGAAGAGGAGGAGCCTGAGGGGCTGAGGGAGAGCTGAGAAGGGGAGGAGACAGCAAGGGCTACCGGAAATTGGAGAAGTCAATGTTTATGCCGCTAGGGTGCAATCTGCCCAAGCGGAATATGAGGTGCTGCTCCTCCAATTTCCGGTGGTGCTCACTCTGGCCATGGAGGAGGCCCAGGACAGAAAGGTCGGATTCGGAATGGGAGGGGGAGTTGAAGTGCTGAGCCACAGGGAGATCAGGATGGTTAATGCGGACTGAGCGGAGGTGTTCGGGAGGGATAGAGAGAAAGGAAAAGGAGGTGGGGTACCGTTGCTGGTTAGAGAGGAGATTAACGCAGTGGAAAGGAAGGACATTAGCTTGGAGGATGTGGAATAGGTATGGGTAGAGCTGCGAAACACTAAGGGGCAGAAACGCTGGTGGGTGTTGTGTACAGGCCACCTAGCAGTAGTAGTGAAGTTGGGGATGGCATCAAACAGGAAATTAGAAATGCGTGCAACAAAGGCAAAAGAGTTATAATGGGTGACTTCAATCTACATATAGATTGGGTGAATCAAATTGGCAGGGGTGCTGAGGAAGAGGATTTCTTGAAATGTATGCGGGATAGTTATTTAAACCAACATGTAGAGGAACCAACGAGAGAGCAGGCTATTCTAGACTGGGTATTGAGTAATGAGGAACGGTTAGTTAGCAGTCTTGTTGTGCGCGCCCCCTTGGGCAAGAGTGACCATAATATGGTTGAGTTCTTCATTAGGATGGAGAGTGACATTGTTAATTCAGAAACAACGGTTCTGAACTTAAAGAAAGGTAACTTTGAGGGTATGAGACGTGAATTGGCCAAGATTGACTGGCAATTAGTTCTAAAAGGGTTGACGGTGGATATGCAATGGAAGGCATTTAAAGACTGCATGGATGAACTGCAAAAATTGTTCATCCCAGTTTGGCAAAAGAATAAATCAGGGAAGGTAGTGCATCCGTGGATAACAAGGGAAATCAGGGATAGTATCAAAGCAAAAGATGATGCGTACAAATTAGCCAGAAAAAGCAGCATACCAGAGGACTGGGAGAAATTCAGAGACCAGCAGAGGAGGACAAAGGGCTTAATTAGGAAAGGGAAAATAGATTATGAAAGGAAACTGGCAGGGAACATAAAAACCGACTGCAAAAGTTTTAATAGATATGTGAAGAGAAAGAGATTAGTTAAAACAAATGTAGGTCCCTTGCAGTCAGAAACAGGTGAATTGATCATGGGGAACAAGGATATGGCGGACCAATTGAATAACTACTTTGGTTCCGTCTTCACTAAGGAAGACATAAATAATCTGCCGGAAATAGCAGGGGGCCGCGGGTCAAAGGAGATGGAGGAACTGAGTGAAATCTAGGTTAGTCGGGAAGTGGTGTTGGGTAA
>CM075977.1:39784885-39816266 GCA_038087875.1 Malacoraja senta | reverse complement strand
AAATGGCAGAAGAGTAGAACAGGTACTTTGGTTCTGTCTTCAGTAAGGAAGACACAAACAATCTCCCAGATGTACTAGAGGACAGAGGATCTAGGGAGACAGAGGAACTGAAAGAGATTTGCATTAGGTGAGAAATAGTATTGGGTAGACTGATGGGACTGATAAATCCCCAGGGCCTGATGGTCTGCATCCCAGGGTACACAAGGAGGTGGCTTTAGAAATCGTAGACGCATTGGTGATCATTTTCCAATGTTCAATAGATTCAGGATCAGTTTCTGTGGATTGGAGGGTAGCTAACGTTATCCCACTTTTCAAGAAAGGAGCGAGAGAGAAAACGGGGAATTAAAGACCAGTTAGCCTGACATCGGTGCTGGGGAAGATGCTGGAGTGAATTATTTAAGAAGTAATAACGGCGCATTTGGATGCTTGACTGATCTTCTGGGATTTTTTGAGGATGTGTCAAGTTAAATGGATGAAAGAGAGCCAGTGGATGCAGTGACTTTCAGAAAGCCTTTGATAAGGTCCCACACAGGAGATTAGTGGGCAAAATTAGAGCACATGGTATTGGGGTCAGGTATTGACATCGATAGAGGATTGGTTGGCAGACAGGAAACAAAGATTAGGAATAAACAGGTCCCTGTCAGAATGGCAGGCAGTGGCGAGTGGAATGCTGCAAGGCTCAGTGCGGGTGCCGCAACTATTTACAATATATATTACTGATTTAGATGATGGGATTAAAAGTAACACTAGTAAATTTGCAGATGACACAAAGCTGGGTCGCAGTGTGAACAGCGAAGAGGATGCTAGGAGGTTGCAGGGTGACTTGGACAGGTTGAGTGAGTGGGCAGATGCATGGTAGATGCAATATAATGTAGATAAATGTGAGGTTATCCACTTTGGCGGCAAGGACAAGGAGGCAGATTATTATCTCAATGGTGTCAGATTAGGAAAAAGGGAAGTGCAACGATACCTGGGTGTCCTTGTACACCATTCACTGAAAGTAAACATGCAGGTACAGCAGGCAGTGAAGAAAGCTAATGGCATGTTGGCCTTCATAATGAGAGGATTTGAGAATAGAAATAAAGAGGTCATGCTGCAGTTGTACAGGGCTTTGGTGAGACCACATCTTGAGTATTTTGTGCAGTTTTGGTCTCCTAATTTGAGGAAGGACATCCTTGCTTTTGAGGCAGTGCAGCATATGTTCACGAGGTTAATCCCCGGGATGGCGGGACTGTTATATGAGGAGAGATTGGAAAGACTGGGCTTGTATTCACTGGAATTTAGGATGAGAGGATATCTTACAGAAACATATATAAAATTATAAAAGGACTGGACAAGCTAGATGTAGAAAAAATGTTCCCAATGTTGGGGAGTCCAGAACCAAGGGCCACAGTCTGAGATTAAAGGGGAAGCCATTTAGAACTGAGATGAGAAAAAACTTTTTCACCCAGAGAGTTGTGAATTTGTGGAATTTTCTGCCACAGGCAGTAGAAGCCAATTAACTGGATGAATTTAAAAGAGAGTTAGATAGAGCTCTTGGGGCTAGTGGAATCAAAGGGTATGGGGAGAAGGCAGGCATGGGTTACTGATTGTGGATGATCATCCATGATCACAATGAATCCGTATTTCCTGGCAATGAAAATGCACCTGCGTCGAAGACGCACCCCCATTTTGAGTTGCTAAATTTTGAAAAAAGGCTGGCGGGACGGGATCAAGGGTTTGGTTTAGTCCAAGGGTCGGCAACCTTTTTTGCATTGGGGCCAGGACCCATGTTTGTGAGCGGATGGCGGACCACATCTATCGCCATCTATCTATATACTTTATACTTTTAAAACTCTCTGGCTGTCGTCCGTCTGTACGTCTGTACGTCTGTACGTCTGTACGTCCGTACGCCGCCTTTGATACCGCCCCTGGCCCACACAGCGCGCAGAAAGGCCCATATTTTTTACCATTTCCAAAGAGATGACATTTATCTTTACGAATAGCCACTCCTGATTAAATTCGGTCCTGTTTATGTACACGTTTTTTAATAAAATCCATCCCCCCCCCCACCCCCCACCCCCATGTGATTTTCTCCGATTTTCTCCGATTTTCTCCGAAAACGACGCCATCTTTTTTTCCCCGATTTTCTCCGAAAACGACGCCATCTTTTTTCCACAGATTTTCTCCGATTTTTTCCGAAAACGACGCCATCTTTTTTTCAGCAGATTTTCACCCCGGGGTCTGAAGCATGTTCGGGAACAACACCCCGGGGTGTCAAGCACTTTCGGGGATCAGACCCAACGGGTCCTTGGTCTAGTATATTACTAAAAGTCTCATCTTGCCCACTTCCTGTTGCTCTGTATATTGATTTTAGAAAAACACTACCACTCACGGCTGTGATTTTTGGCCATCTTACTCAGAGTCTCCCTCCGCTGCGCAAGACAAGAGGATTTTTCCCATCGATGAAACATAAAAGAGTTATTAATGTTTTAAAAATATTGAGATTCTCTCCCCTGAAGGCCACACCCCTTCTGGAGGGACTATAAAACCCGGAAGTGTGGAGGTGCCTCAGTTCTCTGCAAGATGGGGGAGTGAGAGGTCGCAATTCTCAGTCTGAGCTGTGAATAACACTGAACACATGTCTACTAGACTGTGGTTTGAAAATGTAGTTTGAAAGTGCTAAAGCTGTGTTGCCTTTGGTTTGAAAGTGCTAAAGCTGTGTTGCCTTTGGTTTGAAAGTGCTAAAGCTATGTTGCCTTTGGTTTGAAAGTGCTAACGCTGTATTGCGTTTTGTTTGAAAGTGCTAAAGCTGTGTTGCCTTTGGTTTGAAAGTGCTAAAGCTGTGTTGCCTTTGGTTTGAAAATGCTAAAGCTGTGTAGCCTTTGGTTTGAAAGTGCTAAAGCTGTGTAGCCTTTGGTTTGAAAGTGCTAAAGCTGCCTTGCCTTAGGTTTGAAAGTGCTAAAGCTGCCTTGCCTAATTAAAGCTGCCTTGCCCAATTAAAGCTGCATTGCCTAATTAAAGCTGCCTTGCCTAATTAAAGCTGCCTTGCCTAATTAAAGTTGCCTTGCCTTCTATCTATCTTTCTTATATACTTTTAAAACTCTCTGGCTGTCGTCCGTCTGTACGTCTGTACGTCTGTACGTCTGTACGTCTGTACGTCTGTACGTCCGTACGCCGCCTTTGATACCGCCCCTGGCCCACACAGCGCGCGGAAAGGCCCATATTTTTTACCATTTCCAAAGAGATGACATTTATCTTTACGAATATCCACTCCTGATTAAATTCGGTCCTGTTTATGTACACATTTTTTAATAAAATCCATCCTCCCCCCCCACCCCCATGTGATTTTTTCCAATTGTCTCCGATTTTCTCCGAAAACGATGCCATCTTTTCTTCTCCGATTTTCTCCGAAAACGACGCCATCTTTTTTTCGCCGATTTTCTCAGATTTTTTCCGAAAACGACGCCATCTTTTTTTCAGCAGATTTTCACCCGGGGTCTGAAGCACGTTCGGGAACACCCCGGGGTGTCAAGCACTTTCGGGGACCAGACCCAATGGGTCTGCACTTGGTCTAGTATATAATTAAAAGTCTAATCTTGCCACTTCCTGTTTGTGCATTATATTGATTTTAGTAAAAACGCTACCACGTACGGCTGTGATTTTTGGCCATCTTACTCAGAGTCCCCCTCCGCTCATCAGGTGCTGAGGATTTTTCCCATCGATGAAAAATAAAAGAGTTATTTGTGTTTTTAAAATGTTGAGATTCTCTCTCCTGTCAATCACGCCATGAAGTCCACGTCCCTTCTGGTGGGAGCGGGAGAGGGACTATAAAACCCGGAAGTGTGGGCGTGGCTCAGTTTCTGCAAGATGGGGGAGGGAGAGGTCACAACTCGCTGTCTTTAGTGGCCTTGCACCTTCCTTGAAATGGTATGAAACTGCACTTGAATTTGGTGGCCTTGCACCTTGCTTGAAGTGGTATGAAACTGCACTTGAATTTGGTGGCCTTGCACCCTGCTTGAAATGGAATTTCAAGGAATAGCCGTGAGCCAACTGCGAGCACACCAGCCGTGAGTGAGTGAGCTGCCAGCACAACAGGCTTGAGTGACTGAGCTGCCAGCCCAAGAATCCATTCGGCCCACAATGTCCATACTAGCCCTCTGGAAACCAGTCCCTTCAGCGCACAACACCCATACTAGTGCTCCAGAAAGGCCCCCCCCACTGGCCACCAATATTGGAATTGGTGGAAAGGTGGAATATTGCGTTAGGGGACCAGCAGTCCCGTGTGAACATGGGACCCAACAGGTCCCACTTCGTCTAGTACTTATTAAAACTATGATCTTGTACATGCGTATATGTGTGTGTCTTTACATCTTCTCAAAAAAACGACGCGGTAACGATAACATTTTTACACATTTCGGTCGACATTTTTCCCGTCGAGGCCGGGATCACCTGAACATTTCATGCTTTACAGTCTTGAGTGACTGAGCTGCCAGCCCAAGAATCCATTCGGCCCACAATGTCCATACTAGCCCTCTGGAAACCAGTCCCTTCAGCGCACAACACCCATACTAGTGCTCCAGAAAGCGCCCCCCCCACTGGCCACGAATATTGGAATAGGTGGAGAGGTAGAATATTGAGTTGGGGGACCAGCCCTCCCGTGTGATGCTAGGACCCAATGGGTCCCACTTAGTCTAGTAGTTAATAAATGGAGGTAATAATACATACTAACTAAATTAGTAATTAGTAATAATACATACTAATAATACATAAATTAGTAATAATACATACTAATAATACTTAGTTTTCACGTGTTTTTCAATTAGTTTTCTGCAGTTTCCAGATTGCCTGCGTGCCTCCGAACTGGCTGCAGCTTCCCAGATCCCTCGCGTCCCCGGCCGGGACTAGCTGTAGTTCCCAGGTCGCCTGCGAGCCCCGGGATTGGCTGTAGTGCCCAGGTCGCCTGCGAGGCCCGGGACTAGCTGTAGTTCCCAGGTCGCCTGCCCCGGGACTGGCTGTAGCGCCCAGGTCACCTGCGAGCCCTCGGATTAGCTGCAGTTCCCAGGTTGCCTGCGAGCCCCGGGACTGGCTGTAGTTCCCAGGTCGCCTGCGAGGCCCGGGACTGGCTGCAATTCCCGGGTCGGTGATCCCCGACCCCCTCCTTCTCAACGCTCTTGCCCTCCCCGCAACGTTACCCCTGGCAGCCCAGCCGTGCTGACCCGGGCTAGACTCCCCTCATGCTGTTGGAGGAACTCTCCCTACCCTCCCCCCACCACCCAGCGGTGCTATCCTTTTATAGCCGCTGTACTGAGGGCTAGCCAAGTCTATCTTTCTTGGCTAACATCTAACCTTCGGCCTCCAAGACGCAGGTACATTTTTGGGCCTTATTTTAGGGTAGGGTCTTCATTGCTGGGAAATATGGTGTATAGAGCTCTAGGGGCTAGCGGAATCAAGGGTTATGGGAAGAAGGCAGGCATGGGTTACTGATTGTGGATGATCAGCCATGATCACAATAAATGGCGGTGCTGGCTCGAAGGGCAAAATGGCTTCCTCCTGCACCTATTTTCTATGTTTCCATGTTTCTAGGATGAGAGTACAAAACGTCACTACAATTACATAGGGCCTTGGCATATTCAGGAAGTGTAGCAAAGATTCAACAGACCAGTTGCGGAGTCTATGTTGGAAGTTTGTGTGGCTAAGCCTCCATTCCCTTGGAGTTCAAGAGACTTAGTGAAACTGACATAATTCTAATAGGGTTTGAAAGTACATATATCAGGAGGATGTACCTCGGTACACGTGACAATAAACTATTCTCCAGTCCACCTGAAACTGCCTGGTCTCCTGGTTGCTAAACACTTTGATTCTCCTTCCCATTCCCACACAGACCTTTCTGTCCAAGGTCTCCTCCATTGTCAGAGGCTAAATGCAAATTGGAGGAACAGCATCGCATATTTTGTTTGGCAGCTTACAGCCCAGTGGTATGAATATTGATTTCTCTAACTTCAGTAGCCCTGGCATTCCCTCTCTCTGTAATCCTCCCCCACCCAAGTTGCACTAGCTTCTCGTTTTCACCCGACAAACAGTTAACAATGGCCTATTTCCTTTATCATCATTACTTTTTGCATTTCTTTCATTTATTGTTCTTTATCTCTCCACATCATCGTCTTGTTTCCCTTATCCCAAACCAGTCTGAAGAAGAGTCTCAATCCAAAAAGTCACTCATTATTTCTCTCTGCCTGCCCCGCTGAGATGCTGCCTGTCCTGCCTGTCCTGCTGAGTTACACCAGCTTTTTGTGTCTATCTTCACAATAAACCCCTGTTGAGCAGTCCACAACCAGGTATCACAGTCTCAGAGTAATACAGCAATGCCTCTACTTCCTTAGAAGTCTTAGAAAGTTTGGCATGTCCCCAACAACTCTCACCAACTTCTACAGATGCGCTATAGAAAGCATTTAATTAGGATGCATCAAGCATGTTTTGGGAACAGCTCCGTCCAAGACAGCAAGAAATTGCAGTGAATTGTGAACGCAGCCCAGACCATCACGCAAACCAACCTCTCTTCCATTCACTCCATTTACACCTCAGGCTGCCTCGGCATAATCAAGGATGAGTCACACCCCACCACTCCCTCTTCTCCCCTCTCCCATTGGGCCAAGGTATACCTCCAGATTAAGAGCCAGTTTCTGCCCAGCTGTTATCAGGTAACGGAACAATCCTACCAACCACCGGAGAGCAGGACTGAGCTACTGTCTATCTCATTGGAGACCCTCGGACATTCTTTGATTGGACTTTACCTTGCACTAAACATTATTCATGCTATTCCCTTTGTCATGTATCTGTACACTGTGGATGGTTCGATTGTAATCATGTCTTTCCGCAGATCGATTAGTACACAACAAAAGCTTTTCACTGCACTTCGGTAGAGGTGACAATGAAATAAACTCAAACTCAGGGCTCGACCATTTAGGTCTGAGATTTGGAGAAATTCTTCACCCAGAAGGTGGTGAAACATTGGAATTCTCAACCCCAGCAGTATGTGAAATCTCAGTCATGCAGTTCATCAAAAACAGAGGTGGATAAATTGCTGGATATTAAGGAAGTTGAGAGATCAATGATAGTAACAGATCTCAGGCAAATGACACAGAGGTAGAAAATCAACAGATATATGATAAATCAGGCTGATGGGGCCAAATGACTGACTACTGCTTCTGTTTCTTGTGTTCTTGAAAGTGCCGGTGTGAGGGAAAAAATTCAATGTTGAGTTTGTTTCTTAAACAGGTCAAGGAGTGAGTTACTGCACGGGCTGTCGTTGTCTGTGACCCTCAAAGAGGTTGCAGAAGCAGGAATCGAACCTAGGAAGCGGCATGCTGAGGGAAGCTCCCATGGGGAATGCAGGCCTTGCATCAGGCCAGGCATCTGGCAATTACAATCCTAGCGCAGCTGCAGCCAAATGTACTGAGGGCTAACTCCTGTCTACATGAACCAGTTTCTCACTCCATATATTTCCAGCCCCTGGCAAGTGTCAACAATCGACTGCCTGTATGCAAGCTTTATCCAATCATCATTTAAAAACTACAGGACTTGTTCCAGCTCCCGTGCTCCATCATCCCACTCAGCAGCTGATTAAAACGGCATATTCTCTGGGTGCCAGGCTGGGCATGGCTGTTCAGAGTACTGCAGCCTCTTCTTAACGCACAGGCATCCTGGTGCTTTGCTGCTGCATGCTCCCTCTCTTGCAAAGGCTGTTCTTCCTCAAGTAACTACTGTTTCAGCGCCCATTGCTTGCCTCCTCTTTGCCAGAGACAATAAGCAGCTTTGGCCATGACCAGCTCCTGTGAAACTATCAGTGAGAGCGGGGAGGGCATACAGTTCAAAGACGGCACCATTTTCACAGCTCTTTTCACAGAGAACACCCCACTATTTTATGGGGAGCATCATTAAACAGTCATGCCCAGAGACCAAATGTTGAGCCAATGGAGATTAACAAGCCTCTTAGAGGAGAGAGGTGTGGAGGTGTTGGGAGTGGGTTCTAGAGCTAGGAGCCAGTGCAACCAGCATCAGGATTTATTGGAATGTCAAATAACTCCCTCATCCTTCTAAAACCATAATTCTCTTCATGTTTCAAAATGGCAACAGAACAGATCGATCGCCAGTGATCTAATAACTTTCACTCTGCTGGGAGTTTGAGATGGTTTGCATCTTGGTACATTTTGAAAATTCAGTTAATGCATTTTTCTATATTTCCTAATCATTTGGTGAGTGCAGAGTAATGGATCTTAGATGGGGCAACATTACCCATTCACTCCAACCCCCGCCCCTCCACCTCACGCAAATACCTATCATCGAAGACGTTCTGCTCCTGTATGTTCTCTCATTATTTTCGGTAGGTGAACGTATTAACGTATAAAACATATAAAACGACTCTCTACCAGTGTCACAAACAATGGCAAGGTCACTTGTGAGGTGTCAGAACCAGAGATGAGCTTTCCGGAACCAAGAGATATTTGGTTAACGTTAGTGTGTGAATCCAAAATATTCATGTTGATCAAACAACCTCTGATCAAGATGCTGGAAATCTGAGTTTATGTTTTAGAGTGAAGACCCGTTCGAGATGACCCACTCAATCATGAGCTTGTAAAAAAATTCAATCTATTGCAGACATCAGAAGTAGAAACCAATCCAGGCATCCCAGCAAGAAGCAGAACTGTTCAAATCAGGCTGAGGTGACCCGTTGTCTTGTCAAAAACATTTCATTGTACCGTTGACCCTGTGTTCACCTACATATGACAAATAAAACTGAACTGAACTGAACTGAATGAAAATGTTCAAAAGTTGATTTGACTCCAAAACCTACAAGAAATTCAGAAGACTCTGATAAACAGTGGATTGGATTTATCAACGTGAAACTAATTCATCAACGTGATTCCAATTTTCCTGCACTTACCTGTAGTTTTCTGTGCCTTGAAGATTTGTATGCTGCTCCAGCCTTTACTTGTGGTGGAAGGTACTGCCTCCAACCACCATACAGCACTATGTCTCAAACTCCAACCTCTGGGTGCAAGCTTCTTCCTCAGGCTTCGTTCCCCACACCCTAATCCTATGCCCTCTAATTTTAGAAAACACTGTCACACATGTTGTTCAATAACTGTTTATATCAACAAGAGCAGAGTGAAACATGTCCCTAGGCATGGAAACTGTTACTTTCTCTGTTTGCGTTTATTCTTTTTATTCTTCTAATGCCCTCAGGTCAAGGGATTTGCTTCTCCCTACTATGAGCAGGGAGAATGTGTATCATTTCTGCGAAGGTGTCGAGGCTGTCTGGGCAGATTATGTCTTTGTCCAATGGCAAGATCCAATGCAATAAGCGAGTTCGGTATTCTGAAAAACGCAAGGAATCATGGGATTTGTCAAAGGTCACTCGCTCTAAAGAAAAAAAACCGAAGCACTGACTATATAAACTGTGTATAAATTCTTATCTTTGTTCATGATTTATGTGTAAAAATATATTTAATCTGAGGAATGGGGGTGCCAGGTAGCGGGAGAGCAGGGTGTAACAGCGAGAGAGAGGGGCAGATGCGAGTGGGAGTCGAGGGGGGGGGGTGGAGACGGGACCGGCGGAGAGACATTCTCAGCAGCTGCACACACACAGACCTGCGCCTCATCCGCAGCCAGGATCGAACCCGGGTACCCGGCGCCACAAGCATGGCCGAACCGCCACTGGACCATCCGTCCCATCCCCCCCCCCCCCGAGTGCCCATCCCCGCCTGGGGGGCTGCCAGAGATGTCCGACGGAACAGCTGCCTGGAGGATCGGCGGCCCACAGGCCCACAGCCAGTGTGGAGAAGAAGCGCCAACTCCAGCCCAATCCCGCTCCAACTCCCGAGGAAACCACTCCCTTCTGGGCCGGAGACCACCAGCCGCACCCCCGTCCCTCCCAGTGGCCAACCCCCCCCCCCCCCCCCCCCCGGCGCCGGCAAAAGCCAAACACCATCCGTAGAAAAATAGAAAATAGGTGCAGGAGGAGGCCATTCGGCCCTTCGAGGCAGCAACGCCACTCATTGTGATCATGGCTGATCGTCCCAAATCAATAACCCGTGCCTGCCTTCTCCCCATATCCCTTGATTCCATTAGCCCCTAGAGCTCTATCTAACTCTCTCATAAATCCATCCAGTGATTTGGCCTCCACTGCCCTCTATGGCAGGGAATTCCACAAATATCTTCACTGGGGAAACACACAAAATGCTGCAGCAACTCTGCTGGACAGGCAGCATCCCCAGAGAAAAAGAATGGGTGACGTTTCGGGTCAAGACCCTTCTCCAGAGATGTTGCCTGACCCGCCAAGACCCCGCAGCACCCCGTGTGCATCCCCGCCAATGACCGGCGCCCGCCCCCCACCGGCACCGAGGGGCCAGCTGACAGCCACTGGACAAGGCCAGAGGCGCAGCCGATGCTCCCCGGCTCACCAGGGTACGGGCCCCCCGGGAGCCGGAGCCAGCGCACCCCCCCCCTCTCCGTGCCAGCTGCAAGTCAGGGGCCGCCACCTCAGGCCACCCCGGACAGGGACGGGACACCCGGGAGGGAACGGGGACGGCCCAACAGCTCCCGCAGCGCCAGAGGCACGGGCCCGACCCCGACCACGGACGAAACGCAGGCCTGCACGCAACACAGCACCACAGCTGCCGAGAATGTTTATCGCGAGTAACCAATGACCTGGGCATGCGCAGTTGGAATACCGAACTCGCTTATTACAGCCAGCCTTTTGCACTCACTCGTACCACAAATGTACATGAGTCACTGGCCCATACGCCCTTGTCCAAACCTTCGACCTCGCGCATCCTCCCCACCCAAACCGTGACTTCCTCACTCCGAGCTCCATTCACTTCAGGCATATTACTTCCCCAATTCCCTCGTCCATTCATTAACGTTGCAATTCAATTGGCCTGTCTGAGGACAGGCTCCGAATCCGAAAGATCACCTATCCATGTTCTCCAGAGATGCTGCCTGGCGTGCTGAGTTACTTCAGCATTTTGTGTCTAATTTTGGCCAGTAGTCACGTGGTGTGTCTGCTTTCCCCAGCAGAGCAACAGTGTCACAGACAGTCTGGGGAAAAAATTGGTTTGCAACAGACTGTAAAAAAACCTCCGTGGCAAATGGACAGGCCTTTGCTTTGTTTCCAACATATTTATACTTCGTCAGATGGCCGAAGATACAGTTGGAACGGTCCCTGCGTGGATAGTGTGTTCAGGAGGGACCCCATCCCTCACACCCAGTGATCGGGTTCCGAGACTCGCCTGCTTTGTTTGTGGAGCCTGCTTACTGACAGATCACCGGCCGCTTGGCCCTTCCGCCGTGCCACAGCACAGCCGCTGTGAGATGTTTGTCTCCCGGCGGGTCATTGGGAATAGGAGTAGAATTAGGCCATTCGGCCCAATAATATATTCCATTCTTCTTGTGAGTCCCCTTACTAGTGCTCCCCAGCACTCTCCGTGTGGCGAGGCATCAGCCCCTCCAAACTGTGTGTTCCTTGTTACGGCCCCTCTCGCAGTGGGGTTCCTTCTTTACTGCCCCTCCTCCATCAGCCTGACCCTCCCACAGTGCGGCGCTCGCTTATTACTACCCCTCCAGCAGTGCTGCCTGCTCTCTCCCTTCCACAATTCGGTACTGCATTGAGAATGGTTGCTTGGTTTATTGGGAGGAATCCCAGAGAGACTGTATTCATGAGCAAAACAAAACCCCAAATGCTGGTGGAACACAATAGTCGGTGAGAAACGAAATGGACAGAAGACTTCCAAAGGGCCCAGATCTGTCCATCTCCTCCACATGTGCTGCCTGACCTGTTGAGTTGCTCCAGTCATTTTTTTGTTTCTCATGGTTCCAGCATCTGCTGTCATTTGTGTTTCCGTTAACCGAGTCCGGAGTTCGCTCGGACACTGACCCTTGCAAGTGGGCCGAGTGTCCGTTGGCCGAGGTCCGGCCGGAGACGGGCATTTCGCGACGGGCCAGCGGGCTGGGCTCTGGCAGAGCAGAAAGGGCCGAGCGACGTGTTCCACAATCAGCGCAGCTGAGAGTCACCAGCCGGCGAGCGGGGAGGCTGGTCCACAACAGGCTGCAGCGGCAAAAGATTAACCGGTGACTTCATTTCCACAAGGAATCAGAGAAAACTTCTCACAAAATCGCCAACATTTTTTACCCATTACACTTCAAACAAACCAGGCTCGTTCACATCCATTACAAGCAGTTTTAGTAAGGAGTAAGGAATTGCGAGATAAAACGGGAAACTCAGGGGACAGGGACTGACGGCCTGATTCCCGCCTCTCCCTTCTTAGGACCGAGGTTCGCTCAGCCTTGATCAGGCTCCAACATCTAGAGACTCTCACTCTCTGTAACCACAGCCAGTCGCATACACCATCTGGAATACAGCGCCCTAAAAAAACAGGCCCTTATCCAACATCAGGAGCGCCTCCCCCTCCCCCTCACTCAAATTCGGAAGGCAGTTCGCTCAATAAGCAAATAAAAAGACACAAAGTGCTGGAGTAACTCAGCGGGTCAGACAGCATCCTTGGAGAACATGAATAGGCGAAGTTTCAGGTCAGGTAGCATCCCAGACTGAAGAAGTGTCCCGACCCGAAAAGTCACCTATCCATGTTCTCCAGAGATGCTGCCTGACCTGCTGAATTACTCTGTTTTGTAGGCCCCCATTCCCTCATCTTCACCATGGATGTCCAGTCACTCTCCACCATCCCCCACCAGGAGGGTCTTAAAGCCCTCCGTTTCTTCCTCGATCGCAGAACCCACCAATTCCCGTCTACTGATCCTCTCCTCCGCCTAGCGGAGCCGGTCCTTACCCTCAACAACTTTTCGTTTGACGCCTCCCATTTCCTCCAAATCCAAGGCGTAGCTATGGGCACGTGCATGGGCCCCAGCTATGCCTGCCTCTTTGTAGGGTACATCGAACAATCGTTGTTTGAGGCGTACCGTGGCCCTATCCCCGATCCGCTACATCGATGCCTGCATTGCTGCTACCTCCTGCACCCTTGCAGAACTCACTCACTTCATCCATTTCACAACAAACTTCCACCCGGACAATACCCGACATCTCCCTACCGTTTCTGGACCTCACTATCTCCATCAGAGCCCGTCGCACTCACAATGAGGCCGGCTCTATCTAAACAGACATTGTGGGTCTGGAGGTAAGTCCCAGCCAGTCTGGGCAAGGACAGCAGATTCCTTCACAGTGGGAAGTTAAGTTACCAGGTGGAGTCCACAACACTGTAGGTAGTTTGTGATCAGCCACTTCGGAAACTAGTTATTTTAAAGTTAATTACCCCTGCTGTATTTTGATCAGAATTTAAGTACCTCCTGCTGTGTTTGAACTTTATTTTATTTGTTCATACCTCCGGATACCAATGCATTTATATTCAGACTGCTACTTAATCAACTCTTCGTTAAAAGAGACTGACAAAGAGCTAATCTGATGCTGGATAAGTTGGAGGTGCCGAGGTTCGGGGTTTGAATGGCCCTTGTCTGAAAACATTTGCTGAGTCCCTGAGCCTTAGCGCCTGGGGACGCTGATGCTGACTTTAGTCACTGGGTGGGGAGAAAAAAATGAGGGAGAGCATTTCCCCTCAATGCTATGTCCCAGGACAGCTAAACATGGAGGTAGGATAGCAACACTGACAGACTATCAAACATACAAGTAGACACACGAGTGCGATGGTATTCGCGAGAGCTAGACAAGCACACCAACTCAAAGCGACAGAAAACGCAATACATCCCAACATGGTGGCCAATACCGTCGCATGGCCCGGTGTTCAATGGAGATTCCCCGCAAGAGTTCCTTCACATTGTGGGAGAGAGATACAGACAGAGACAGGGATAGTGAGACAGACAGACACACACCAACACACACAGACCACAACTCGTGGTGTTGAGTATGCGTGACATTTCCAAATCAAATCTCTGCCATTTCCCCCTCTGCCCTCGCCCACATCCAATTCACCACAACAACAACAAAAACTCCATTCTAACACCCTTGCAACCCAGTCTGCCTTCTCCATCCATACCAGCAGCGCACAACTACAACAGCAAACCTATCCACCCTTGGCTCCCTATTGTTGGGGAAGTACAGGCTCGTGAACCAAGGAGTTCTGAGAATGGGACGAGTCTTGCAGAGCCTTGTGTATTCTTCCTACTCCACCATTGTTACATTGCCAAATCCCATCTGGCCTCACATCGGTTGAGTTGCCCAGCTGTGTGCTTGGGAATATGTCCCACACTTCCCCCATCCCCGGTGTAACCTCCCTGAAATTCAGCTTCAAGGTTTGATATCGCTGGGCATCTGTGTCATGTCTCGGGTTAACGCCGCTCTTGGAATCAGGGAGGAAACCTTAAAATGAGCACAGATTAGGTGAAGCCGAATAGAGTTGATTTTCATTTGCATCATTTGAACTCCAAAAGCCTTTGCTGGTGTATGTTGAAACTGCACCAGGAGTAGAAAGAAGGCCTTGCAAAATGCACAGAAGTGATGTGTTGTTAGGCAGTGTATATCTGGTCCTGATGCATATCTAGGGTTGATTCAATTTGCACTAATGTAATACGGCAAATTATCAGTGAGTTAAGGTACAGATGGTTTGCAAGCAAATTGGAACTAATTAACTCCTTTCAGAGATAAACTTAAAGGAAATGGTGAGTTCAAATCAGAGACAGGGGTGAGAGAGAGAAGGAAGTGAGGAAACTGAGAAGGGAGGGAGAGAGAAGAGAGAGGAGGGGGCAGAGAGAATTGGAAGGAGAGAAAGAGAGTTGAGGGAGGGATACAGGTGGGAGTGGGAACAGGTAGGGAGGAAGAGATGGAGGGAGAGTGAAGGAGAGAATGCGAGATGATGGGAGGGAGATGAGAGAGAAAGAGAGTGTGAGAGAGAGGGAGAGAAGAGAACAAAGGAGAGAGTGAGAGAGACCAAGAGCGAGGAAGTCAGAGAGAGGAGGAAGAAAAGAGCAGAAAGAGTAGAGGGTAGAGTGGGAGAGAGAGGAGGAAGAGAGAGAGGGAGGGTAGATAGAAAGAGACAGAAAGAGGAGGGAGAAAGAGAGGAGAGAGAGATAAAAGGGGAGAGGAGGAAACGAGAGAGGTTGGGGTCAAGTATGAGAGAGGGCACGGTAGGAGAGAGGAATAGGAGAGCAGGAGAGGGAGAAGGGAAGGTGAGGTGGCAGAGGAAGGGAATGGGACTGATTCACGTGTCTCTGCCCCAGTCTCACAGGGTGAGGATTCTCTGGTCTTGAATGCAGGTTCTATCATCTGCCACAGACACAATAATCCAAGTCATCCATCCATCTGGATGGCTGCATGCATCCAGCAGAGGCACACATCCCAAAACTTCTGTAGCTCTGAAACTGGCCCTGGCTCACTGTGACCTGAGGCACTGCTGGGAAACATAGCACGAGGGTTGTTCGTGGAAGACCGAAATGGCTGCGGGTGGGAGAAGATGTAGGGGTGCTTATTAGCAGGGGAGGGAGATGGGTGCAGGTCATTGGTGGGAGATGGAGATGGGTGGTGATCACACTCTTGTACCTAGGTACAATTGTCATTATGGATGGTAAGATTTTACTGAATTGTATGCAAAACAATGAATTGCACAATATCTAGGTACATTTGACAATAAAGTACCATTGAACCATTTTGAACTACTTTGACATTGATAAATGTCAAAGCTGTGAAATGTGGATTTGTGTGGACGGGGCTAAGTTTGGCTGGACATGAGAAAGTCTCACAGATTGTTGGCCAACATGGTGCCAGGGGACTGGAGGTATCTTGAGAGGGAGGCTGGACTTGCCTCTGGGTGGGGCAGGACTTCCAGAGCAGGCAGCATACAGGGTGGACGACTAATTATTTAAAAAATTCAGCTCTAGAGTTGCAGCAGATTATAGGCCTGAGTAAAGATGGCACATGATTAATCCTTGGTATCACATGATTAGTACCAACCAATCAACAATGTGGCAGTGATTTTTGTTTCACTGTGGACTGTGTGAGAAATCAGGTCCAAAGTTATGTCATCCCTTTCCCACCATTATGTCATTGCTTTTGCACCAGAAATGGGGTACACTGATTGGGGCACTACATTCTGGAAAGCTTCTCCAGAAATGCTGCCTGACCCACTGAGTTACTCCAGCATTTTGTTTCTTTCTATTCTGGAAAGGGACTGGGAATGTTCTTTAAACCAGAAATGTGTCTGTGAGAGGTACAACTGCTGTTATATCCTTGTAGAGGTTACCCTTAACAGTGGGAATTAGGAGACATGCTCTTTATTCAGTGGAGAGATGCAACCAATTAGGGACAGAATATCTAGTGACACCTGACAAGGAAACAGCAATGACTCTGAGAGCTCCAGAGAAGTCAACGGCAATCAGTGTCTTTGAAAGTTCTGCTCTGGCAAAGAACTAGGCCATGCGGGCCATGTTAACACTAATAACCTGACAGGTTTCTGGAGGATTCACATACGGTACTAATGGTTTATCCAAATGATATCTGGCTGGTTGTATTTATTACTCCATTAGTAGTTCAGTCGTATTAGGAGTGTTTACTGCCAACACAGAGACAGTGTATTAAATCCTCAAGACCATTCCCTGGTTTCTTTCATCTTCACCCAACTTATCAGAGGAAGGTGGATTAGAATTTATCAGTGTGCTGTCTTCCTTCACATCTCCTTGGCAACTGACTCGATGTGATAGGAACATACACAAAACATGCAGGCAGGTCTGGACAGAGTACCCATCAACCATAATAGCAAATCCTTCCAGGACATAGGAACAGGAAGTGGCTGATCCTCCTTCCAGGCACCCTTCCATCAGTCATGTCATCATTGATCTGAACCGCAACCTTAATGATCTGTCCTTCCTCCAGATACCCCTCCCAAAATAATCCATTCATGTTACTCTCAGCAGTTCTGTTCCCCCCCCCCCCCAGTTTTCTGTGGGGCTTAGAACAACAGAGATTCAGAGTCCCACTGCCATCTGTGCAAGAAGCTCTCAATGGCCTCATGGGGTGGGAGATTGCAACCTTCACGCCCTGTTTCGACGAATGCAATAAACCCGGGGTGCACAATCAAATAAGATCAAATAGAACAAGTTGTCCTACAACTTTAGGCTGTGCACGCCATACGCAAGAAGAAGAATGGCCTCGTGCCTGAAGAACCTGTTTCTAATTTTAGGGTCCTGACCTGAACCACCCCATGTCCACCGATCACCTGAAGAAGTAATTTCTCTGCTTCAATCCATTGCATCATCCCCATTACGTGGACCGGTCAATCTTTGATCTTTGCACTCAGACACAAGGGACAGTAACAGAATGATACTATTTATTGCAAATGGAACTGAATACAAAAGTAGTAGGGGTGTGATGTTTTGGTTATATTAGGTGTTGGTGAGACCACATCGTGCACAGTATTGGGCTTGAGTATTGTGCATAATATTGAGCTTCATATTAATGGAAGGTTTATAATTCATTGCAATAAATTCAAAGAGGGTTTGCTGGAATAACATTAGAGCAGGTGGTTATCTTGCAGGGAAAGGCTGAATACACTAGATTTTTTTCTCTGCAGGAGATTAGAAGAGTGAAAAATAACGACTGAATCCTCTAAGCATCTGTTGGGTATGGGTACTCATACTCATACTTACTTTATTAGCCAAGTATGTTTTTCAACATACGAGGAATGGGATGGATGTGAGAGAATCTAGAACTAAGGGGCAAATTATGATTCTTTATTATTATCACTTGTGACATGTCACAGTGATTTTGTTTTGTTTTGCAGATCATAAACAAAGTATGCAAAGAGTAGCTACCTATAGGGCGCCGACAAGTGGTTAATGTAGACCCAATGGTCCCTCGTTATTCTCAGCGGCGCCTCCCGCTCCCCCAATGCCGGGTTCCTTTTTGTTCTCTCGTCCTCGTCCGACCCACCGCGTGCCCGTCCGAGTGTTCTCCTGCTGCTTCTAATTCCCATATCCATATGTACATGGCCATGCCAGTTCAGTGTTTGCGGCAGTCCGAGTGACCAGGACTAGACTTTACCATCACTTTTATATCAGAAATGTTGGCAATGCAACAACACAGAATGAATTGTGTGGCTTGGAGGAATGGAGCTTGACCTGCTGGTACCAATTGAACCCGTTCACTGAACTGAGAATATTATAAACTGGCGGTTGTGGTCCCACCCCACGGGAAGACAATAACGCGTTGGGTGGGAGCTGAGATGATTCCCCTCAATATAGAAGGACCTTCAATGGAGCAACAAGAGAGAGAGAGACAGTCGAGACTGGTTGCTCCACCTGCCCGCAGTTTCGAAGTGCCCAGTAATTCATTAAATTAATCAGCGACGCAAATGTGTTCCATCTCTGCTTAACAGCGGTGGGGGTGAAACGCGGATTGTGCGAGTGTCTCTGGGACACAGCGAGGTGTCAGTGACACTGAGCACCAGTCAAGTGACTGCGAGCTGTTGGATCTCCTAATTTCACACTCTTTCAATCAGGAATTCACTCCTCGGTGGAGATTGTCACCTCGACATGAGTCAGGCAGCAGGAATCACTTGGCGTTTGGTCAGAGTGGCGGCCGCCCCGCTCTTTACCGCACCTCCCCCTCCCTCCCTCCCTCCCCACTAATCGCATCAGCCGGCCCAAATTGGATTCTGCTCCTTTGAGCGTCCTTTCAGCTGCCAGCCACGAGTTCACAGGCTGCCTCTCACTGCGGGGAGAGCAGAGACTAAGTGAATCTGCGAGCGGGCTCTGACTGAAGCAGGTTAATTAAGCAGGGCACGCTTCAGGCCTCTCCCCAAAATCAGGTTTGGGGAAAATATTTAGTTGTTCGCCCTCTTCACTAAGTAGTTTGCAGTTGTGTTTCTGAACAAAGTGGTCATTCACACCCATTGAAAGCAAAGTTGCCAACCCGTCCCTTCCCACCAATCGTCTTGTCTTTGAAAACCCTTTCACCAGCAGTTTAGAGGCTGATGAACATCCCCATCAAGAGTGTCCTTGTCGACCTGTGACCTTAAGGGCAAGTAACGCCAGGGCCTGCCTCGGCTTCAAATTTGCTGGGATCAGGATCCAGAGTTTTGGAGGTCTGAGGAATACCATGGCTCGCCTGGTCTTTCTGATCCCAGCCCATACCCATACCATGATCCTATACCCAGTGGTGTGTGCTGAGCTGCCTACTTGAACTGCCATAGTTCATCTGGTGAAGGTGCTCCCACTGTGCTATTGGGGAGGGAGGAGAGTTCCAGGATTTAGACCTGGTGATCATGAAGGAGTCCCAACATATTTCCTGGTCCCACACAAGAGATTAGTGTGTGAAATTAGAGCAAATGGTATTGGGGGTCAGGTATTGACATGGATAGAGAACTGGTTGGCAAACAGGAAGCAAAGAGTAGGAATTAACGGGTCCTTTTCAGAATGGCAGGCAGTGACTAGTGGGGTGCCACAAGGCTCGGTGCTAGGACCCCAGTTGTTTACAATATATATTAACGATTTAGACAAGGGAATTAAACATAACATCACTAAGTTTGCAGATGACACAAAGTTGGGTGGCGGTGTGAGATGTGAGGAGGATGCTATGAGGCTGCAGGGTGACTTGGATAGGTTGGGTGAGTGGGCAGAAGCATGGCAAATGCAGTATAATGTGGATAAATATGAGGTTATCCACTTTGGTGGCAAGAACAGGAAGGCAGATTATTATCTGGATGGTGTAAGAAAGAACTGCAGATCCTGGTTTAAATCGAAGGTAGACACAAAATGCTGGAGTAACTCAGTGGGACAGGTAGCATCTTTGCAGAGATGGTGTCAGATTAGGAGAAGGGGAGGTGCAACAAGACCTGGGTGTGCTTGTAAATTAGTCACTGAAAGTAAGCATGCAGGTACAGCAGGCACTGAAGAAAGCTAATGGTATGTAGGCCTTCATCGCGAGAGGATTTGAGTTTAGGAGCAAGGAGGTCCCACTGCAGTTATACAGGGCCCTGGCGAGACCATAACTGGACTATTGTGTGCAATTCTGGTCTCCTAATTTGAGGAAGGACATTATTGCTATTGAGGGAATGCAGCATAGTTTCACTAGGTTGATGCCCAGGATGGCAGGACTGAAATATGATGAAAGAATGGGTCGACTGGGCTTGTATGCTCTGGAATTCAGAAGGATGAGAGGGGATCTTATAGAGTCAAATAAAATTCTTAGAGGATTGGACAGGGTAGATGCAGGAAAAATGTTGCCGACAGGGCTGGCCTTAAGCCGATTGGACCGATTGCTCCCAATTGGGCCATGCACCTAAGGGGGCCCCACGCTAATTTTCTGTATTTCGTACGGAAATACGAATTCGTGTTGTTAACTACAGATTAAAAAAACAAACATTTGCCTTGTTTTATTCAAAGGAACGCGGCGTCATTAATACTTGGTCAAAACACAATTACATTTACTGAGGAATGTAGATCCATGTATTGATGACACATTGAGAATTTCTTAAAACTCACTGTCATGATTGAGAGCTCCAGACTGTGAGCACGGGCTTCTTCTTGGTGTGCAGGTAAAGTCATTCACCTACCGACCCACGTTGTGTCTCTCTGTCTTTCGCTCTCTCTCTCTCTTTCGCGTGCTCTCTCTCTCTCGCTCCCCATCTCGTCTCTCTCTCGCTTTCTCACTCCCTCTCTCTCACCCTGTCGCCTCGGCATTCCCGGAATCATTTGACGTTTTGCGGTGACGGCTGCATCTGTGGTTCCTTTGTGTTCGGGGGGGGGGGGGGTGTCCTGGCCCGTGGCGGCTCCTGGTCCATTCCCTCCGCGGGTGCCGCCTTGCCCGCTGAGTTCCTCCAGCACTCTGTGGTTTTTGTTTGGCTCTGGAGTTGAAGGTGGACACAGGGGGCTGTGGTGGCTCAGCGGGACGGGCAGCGGCTCTGGGGAGAGGGTTGCGTTTCTGGTCGAGACCCTTCAGACAATCACAAGTACTCTCACCGATGCGAGTTCAGTTCAGTCTGAAGAAGGGTCTTCTCTCCAGAGTCGCTGCGCTGCCTGTCCTGCTGAGTTACTCCAGCAGTCTGTCTTCAATTTCAGAGTTAAATAAAATTTCTCACGGGGTCTGAAGGTTAGGTTGTTTGCCAAGAAAGATAGATCAAGAACGATGTTGCTGTACTGAGCGATAGCCAAGTCTATTCCTCATTGCTAGCAGCTGATGGGAAGCGGCTGTAAAAGGACAGCGCCGTTGGCGGGGAGAGTTCCCTTCACAGCGTGTGGGGAGTCTGGCCAGGGGTAAAGTTGCGGGGAGGGCAGGAGCGTTGAGAAGGAGGGGGTCGGGTATCATGCCAGCATCCAGCTCAAAAGCGGGTCAGCGGGCGATGGATAACAGGACAGCGGGCGGTGGAGCTTACTCCATATGTCAGCGTGAGTAACCTCAATTGGTCCCTTGTTCGTACTGACACAGGAGTAAGCTCTACTGCCCGCTGTCCTGTTATCCATCACCCGCTGACCAACTCCGCTCTATGATCTTTGCTCTTGAGCTGTTCCCCTCACTGTTCAGATGGAGAGCAGTGCCAGAGGTGAGCGGGCCGGCAGAAGGCGCTGAGGTCCCGGCGGCCGCTCGTAGCCACGCGAGCTGCTTCCCTCCCCGGCCACAATGCGGTAGCTCAGCACCCGGAGCGCCACGGCAGTGGGGAGTGAGTGGGTTACTGGCATGGTCCCCGATCCCCTCCTTCTCAACGCTGCTGCCCTCCCCGCAACTTTACCCCTGGCCAGACTCACTACACGCTGTGAAAGGAACTCTCCCTCCAATTGGTCCTTTGAACTAGTATTGTCATTCAATAAGATCACAACTGATTCAACTTGTGCTCCCGTTTTTCCCACCATCTCTCCACCTGCCATCACCCTCCACCCCCCACCCATTCAGTAATTCAGAAAGAAGGAGATTTGGAAGGTTTGGCAAATTGAATTGTTACTTTCTTTATTTTTATTTTTTGTTTTTACGGAGAGGAGAACAATCTGCGCATGCGCGGTTTAAGATTTTTTAGAAGCCGACTGACTGCCTACCCTGAGTAATTACTCACGGCACATGCCTGAATATGACTCATTTATAATTATATATTTATATTTCTATGAAAATTGTTCCCAATTGAGCCCCGCACCTCCTAAGGCCGGCCCTGGTTCCCGATGTTGGGGGTGTCCAGAACCAGGGGTGACAGTTTAAGAATAAGGGGTAGGCCATTTAGGACTGAGATGAGGAAAAACTTTTTCACCCGGAGAGTTGTGAATCTGTGGAATTCTCTGCCATAGAAGGCAGTGGAGGCCAATGGTTTCAAGAGAGAGTTAGATTTAGGGCCAAGCGAATCAAGGGATATGGGGAAAAAGCCAGAACAGGGTACTGGTTTTGGATGATCAACCATGATCATATTGAATGGCTCGAAGGGCTGAATGGCCTACTCCTGCACCTCTATTTTCTATGTCACTGTGTATCTATGGTCAGGATTGTGTGTGACACAGAGAGAAATCTGCAGATGGTGATGTTCCCCTGTGCCTATTGTCCTTATCCTTATTGGAGACAGAGGCAGGGAGGTGTTATCGGCGTGGCCTGGGAAGGTAACAGTGCATCTTTGACTTGTAAACACTGCAGCCACGGTACATTTGAGATGGACCATTAAGCTCATCTCTCACTTTGTAAATCTTTTAAAGGGAATCAGATCTCATTGGAAAATATTATTCCATTAGTGTGCAGAAACATTCCAACTACTGTGTGCTGTTTCCAGAATTGTGCAGATGAGTTTCATAATGCTGAATTAGTGTGTTGCCCAGCCATGGTGCAAGAGTGCAAACCCTAAACATTCTCAGGTTTGGACAGGAGAAACAGCCAGCTTGTTCTGATTCTAGCACCGAGCAAAGGTCTGAGGACAAATGTGCAACCCTCTGGTTTTGAATAGCTGGTGACATCCACTACAGTCAGCTGGCAAGGAGAATACTTGGCCCTTGTTGGGGCAGGTCAGCCAGGTGGTGCTGTGAACAGACTGTGGGGTCAAGAATAAGCATGCAAGGTGCACTGTGTTTTCTTCCCCTGCTCACCACTGAGAAAGCTGCAGGGCACTAATAACGAATGTCTATTTAAAACATAGGAGAGGAAGTACAGAACACCAGCTTGTCTGGATAAGTTATTATTCTAGGACTAAAAATATCTTAAAGCAATTATTTTTTTCCCTAATGCGGAGATGAGGGACGTATTTACGATGGGAAGTCACCAGCGAGTGGTGTTCTCACCCTCAAACACCAACCGATGTTGGTTTATCTGAGGGTGGGGTGGAATTGTCAGAGAGCCCTCAGCCCACATGGACATTTGCCTCATTGTGCCTGTGAAGTCTCCTTGGAAAAATAACTCTAGTTAGTGGCCCTGCCTTCTGTCCCCCCAGGTGAATGGACTGACCCCATCCAAAGCAATTCTGCTCTCTCACCATGTAAAACCATTCTCTTCTCTGCTTTCTGTCTATCACCTCACTCCATGTCCCTGGCACCACCAGCCCTTGTGCCTGGGCATATTCCCCCTTGTTTACTCCATCAAATAACCTGCTGATTTTGAACCCGCCAATTCAAATCCTGGGTTTTTACCCATAAAGGTCCTCTTTCATACGTGTTGTGTCACTTCCACTGTAGAATGTTTTGTAGCCAGCCTCTTGTCTCACTTTTCAGCAATGTTAATGCAGATGCCCATGGGGCAGGTTACCCATTCCAATGACAAATGGGAAGCCTGGTTGCAAACCATTACCATTGGCATCTTTTGCATGAACAATGTCAAAAGAGCCAGAATGCCTCCCCCAACAAGACCAAGGTTAGGACCTCCTGCACAGGTTTCCCATGTCAAATGTAATGAGTTTGTGATCTTGCTAGTACCCAGATCAATCTCCTGTGAAGTTTCTCTGCTATGGGAACCTCCTCTAGTTTCTCCACGCACCTGACATTTCCCTGCCACGGCAGGATGGGGATGAACGCTCTCAGAGATTCCTCACCATGGTGGGACTTTATGTTGCATAGAACTTCGCTTTAGATATTGCTGGTTTTATCAGGAACTCTTCACCACTTGAAAAAAAGGACACAAAGGGCTGGAGTAAATCAGCAGGTCAGGCTGTGTCCCTGGAAAACATGGATAGGTGATGTTTCAGGTCTCAAGGAGGGTTCCAACCCGAATAGTCATCTATCTCCTGGGTTGCTGCCTATCTTGCTGAGTTACTCCAGCACTTTATGTCCTTTTTTGTAAACCGGCATCTGCAGTTCCTTGTTTCTACATGCTCAGATCTTGAAGTCTTCAAACTCTTCCAAACTATACCCCACACCTTTGTTGCTGGCGTGTCTCCCCTGTGGTCCAAGACCCTTGCAGATTTAAATGCCGAGCTCTCACTACTGACCACACACGCAGCCCGTCAGCTCAGGCACTTCTGGCCACAAGCAATGACTACTTTCAGCAGCCAGCATTCCCAGTTCCAGGGTCCAGCTGAGATGATTGAGTGGAAGCAGAGGAGAGAATGGCTGGCAGAGTGAATGTGGGTGCACCGCACATCATCAAGATGAACCGAGCCAGGAACAAACGCAACAGATTCCCATCTGTGGGTCAGTCTGTGGGTCCCACCTGAGGAGGCCACTGTGCGACCTAGAGACCCACCCTCAGATGGGATGGAAGAGACAAGTTTACAGGTGTCCTGACACAGGGAAAGTGTTGCCAGGAGTAAGCTGGGACGTGCTTTTTACCAAAGCTGGGTCCATTGTCGATGGCCTGTACCTATGGCATTTATCCACCAACATTAAAGGGTTCAAGTGACTGAACTGGGGAGGTGCAAGAACTCTGAAACAGAATGACTTCCACCACATACTGTGGAGACACAGTGGCTACTCGTGCCCATGACAGAGATTTGTGAATCTCCTCTTTGCTGAACAGCAGACGATGAATCATCACATCCCAGCCTTTCAAAAGGATGGTGAAAGATTACAGATCATCAGTTCAGCGAGACCAAACAATTAGCTGAAATCTGAGAAAGAGAGAGAGACCCCAATATAGCTCTCCAGTGAAGAGTCGGGAGAGATTATTTTTAATTCCTTATCTCTGGAATTCTACAGCAATGGTACTTGTTTACTGAGGTGGATGTCTGTCTATGTATATAGAGTGAGCCAACACACATTCAATATATAGAGTGTATATATAGAATGGGGCAGCACACAGTCAGTCCTCCCTATCATCCTGTTAGCTTGAGAACCATTGGTGCTCTTCCTCTCTCTGAACAACCACACATCCAGATCTTCAGTGAGATTTCCTTGCATTCTTTAAACTCTGTTCTCTTGAGTTCTACCCTATTCAGTCTCCATCCACATGACACTCACCATATCAGGCACCATCTGCATACCTTTGCTGCATTCCTTGTGAAACAAAAATAACCCCTTTTTTGGTAAGATGATCAAAATTGTACACAATACTCCAGGTTGTTCCCACCAAGGCCTTGTATCATTTTAGTTAAATATCTTATAATAATGGCCAGTTGGCACCAATTTGCATCCTAATTGCCTGTTGTACTTTATGTTAGCTTTCAAAGATGTATATATAATGGCACCCATGGTCATTCGAACATCAGCATTTCCAAATCATTCACCATTGAAAAGAACGAGGGATGAAGATTGATGGGATTCCTCCCAATGTGCTGAATGGCTTCTTGCTGTGTCATAACATTTCTATAAATTACTCATTTATCTATCAGTGAGTCTGAAGAAGGGTCTCGACCAGAAACGTCACCCATTCCTTCTCTCCAGAGATGCTGCCTGTCCCGCTGAGTTACTCCAGCTTTTTGTGTCTATCTTCGGTTTAACCCAGCATCTGCAGTTACTTCTTACACATCTATCAGTGGGGTCCAACAGCTGAAATTGAACCACTGTACACATGGGTCCCATCGCCCTCACCAGAGCCATCATTTGTGAGATGTTGCCTAAATGGGCTTCAAGGTAACTCAACAAACAGCAAAAAGTCTTCTTAACTAACGTGAATCTGACCACAGTCCCTTTGACCAATTCCAGGTAACATCAACCAGACTTTTCAAAACACTCTTGCATTCTTGTCCAATTATTAACTCAACTAAAAACAACTAATGGAGCAGCAATCAGGAAACAATGAAATGTTTCACAATATCACAAAGATTAATAGAAGCTTTGTCTTTCAATTAATATTTTTCTTTGTCAACACTCCCAGGATACTGCAATAAATGCAAGGTTTTACACGTTAAAAATTAAAAAAGAACTCTTGCAGTTTGCAATATCATTGAGTTTATAGGAAACATGTTTTTTGTAATAGAGTCATAGAGTGATACAGTGTGCAAACAGGCCCTTCAGTCCAACTTGCCCAAACGAGCCAACATGACCCAGCTACACTAGTCCCACCTGCTTGCGTTTGGTCCATATCCCTCCAAACTTGTCCTATCCATGTACCTGTCCAAATGTTTCTTAAATGTTGCAATAGTACCTGCCTTAACTACCTCCTCTGGGAGCTCATTCCATATACCCACCACCAAAAAGTTACCCCTCAGATTCTTATTAAATCATTTCCCCATCTTAAAGCTATCCTCTGGTCCTCGATTCCCCCACTGTGGGCAAGAGACTCTGTGCATCTACCCAATCTATTCCTCTCATGATTGTATACACCTCTATAAGATCACCCCTCATCCTCCTACGCTCCAAGGAATAGAGACCCAGCCTACTCAACCTCTCCCTATAGCTCAGACCCTCTAGTCCTGGCAACATCCTTGTAAATTTTCCCTAAACCCTTTCAAGCTTGACAATATCTTTCCTATAACATGGTACCCAGAACTGAACACAATACTCTAAATGCAGTCTTACCAATGTCTTATACAACTGCAAGACCCTCCCAACTTCTATACTCAATACGCTGACTGATGAAGGCCAATATGCCAAAAGCCTTTTTGACCACCTTATCTACCTGCGACTCGACCTTCAAGGAACCATGCACCTGCACACTTAGATCCCTCTGCACTACAACACTCCCCAGAGGCCTACCATTCATTGTGTAGGTCCTGCACTTGTTCGACGTCCCAAACTGCAACACCTCACATTTCTCTGTATTAAATTCCATCAGCCATTCCTCAACCCACATGGCCAATCGATCAAGATCCTGCTGCAATTTTTCACAACCATCTTCACAATCTGCAAAACCACCCACTTTTGTATCATCAGCAAACTTGCTAATCTTGCTCTGTATGTTCTCATCCAAATCATTAATGTAGATGACAAACAGTAACAGGCCCAGCACCAACCCTGAGGCACACCACTAGTCACAGTCCTCCAGACTGAGAAGCAACCTTCCACCATCACCCTCAGCTTCCTTCCATGAATCCAGATCCTGCTGCAATCTTACACAACCATCTTCAAAACCACTCACTTTTGTATCATCAGCAAACTTGCAAATCTTGCCCTGTATGTTCTCATCCAAATCATTGATGTAGATGATAAACAATAACGGGCCCAGCACTGAACCCTGAGGCACACCACTAGTCACAGGCCTCCAGCCCGAGAAACAACCTTCCACCATCACCCTCTGGTTCCTTCCATGAAGCCAATTTGCTATCCATTCAACTATCTCTCCTTGTATCCCATGAGATCTACCTTCCAGAGCAGCCTACCATGCGGTACCTTGTCAAATGCCTTACTGAAATCCATGTATACAACATCTACAACTCTGCCCTCATTGACCTTTTTGGTCATGTCTTCAAAAAACTCAATCAGATTTGTGAGACATGACCTCCCACGTACAAAACCATGCTGACTATCACTAATCAGCCCTTGCCCATCCAAATACCTGTATAACCTATTCCTCAGAATGCTCTCTGGTAACTTTCCAACCACAGATGTTAAGCTCACCGGCCTATAGTTCCCAGCATTTTTCCTGCAGCCCTCTTGAATAGAGGCACAACATTTGCCACCCTCCAGTCTTCTGGCACCTCTCCTGTATTTAAGGATGACTCATAAATTTCAACCAGAGCTCCCACAATCTCCTCTCTAGTTTCCCACAATGTCCTCGGATATATCTGATCAAGCCCTGGAGATTTGTTTACCTTCATACATGATAGTACCTTCAGTACTTCTTCGACGGTAACACTGACTGCTCTCAAGACACTTCCATTGACTGCCCCAAGTTCCTCCGTCCTACTGTCTTTCTCCTCGGTAAATACAGAGGAGAAATACTCATTGAGGACCTTGCCCATCTCCTCTGGCTCCACACAGAGGTGACCGCTTGGATTCCTGAGAGGTCCCACTCTCTCCCTAGTTACCCTTTCCTCCCTTATGTATTTATAACATATTTTGGTGCCTCAGGGGTCTATGTTGGGCCATGTACATCAATGATCTGGATGATGGTGTGAAAAATTGGATTAGTAAGTATGCAGATGATACTAAGATAGGTGGTGTGGTGGATAATGAAGTAGATTTTCAAAGTCTACAGAGAGATTTAGGCCATTTGGAAGAGTGGGCTGAAAGATGGCAGATGGAGTTTAATGCTGATAAATGTGAGGTGCTACATCTCGGCAGGACAAATCAAAATAGGACGTACATGGTAAATGGTAGAGAATTGAGGAATGCAGTTGAACAGAGGGATCTAAGAATAACTGTGCATAGTTCCCTGAAGGTGGAATCTCATGTATATAGGGTGGTAAAGAAAGCTTTTGGGGTGCTGGCCTTTATAAATCAGAGCATTGAATATAGAAGTTGGGATGTAATGTTAAAATTGTACAAGGCATTGGTGAGGCCAATTCTGGAGTATGGAGTACAATTTTGGTCGCCTAATTATAGGAAGGATGTCAACAAAATAGAGAGAGTACAGAGGAGATTTACTAGAATGTTGCCTGGGTTTCAGCAACTAAGTTACAGAGAAAGATTGAACAAGTTAGGTCTTTATTCTTTGGAGCGCAGAAGGTTAAGAGGGGACTTGATAGAGGTCTTTAAAATTATGAGCGGGTTAGACAGAGTTGACGTGGACAAGCTTTTTCCATTGAGAGTACGGAAGATTCAAACAAGGGGACATGACTTGAGAATTAAGGGACAGAAGTTTAGGGGTAACATTAGGGGGAACTTCTTTACTCAGAGAGTGGTAGCTGTGTGGAATGAGCTTCCAGTGGAAGTGGTGGAGGCTGGTTCGATTTTATCCTTTAAAAATAGATTGGATGGGTATATGGACGGGAAAGGAATGGAGGGTTATGGTCTGAGTGCAGGTAGATGGGACTAGGGGGAAGTATTTATTAAAAAAAATAAAAAATAAAAATAATAATAATAATAATAATAATAATGTTCGGCGCGGACTTGAAGGGCCGAGATGGCCTGTTTCCGTGCTGTAATGGTTATATGGTTATATGGTTATATGCTACTGATACTGCCTGATCTGCTAAGCAGGTCCAGCTCTGTTTGTATTTCAGGATTCTGTTTGGCAAATTCTCTTCTTGAAATCCATTTATAAACCAGATAGGATTCTCCAACAAATCCCACAGCTTTTTGTCATTCTGCTCCATAAAATCAATCCACCGCTGTCAGAGGTATTGAATCCTGTAGTCAGGTTACACAGAATCCAGCAACACAAGTTATACCTCCATGGTGGCATCTCGACAACCCAAACTGTTCATTAAACCTTGTTCATTTTAGCAGGAAAAATATGATCTAAATGGTGCGAAACGTGGGTGTTCCAGTGATTTGCAAAGGCCTAGCGTGTTGGTAAAGAATTAGAAAAGCTAATAGAAGCCATTGTTTATTGTGAGGAGAATTGAATATAAGGGAACACAGCGTATGTGAGATCACATCACGAGCACTACAATATTTGTCTCCGTATTTAAGGAAAGATGCTGATGGAGAGAGCAGAGGAGGTTTAGCTGGGTAACCCTGGATTGGGAGAGTTTTCTCTTGAAGAAATATTGGACAGACTTGTCTTGTATTTGCTGGAGTTTAAACGTGAGAGGGGACGACTAAAATATATGATGATAATAGGTGTTGACAGGGTGGATGTTAGAGAATATTTCCTCCTGTGGGAGAATCTAGAACCAGGGTCACTCTTTTTCAAATGAGTCATCTGCTTAAAACAGCCAGGAGGTGAGATTTATTTTCTCTCCTCCCGCTGAGATTTCTGATAAGTAATAGGGTTAAAGGTTATCAAATGCAGACAGGAATGTGGTTGAGATTAGAGTCAGATCTGCCATTATGTTACTAAATGGTAGAACGGGTTTGAGGGGCAGAATGGCCTCCATTTTCCAGCATTGGCCTGGTTTAGAGTTTTAGCTATAAGGAGAGGTTGGACCATGGTTGGTTTACCATGGTTTTCACTGGAACGCCGGAGGTTGAGGGGAGACCTAATAGAAATATATAAAATTATGAAAGGCATAGAGAGGGTAGACAGAACCTTTATCTCAGGGTAAAAATATCAAAGACTGGAAGCATCGCTTTAAAGTGAGAGGGACAAAGTTTAAAGGAGATGTGCGAGGCAAGTTTTTTCACACAGGTGGGTGCATGGAACGCACTGCCAGGGATGGTGGTGGAGGGAGATACGATAGTGGCATATTAGAGGCTTTTTGATAGGAACATGGATATGCAGGGAATTGGGAGATATGGATTATGTGCAGGCAAATAAGATTAGTTTATCTTGAAATCATGCTCGGCACAGACATTGTGGGACAAAGTGCCTGTTCTTGTGCTGTACTGTTGTTCTATGTTCTAATTTGTGTGTAAAATATGTCACAAGTATCAGTATTCCCCTGGGTCTGAACAGATTGCCTCTGCTAGGAAGACAACTAAAGGCTGACGATAGGAATTCACTCACGTGGAGCAGACTAGTCAAGGGTTCTTGTCAGGAGTTGGAGTGTAGCCTGCATGGAGTGGAGCTCTGAGAGAACAGATTAAGTTCAAATACCTCAGTGTTCTGGTAGCACTCACACCACGAGAGCAGCACTAAAATTAGCAAGGCTTCAGAGACTATTATACAAATATGGGCAGCCATATCCAGGTTGAGATCCACCGGGTGTCCTGTGCCCTGTTAACCTTTGGTACGTCCTGGCATATGGAGACGTTGTCAATGCCAGTCCATGCATCTATCCCCAGTGACATCTGATGAACAGACAAAGTCCACCCAGTCCGGAGAAGCCTCACATATATCCCACAGCCAAAGCATGAACAAGTTCAGGCTGAGCAATTTCACTCCACAAAGAGGAGAGTTCTGATGTCACGCGCTCTACCACCAGTGTGGAGAGTCTGACGGGATGGAGGGAATGGAATGGGATGGGTGGGAGAGAGGGTGTGAGGAAGGGGGAGGGCAAGGTGGGGGAGGTAAATGGAGAATGAGAAAGAGGGGAAAGAAAAGAAAGCAAGGAAGGAGGATGAGAGAAAG
>CM075977.1:39779782-39784685 GCA_038087875.1 Malacoraja senta | reverse complement strand
TCATGTAAGTGGAAGGTGGTGTGAAGAGCAAGAGGTCTCGCAACAGGACAGGCTGACAGGCCACTGTGCTAGTGGGTTTCTGCAATTTCTCTTATACCAGAGCCAAGGTTTAGTTTATGGTCACGTGTACCGAGGTACATTGAAAAGCTAGAGGGGACAGAGGTTGTGTTCATGTCCAGGGGATTCAGTGAGGGTGGTTGATAATTAACATTTCCGCCTATACCCCATGAACCGCAAAACCCACAATACTAACTTCAACCTGAGCCTGGGAACCACAGATTTATTGACCTGCTTTCAGTTTTGTAGCTGTGAGGGTTTTTGATTTCGGCAGCCTCGGATATGTGGAAACAGGATTCAGACACTTCACACTTCAGCCTGAGTGTAGCTGTCTCCATGGAGTGGGGTGTGGGAGTGGAGTGTATCAGAGAGCAGAGAGAGAGCCAGAAGATAAGAGAGGCCAGAGGGGAGGTTTTGTTGATGGAAGAAAATACAGCCTCTGACTCTGGTGGCTGAGGTTTTAATTTGTTTTATGGTGTATCCAGTGGCTACAAAAATATGTTGTAAAAACCACCAGGGACCGGCCTTTTTATCGATCTGGTGTAATGTGGCAGGATTAATTAATGATCTCACACTAAAGGATCCTCAAGGGAAGAGTGATCACAACATAACAGAGTTTCATGTTCAGTCTGAGAATGAAAAGCTTAGACCCGAAACATCAAACTCCAATAAAGACAACTGCAGAGTTACAAATTTGTAAAGTCCACATGGGAATTAGACCAATAGGTAAGACAGATGATAATCAGTGGTGATATTTCACAAATGTCAATAAAAATATTTTCCAGCCAATCAATGAGGACTCGATGAAAGGATGATTTGACAATGACTTACAAAGGAATTTTAAGAATGGTCAGATGAGACTAATGAAATAATAAATAAGAAAATGACAGCAACTTTAAGAAAATTCTAAAACTTTCAAGGGTCAACATAATTTTATAATAGAGGCGTAATTATGAGGGCAACGAGAATGTGGTCCTTGTAACACAGTGGACAAAGTGTGAAAGTAGTGAAGTCATACAAGGCACGAGCAAAACTGCATCAGGGGTACACTATACACTGTACACTTCTGGTTACCTTTGATAAAGTGCAGAGAAGCTCCTCTGGATTAATTCCCAGAATGAAGTGTCATAGAATCATAAAGCTGTACAGCATGGAAACAGATCCTTTGGCCCAAATTAGCCATGCCAATATAAATGTCCCATCTAAGCAAGTCCCATTTGCCCACTTCTGGTTATATCCCGCTCACGCTTTCCTATCCATGGACCTGTCCAGATGTCTTGTAAATGTTGTTATTGTACCTGCCTTAACTATTTCCTCTGGCATCTTGTTCCATATACTCATCATCCTCTGGGTGAAAATCTTGCCCCTCATATTTCTATTAAATCTTCCCCCTCTCACCTTAAACCTTTGCCCTCTAGTTAGAATTTAGATTTTAGATATACAGTGTGGAAAGAGGCCCACCGAGTCCATGCCAACCAGCAATCACCCTATACACTAGTACTATCATATACACTAGGGACAATTTACAGTTTTTTTACCAAAGTCAATTGACGTACACACCTGTATGTCTTTGGAGTGTGGGAGGGAACCAGAGCACCTAGAGAAATCCCACGCAGTCACGGGGAGAACATACAAACTCTGAACAGACAACACCTGTAGTCAGGATCGAACCTGGGTCTCTTAAGGCAGCAACTCTACCACTGCCCCACTGTGCCTTCCCACTGTTCTTTATCCTCCTATGTTTGGGAAAAGACTCTCTGCAGCATCTTATCTATTTCTTTCATGATTTTATTCACTTCTGTAATATCACCCCTCAACCTCCTGCGCTTCAAGGAATAAAGTCCAAGCCTCTGCACTTTTTCCAATTTAATGGCATTTTTCCTACAGCAGGGTGACCAAAACTGAGCACAATACTTCAAGGTCTCACCAAGGTCTGTTACAACGGTAACATAACCCAGAGAGTTGTGAATCAGTGGAATTTTCGCTCAGAGAATTGTGAATCTTTTCACTCAGAGAGTTGTGAATCTTTGGCCTCCACTGCACAGAAGGCAGTGGAGGCCAATTCACTAGATGTTTTCAAGAGAGTGTTAGATTTAGCTCTTACGGCTAAAGGAATCAAGGGATATGGGGAAAAAGCAGGAACGAGGTACTGATTTTAGATGATCAGCCATGATCATATTGAATGGCGGTGCTGGCTCAAGGGGCCGAATGGCCTACTCCTGCACCTATTTTCTGTTTCTATGTTTCTATAATATTCCTATACTCAGTTTCCTGACTGATGAAGGCCAGCGTGCCTAAAGCTTTCTTCACCAGAGAGGTTGAATTATAATGAAAGATTAAGCAGATTGGGCTGATATTGGATTTAGAGGGATGAGAGTTGGTCTTACTGAAATGTACAGAATTTGAGCGAAATTGGCAGGGAGGGTGCGGAGAAGATTTTTTCCTTAGTTTGGGGTCTCTAGAACGAGGGGCAGGGCTTCAGATTACAACAGAGATCAGGAGAAATTTCTTCTCTCTTCAGAATTCTCTACCATTGGGAGGCATGGAGACAAAGTCGAGGCAGAGATTAGTAGTGTGTTTTGGAACACACTTTTATTCCTTTTCAGGATGTGCTTGTCACTGGCAAGTTCAGTATTCAATATCTAACCCTATATGCCCTTGAGAAGGCTGGGGTGAGCTGCCTTCTGGTACCACTGCAGTCCTTCTGATGAAAGTGCTCCTGCAGTGCTATTGGAGAGAGTTCCAGGATTGAGATCCAGTGATGAATGACCTACGATACAATTCCAAGGTTTGCAACTTGGAGGGGAGCCTACAGGTGGCAGTGTTCCCATGTGCCAACTGCCCTTGTTCTTTTTGGTGGTTGTGGGTTTGGGAAGTGTGATTGGTTGCCCGGGCAAGTAACTGCAGTGCATTTTATGATAATGCACACTGCAGTCACTGTGCATTGGTGGTGGAGGCAGTAAATGTTTAAGGTAATTGATAGGGTGTTAATCAAACCGACTTTTTTGCCCTCAAAGGCACTGAACCTCCTGAGAGTTCTTGCAGCCGCACTCATCCAGGCAAATAGGTATTCCACCAACTACTGCCATTTGCCTCTTATAACCACAATATTCTGAAGGGTCCTGACCCGAAACATTGCCTATCCATGATCTCCAGAGATGATGCCTGAGCTGCTGAGTTACTCCAGCACTTGTGTAATATTTTTGTAAACCAGCATCTGCATTTCTTGGTTTCTACAAAATATTTGCATGGCTGGTTCAGTTAAGTTTCTGATCAGTGGCAGCATCACCAAGATTTTAATGGTGGGGGATGACTTTGAGTGCAGATTGCTGGGTCATGTATCACATAGTCATGTGTTGTGACTTTAATAACTGGCACCTCATCATTTTTTAGGTACAGCTGGTGTGGTCCCAGATCCCTAATGCACGTATTGAATCAGGGGTGATCTCTTAAAGTGACAGTGGCGGTAGAGGCAGGTATGTGATGGACTATAAGGCACAGATGATCCACCTTGCCTCAACAATGGTCAGTTTGGGCTTCCTAGCCTGTTCTGGGTCTATTCTGAGTCGAATCTATCCCTTTTGTCACATCCTGTTATGGACTTGCTTCTCTTCTCCCAGATAACATTGTGGGTCTTTTCACTCCCTAGTGGGACGAGTGGAATCCAGAATGAACACCTCATGACAAAGACAGTTCCTCTGTCAGTATATTTCTCCCTCAGCACAAATATTTTGATCCAACTTTGCACTGAGCTGAAGAACATATGAAATAGAAACAGGAGAAGGCCATTCACCCCCTCATGTCTGAAACTCCAATGATCAAGAGTATGTTTGGACTACCTCGATGCCATTTTCCTGCTTGATTCCCCACAGTCCTCAATATCCAGAAATCCATTGATCTCTGTACTGAATAGACTCAGTGAAGGAGCCTCCACAGTTGCTGGGGAGGGGAATCCAAAGATTCACCAGCATCCGAGTGAAGAGATCTTCATCGGGATCCTCAGCGGTTATCCTCTGAGACTGTGACCCCCCCCCCAGTTGTAACATGTTAGCCATGGAAACATCTGGATGTTTTCAAGAGAGGGTTAGGTTTAGCTCCTAGGGCTAAAGGAAATCAAGGGATATGGGGGGAAAGCCGGAATGAGGTACTGATTTTGGATGATCAGCCATGATCATATTGAATGGCGGTGCTGGCTCGAAGGGTCGAATGGTTCCTGCACCTATGTTCTATGTTTCTATTCACCCTGTCCAGCCCTGTCTATTTCAGTGAGATTATATCTCGTCCTCTCGTCTACAGATGAGTTCTTGCCCACTCAATCTCTCCTCACTGAACAGAGCCCCATCCCCGGAACCAGTATGACGATGTTTGGCTGCTCTACATCCGTTAAGAGGAGAGCAAAATTGAACACAAATGTGGTCTCATCCGTGCGGTTACAGTGAGATGTCTTTACTGCAACCAGGCGAAACCACGCCATTTGCTCTCCTAATTTGCTCGCCATAATGTTGGCTTTCGGTGACTTGTGTATAAGGACGCACAGATCCCGTTAAACACCAAAAAAACGTGGTCAGATAGACAGCCACGCGTGTCCACGCCCTCTGTTCTTCTTGCCCACACTACCAGCTTGTCCACAAACCTAGAGTCAGGAGCCTTGAGAGATGGAGGAGCTCCCCGCAATTTTCCGACTTCCTGTTGTCTACTCCTCGGGCTAACATGGATAAAAAATTGTTGAATTAATATTAATGTCAAAAAATTATAAAGTCACGGAGTGTAAAAACGAGCCAGGCCAGCAAGCTCAAACCAAATGCAAGCTCCAGTTCACATTTGCTCGGCCGCTGAAAGTGCAAAC
>CM075977.1:39647282-39777282 GCA_038087875.1 Malacoraja senta | reverse complement strand
TGTGTGTGTGTGTGTGTGTGTGTGTGTGTGTGTGTGTGTGTGTGTGTGTGTGTGTGTGTGTGTGTGTGTGTGTGTGTGTGTGTGTGTGTGTGTGTGTGTGTGTGTGTGTGTGTGTGTGTGTGTGTGTGTGTGTGTGTGTGTGTGTGTGTGTGTGTGTGTGTGTGTGTGTGTGTGTGTGTGTGTGTGTGTGTGTGTGTGTGTGTGTGTGTGTGTGTGTGTGTGTGTGTGTGTGTGTGTGTGTGTGTGTGTGTGTGTGTGTGTGTGTGTGTGTGTGTGTGTGTGTGTGTGTGTGTGTGTGTGTGTGTGTGTGTGTGTGTGTGTGTGTGTGTGTGTGTGTGTGTGTGTGTGTGTGTGTGTGTGTGTGTGTGTGTGTGTGTGTGTGTGTGTGTGTGTGTGTGTGTGTCTCTCTCTCTCTCTCTCTCTCTCTCTCTCTCTCTCTCTCTCTCTCTCTCTCTCTGTCTCCCCCCCCCCCGGGATGGCTTTTGTATCCCTGGATGGAAGTTGAGGAGAAGGTGTTGGTGATACACCTCCAACAGGGAAATTGCACGGGGATGGGTAGGGAGGGGTGGGGGATCAGGCAGTCACGGAAATAGTAGTCCCTGCCGCGGAATATGTGACGGGTGATGGGGTTGCATTGTAGCTGGGGGAAATGTCGAAGTATGATACGCAGGATGTGGAGGCTGTAGGTGTGATGGGCTAGGATCGTGCGTCTCCAATGTCTGGAGGGAGGCAGGCGAGGCCACCATCACAATATGTGCAGGTAATGGAGAAGATGCAGGTGAGGACACCATCAAGCCCATTTCCTACAGAAGACATATATTTCAGATTCCCTGGAGTGGGAAGCTCATGTTGAGAACAAATTCGACAGAGACAGCGAAACTCAGAGAAAGGGATAGAATCTTTACAAAAGACAGGGTATGAGAAGATGTACTCTGGCTAGAGTGAGTCAGTAGGTTTGTAGTAGATATTAGTACATAGTTTATCTCCTGAGATGAAGATGGAGAGATTAAGTAAAGAGAGAGAGAGGGACATGTCAAAAACCTTCCAAGTAAATTTGACGGCAGGGTGAAGTTGTTAGTGGCAAAGTTGATGAAAATGACGAGTTCCGCACAAAATCAACACATCCTATTCCCACCGAAATAATCAGCACATACAGTATTTTCCAGGATTACAAATCCCACTCTTCATTTCCAAGGACAATTATCATCCTGGTCCTGTTTCCAGGAAATCAACAATATCCCATTGCCGGAGAAAGAAATCAACGCTTTCTGGGATATCCCGTTTTCTGGGATAATAGAGGTTACTGCTCCAATTCTAGGGGAAAAGATCTCCGCGTTTCTAGGTGTGGAAATATTATAAGTGACCCAGAGAAAATGACAGTTGCCAGGCCGTTCTGCTTCCTGGTCAACTGGAACCACACACGATTTCGATGGGATCCATTTATGAAAGTAATTGTTGGCGGTCAAGTTGCCCAAAGGTCACTCCCCTAAGCTCTGCTCTGGTCCTGAGAGAGGGGAAAGCAGAATGAGGGGCAAGGGCCACCACGTGTGGAACAACACTGGCCAAGCAGCCACTGGGACTGGGGTGGGGTGGAGGCCACGAGTGCCACCAAAGGCCAACAGATTCCATTTGGGATCTTCTTGCAACTTAATCCGAGCGAGGGAATCAAAAACATGTCAAACCAGCGACAAATTAAGCACAGCAAGATCCCACAAGCCAAACTGAGACAAATGGTCTGTTTTGGTAGTGATAATTGACTCTCGTTGGCACTTCCTGGGCAGCCCAGCCAACATCGAGAGCATGGGGAACAGTTCACAGCATCAATCGGGGAGAATCTGAATACTGGATACTAATACTGATCATAGATTTCAACTGCGGGAGTCGAGGTATCACTCCGGGATTCAGTGTAGGCAGGGCAAGGATGGTTCTGAAGGCAGCTGCACATTCAACAGACTCCCAGGGCACTATTGACTGTTTATATTTTATGTTTTTACACTACACAGTCCCATCAACAGACACATTCCCCAAAGTACGCTGACACCCAGAGGAATGTGATTGATTTCAGCCAAAAAAAATTACAAGATGATAAAAGTGAGCAATAGTGACACTTATAAAAGTTTATATATGGAAGTCGCCGATGTTAACTTCTATAGCATAAAGTATCAAAGGAGGTTGTCACTTTAGAGAGGAATAACCGTGACGTGGGCCCCTTCAAAACCCGTCTGCACAGTTCGCGATACAAACAGCTGATAAAAGCATTAGTCGAATTCTGACCCTGTTATCTTAGCACGCTGCTAATTTCATCGTCAGCGAGTCCAGCGAACAGCACCCTTCGGAACAAACAATTACTGTCTATGGAGTTGAGACCGCGATTAAGGTCGGAGAAATGTTAAACTCGGGGATAGAGATAGCGCTTGCGAGTAGCGAGTGTGTTTGGAGAGATGCAGTCACTGTTTGCTCGAACAGCTCTTTACACCTCATTCAGCTGGGACTGCAGTTTCTGAGCACTGGAGATAACATCGCGAACACTTCACCTGTCACCTTGGTTCCTTCTATTGGGGATTAACGCCAGGCCTTTCACGGCGCACGGCACCAGCACGGCTGCTGAGAATAAACAGCCCGGCGGCGCTGTCCTACTTGCCCTGGTTGTCGATCCGACCCCAAGTACATTTGGATGAGGTGAACGCAGCTACTGAACGGGCTTTGAATCCCATTCTGTGCAATGATTCAATGATACCTTATTGTCACATGTACCTAGCTGGAGCGAAATGCTTTGATTTGCATACAACCCGGTAAAACCATGTAGCAAACCTCACCTAGTCAATACACAATTATCGCCAAAGTTTTAGCGCCGTTGGCCGGTCGTATCTATTGCATGCTGCCTTCAACCCCCGGCCCCCTCCTTCAACACCCCCCCCCCCCCCCCGCAAGGTTTGGAAGTCCAATGGCACATCGACCTTTATTGCAAGAAGGTTGGAGTTTAGGAATTGGGAAGTGTTGTGACAGTTGTAGATGGTGAGGCTACACCTAGAATACTGGACACAGTCTTATTAAATAAATTATATACTGGCATTGGAGGCAATTAAAAAAAGATTCACTGGGAAGAGAGGGTTATCAACAGCAGCCAGAAAATTAGATCTGGATGCAATGGAGTTGAGAAGAATGAGGGATGATAAACTAAACATAAGCCAAACGAATAAATACAATTCTCAAGAAATAATCTCCCAATAAACAGAATTATTTTTTCCTATTTTATTAATGTCGCTTGATAATCACCTTCAGCTTCGAAGTAAAAAAATCCAAGAGCACTAGAAATGACAAAAGCTTAAGACAAAATGTCTGTTTGGATTGGTCGAAGCTGGCAGGGAGCCTACAACAAGAGTGCAAACCAGAGGATCCAGTATTTGTTGTAAATGATGTGCACTGCAGCACTCTATGCTGACGGCAGAGGCATTAAAGGTTTAGGGTGGTGGATGGGATATCAGTCAAGTGGGCTGCTTTGCTTATGATAATGTGGAGTTCCTTGAGGGATGTTGGAACTGCATTCATATGGGCAAGTGGAGAAAAATCCACCACACTCCTGACTTGTATCTTGTGGGTGGTGGAAAGGCCTTAAGGTGTCAGGAAGTAAGTCGCCCATCATAGGATGCCCAACTTCTGACCTGCACTGTAGTCACAGTACTTATGTATTTGATCCAATTGACTCTTTAGTCAATGGTGATTCAAAGGATGATGATAGTGAGGGACTCAGAAATGGTATTGCCATTGAATATTAGAGTAGTTTGTTAGTCTATCTTAGTCACTGCCTGGCACTTTTGTGACACAGAAATGTTACTCACGACGCATCAACCATTTATCTTGTGTCTCCATTTATCAGCCCATGCCAGAATGATACTTGAGCAAAGGGTAAATGAATTGAATAGGAACTTGGTAAAATAGGTGTCAGGACAAAAATCTCTCCCTTAATGTTAGCAAGATGAAGGAGCTAGTTATTGCAAAGTGGAAATGGTTGAGAGCTTCCAGTTACTTGGCTTTAATATTACCAATGATCTGTTGTGAACCAACCACATTGAAGCAGCCAAGAAGGCATACCAATACCTCTACTTCCTTAGGAGACTGAGAAAATTTGGCTTATCTCCAATGATTCTCACAGACATCCACAGGTGCACCATCGAGAGCACACTGTTGGGTTGTGTCAATGCTTGGTTTGTGAACAGCCCTGCCCAGGACTGCAACTTAAACCTAAAACTATCAGAGAACCAGGACTGCAACTTAAACCTAAAACTATCAGAGAACATCCCCATTTCTAGCCTTCAGATGAAAGGAAGATCTTTGATTAAACTGTTGATGGTTGGGCCGGGTCAATGACCTGAGAAACGCTGGCGGTGATGTCCTGGGACATTGATGATTGACTTCCAACAACCATTTTCCTTGTACAAAGTACAACTCCTGCAATTGGAATGTTTACCTAAATGCCTACTAACTTCAATACCAGGGCTCCTTGATAGCACACTTGGTCAAATGCTGACAATCTATTACTTTACCTCTGGAGTCCAGTTCCTTGGTGCTTGTTTGGATCAAGGCTGTGATGAGGGCTGCAGCAGAGTGATTTGGGTGAAACAAACTGGGCAGCAAAGTGCAGGTTACTAGTGATAGCACCATTGACAGCGGCTTCCAGCACTCTTGCTGATATTTGGGAGTTCAGTGATCAAGCAGTAATTAACTTAATTGAATTTGACGTGCTTTTTGTGAACAGGCTGCACCTGGGCAATTTTCCAATTTGTTGGGTAAGTGCGAGAGAGTTGTGAAGATGGGAGCATTTGCCAAAAAGCCTGCCCAGACTCTGCTGCTGCATTGTGTCGAGCACATACACAGTAGTTGGTTTGCACTGGCTGTCATTCAGATGAAAGTTTCACTCACCAGATTTTTCAGTTGGTTAAAATGTTCCCAATATTTTCTCAGTTGAGAGATAATGAGAGAGTGAGTGAGAGAATGAAGAAAAAGAGAGTGAGGAAGAAAGAGAAATAGAGAACAAAATTCAGTGTGAGGGGAGGAGAGGAGACAGAGAGAATATGTACAGATGTATGCAATGGAGAGAAAGAGAGAGAGAAAACAAAAGACAAAATAAATTGGTGTGAGGACTGTGAACATCAGAAGTTGTACTGCATAGGGACCTGAAAAAAGGATGGTAATTTCTCGTGAAACAAATAGGTTTGTTAGCTGGTTGCTGCTGTCAATATCAGTACTTCCCCAGTGTGGCAGGCTTCATTATTTACTCACTTTCAGAAATCAATGTCACCCAAGGCCCCCTGCTTCCTCTGTAGATCACCATGTTGCTTTGTCTTGTTAGAGTATTGATCTTCTGTGACAAAGGGAACCAACCCATGAGGCCCGACGGAGAGGATATCAGCAGTGCATCCAACCGTGGTGTACAGGTGGAAGGCAAGGGAATTTGGGTGATGATAGTCTTTCTGCAAGATGATAGCGACCATCTTTTCCTCTCCAGTTTATTTTGTATCAAATCTATTGTCGTCTCAGGGGGTGGGATGTGTGCAGGGAAAGGAGGAGAAGACATTAAAAGCAACCAGCACAGAGCATATGTGTAACCAGTCACTGTCTGGGGTTTGCAATTGGAGTTCTGGGGTCAATGATAGAGAGGGCAGAGTAACCCGTGGCTGGAGACTCTCTGCACTTGTTGTAATCATGCTAACTCACCGTCTTACACATAGACATGACCATGACTAGAATCTTCACCATGACAACCATGCTTCAATGCTTCACTTCTTCCTGCATCATTAAAAACCAAATGGATGTACAAATTTTCCCCATTTGCTAGCCACATGGATATGCAGGGAATGGGTGGATATGGATCATATGCAGGTAGATGAGCAGGTAGATGAGGTTAGTTAATCTTGGCATCATTATAGGCCAAAGGACCTGTTCCTGTGCTGTGCTGTGCTTTTATATGGACTATGTTCTGTAAGTGTTTGGTGGAACAATCAGTTGTTCTACGCTTAGTCTGGCTGATATAGGTGAGGCCAAACAAAATTCTAATGGCATAGAAATGAAAAGTAGAAAAAATATGGGAAACATGAGTGCATCCTTAGTTAGACCAGACGGAGAGTATTGTGTACAATTCTGGTTGGCATAATATGGGGAGTGTGTAGAGGTATATTTATCAAGAAAGAATGAACATGTTGAGGCCCCTTTTCTTAAAGTCTGATAGAAGTTTTTTGAATATTGAACAATAATTGAGGCCTCAAAATAACAGTCAACAAGAGATGTGAAAACATAAAGCTCTCTCTATGATCATTCCCCAGCCAGAGAAAAGAGACCCAGCCACCCCTTACAGTCTATCCACTGGGTTCAGTTTGCTCTGTGTATTACAGTTAACCTCTTGTGCATCTAGGGGAGAGGTCTTTAAAATCAAGCTCTCACTCAGGATTAGAACTTAAGAAACGGCAATTAAATATTTATTGAGATTTTAGTTGTTATAAATGTATTCATGAACTTTCACAGTTTCCAACTAAAGAGGCAGAAACACAGAACCTCAGGAGAGAGGCTTAATCTAAGAGAAACAGATAAAAACTCAAACGGCGGGCTGTGGAGATTGGCCAGTCTGTGTTTCCCTTGTAGATTATTTAGGAGTTGTCTGAAAGCCGTAGAACTGAAAGTCACAAAAAGGCTTGTGACAATTTTTAAAGGGACTGGGATGGTTTATGCCCTGATGGACAGTAACTCCATCACTTGATTGAATTTGAAAAACATTTGCAGCTGACATTGAAAAATGCACAATAGAAATCCAAGTACACTCCATCTCTGGGTAGAGACCATGCCTGTAACATAATTCCTTCCTTCCCTGAGCAGGAAGCAGCATGCCCTATCCAACCTGCCAGGAACAGGCCATTTGAACCAACTCATCCACATTGACCAGTGAGCATTATTCTGAAATAATCCGAACACCCAGCTCTGGGTCCATTATCCTCTAGGTCTAAGGGCATATAGTAGCAGAATTTTTAATGTTTAATGTTTAATATTTTATGTATCATTCTTAACTGTCACTGTATGTCATGTTGTCACTTGCAGGCAGAGCACCAAGGCAAATTCCTTGTATGTGAATACTTGGCCAATAAACTTATTAATTCATTTATTAATTCATTCATTCATTTTGTACCCTACAGGATGCACTACAACAACTCGCCAAGACTTGTTAGACGACAATTCCAAACCCATGACATCTACCAGCCAGAAGAAAATTCATCTCCCATTTCACCTAATTCCCCACCTTTTCCTTTATGAATACCAATGCAGGTAATTGGAAGTTCCTTAATGAATACTGATGCAAAGTTCATTTAAGACCTTGTCTATTTGTTCTGGCTCCACACACAGACTGCCCAGTTGTTTGCAATGAATCCTCCAGCATAGACACAGATCCTTCAGCCAACTGAGTCCATGGCAATCGCCAACCACCTACTTATATCTGAATCAGATTAGTTTATGTCATACATGCCCGAGGTGGGGGGGAGCAGTTAATATTAATATATGTGTAAGAAGGAACTGCAGATGCTCGTTTAAAAAGAAGATAGACACAAAATGATGGAGTAACACAGTGGGACAGGCAGCATTTCTGGAGAGAAGGAATGGGTGACATTTCGGGTCGAGACCCCTCTTCAGATTGGTCTAATATTAATATATATTCTATATTAATCTCATTTTATATTTCTTATATTCCCATCACCTCCCCCAGGATCCACTACTCACCCACACACTGTGGGCTATTAACAGTGGCCAATTAACCCATCCATCTTCAGAATTAATGGACAGGACCAGGACCATCTTGACTTTTTATGAACATTTTTAACTTCACCCAATGCGTGTTCGCATTCCTCAACAATGAATGTTTGTGTGTTTTTTTTCCAAAGTTAACTTTGCAATTGTCTTGGAAGTGAAATTTCAATCTGAAACCCTAAAGAAACGACAGACAAACTCTGCAAATAGCCTCACGCCTGGGATCAGGATCACACTTCCCAGCAGGGATCATGCCACACATTTGACATTAATGCAAAGCTGAAACACTTTACAACTACATAAACTCTGCTCCATTAACCAGAGTACAGGCTACTGTGGGAGCTCTGGCCTTCTCACACAGCACTCAGAATGCCCAGTGAAGCAGTTCCACTTTAAATGCCCTACACTTTCTGACCTCAGACTGATAATGCAGCCAGTTCCAAACCACAGGTTTTGTGGTATGTTCGAAAACTGAGAGCAGACTTCACCACAGTTTTACTGACTTCAGCACCAGACTCCTTCAGCACCAGACTCCTTCAGGCTACTTCCAGGCCTCCATTCTGCTACTACCAGAACCCCAAGTCTCTTCATTTCCTCAATGTCTAAACATCTATTAGGCTCATCCTACAATTGGCTTAACATTGGGCAATAACAGGCCAGGATATAGCAACACAATATTCACAGAGTGGGGGGGATTTCATCTCATCCCAATCCTGAAGGGCTGATTCACACCCAGTTCTGGAGAGGCGTCATGGAGAAGCAGGTTATGGCGTTGAGCCTGTCGACCACCCCCGTTCTCCCTCCCCCTCATCCCTCAGGATCTTGGAAGACTTGATGATAGTGTTTGCCTGATGATTTAGCTCCTTATCAGGAAAGCTAACCAGGCAGGGACACTTATTTCCAGTGCAGATAAGGTTGAAGGTTGACCTGATTGTTGTAATTCAAATTTTGAAAAGGATCAATTGCAAAAACACACACAATATATTTCCATGTGGGGGACAATGCACATGAGACACAGGAGACTGCAGATGTTGAAATGTTGTCGCCGCTAATAAAACTAATTAGGAATTCATTCGAATTCTGAAGAATTCATAAGATTTCCCTGCTCAGACAATCGAGAGAGTTTGGAACTCACTCCTATAAGATAGGTTTGAGGAATACCACATAGATGGGTTAGGATAAATACAGGGGAAAGAGAAAGAAAAACATGGGTGAGATGGTGTTTGATAGTCAGCATAGACTTGGTGGGCTGAAGGGCCTGTTTCTCTGCCGCTTCTCTATATGACACAAATTAATCCTATCTGTTTAAAAAGTGGTGGTCCTCCCAGTGATGGTATTTTAAGACACTTTCCACATTTCACCCATTTAAATATTTCCTCTGTGTAAAATTATGTAATTTTATTTGTTATGCCTCTATTCATCATGGAGTCACAGAGTAATTGAGCTGTACAGCACGGAAACAGGATATTTGTCCCAACTTGTCCATGCTAACCAAATTGGACATTCCAGGCTTGAACCCATTTGACCCATATCCCTGTGGATCTTCCTTCTCCACATGCTTCTATAGCTTACTTTAGACTTTACTTTAGAGTCTAGGGAAACAGAGGGGAAACCGGCCCTTTGGGCACCGAGTCCATATCAACCAGCGATAACCCCGTACACTAGCACTATCCTACACACCAGGGACCAATTACAATTAACAGAAGCCATTGAACCTCAGGAGGTTTGTTCTAAATATGGACAACCATCTGAGTGAAAAGGTTTTCGGTGAGATGAGAGTTCGTGCATAAATCAAAGCTTGGTTAAGCAGCACTTGGAGTACTGGTTCAGTTTTACTCACCATGCTGTAGGAAATATGGCATTAAGCCGGAAAGATTGCAGAGAAGATTTATTTGGATGTTATTCACACTCGATAGACACAAGCTGTCAGGAGAGGGCAGGCAGGCTACACTTTGTTCCTTGAGGCACAGGACGCTGAGGGGAAATCTTATAGAGGTGTATAAAATTATGAGGCGAATAGAGAAGGTGAAGGCAGAGACTTTTCCCAAGGGGGATCAAGAACTGGAGGGCATAGGTTTATGGAGAGAGGGGAAAGATTTAATAGGAACCTGAAAGGCAACCCTTTCACACAGAGGATGGTTGATATATGGATCAAGCTGCCAGTTGAAGTTGTTGTGGCGTGTACAATATATGGATAGGAAAGGTTTAAAGGGATGTGGGCCAAATCACAGTTAAATAGATCAAGCTTTATTGGAGCATCTTGGTTAGTATGAATGAGGTGCGATGAAAGGCCTGTTTTCATGCTGTTTAGACTTTGAAATCAGGAGGCAGCTCGAATGTCGGCGAAACATCACTCCCTGATGAGCTCAATGCGTTTTACGCACGCTTTGATAGGGAGAACACCGATGTGCCTTCCCGTGCCCCCATTCGCTGTGATGGTATTTCAGTCTCAGTCACAGAGGCCGACGTCAGGAAATCCTTCAGAGGGGTGAACCCTCGAAAAGCGCCTGGATCTGATGGTATACCTGGTCATGTTCTAAAAACCTGTGCGGACCAACTGGCTGGAGTTTTTACGGACATTTTCAACCTCTCACTTCTGAGGTCCGAGGTTCCCACCTGCTTCAAAAGGGCATCAATTATACCAGTGCCCAAGAAGAGTAAGGTGACGTGCCTCAATGACTATCGACCTGTGGCACTAACGCCTGTAGTGATGAAGTGCTTTGAGAGGTTGATCATGGCGCAGATCAACTCCTACCTCAACAAAAACCTGGACCCACTGCAGTTCGCTTACTGCCACAACAGATCAACGGTGGATGCGATCTCGCTGGCCCTCCACTCCGCTCTGGACCACTTGAACAACAAAAACTCATATGTCAGGCTGTTATTCATCGATTACAGCTCGGCATTTAAAACAATCATCCCCTCCAAGCTGGTTACCAAACTCGCAGAACTGGGTCTCTGCGCATCCCTCTGCAATTGGATCCTTGACTTCCTCACTCTCAGACCACAGTCTGTTCGTATTGGTGGAAATGTGTCAGACTCGATAACAATCAGCACGGGAGCACCTCAAGGCTGCGTGCTCAGCCCCCTGCTGTACTCACTGTATACTCATGACTGCGTAGTCGGACATAGTGCGAACCCCATCATCAAGTTCGCTGACGACTCCACTGTTGTGGGACGTATCACTGATGGGGATGAGTCAGAGTATAGAAGAGAGATCGAGCAACTGTCCATATGGTGCCAGCACAATAACCTGGCCCTCAACACCAGCAAAACCAAGGAACTGATTGTGGACTTTGGAAGGAGCAGGATGGGGACCCACAGTCCCGTTTATATCAACGGGTCGATGGTTGAAAGGGTCAAGAGCTTCAAATTCCTGGGCGTGCACATCTCCGAAGATCTTTCGTGGTCCGAGAACGCTGATGCCATTATTAAGAAAGCACATCAGCGTCTCTACTTCCTGAGAAGATTACGGAGAGTTGGTTTGTCAAGGAGGACTCTCTCTAACTTCTACAGGTGCACAGTAGAGAGCATGCTGACCGGTTGCATCGTGGCTTGGTTCGGCAACTTGAGCGCCTGGAGAGGAAAAGACTACAAAAAGTAGTAAACACTGCCCAGTCCATCATCGGCTCTGACCTCCCTTCCATTGAGGGGATCTATCACAGTCACTGCCTCAAAAAGGCTGGCAGTATCATCAAGGACCCACACCATCCTGGCCACACACTCATCTCCCTACTACCTTCAGGTAGAAGGTACAGGAGCCTGAAGACTGCAACGACCAGGTTCAGGAATAGCTACTTCCCCACAGCCATCAGGCTATTAAACCTGGCTCGGACAAAACACTGAACTTTATTAGCCAATGAACTGTTATTTGCACTTTATCAGTATATTGATTCATGTGTGTATATATTTATAGAATGCCTTGTAGTCAATGCCTACTATGTTCTGTTGTGCTGAAGCAAAGCAAGAATTTCATTGTCCTATCAGGGACACATGACAATAAACTCACTTGAACTTGAACTTTATGGCTCCAAGTCACTCTTACATGTCTTCCCTCTCACCCTAAGCCTATGTCTAGTTTTAAATTCCTCTTCTCTGGGAATAAGACTGTGAGCATTCACTTTATCTATGACCTTCTTCATTTTACCTTATACGTTTTCAACTAAAAATAATTTAATAATTGTGCCCATTCTACTAATTTCATAAAGTCTTCTTGCTCTGTCACCCAACCATAGGCACAATTAGGAGTGATTGTTGGCTACAGTTTGGTGCAAATACTTTCAAGCCCTTCCTAATGAAGTCATCAATGTAATAATGAGGGAGTGCTGCATCGTCAAAGCTTCTTTCTGCTACTTTCATAAAAATAAAGACTATTCTGCTCACTATGAATGAATGAATAACATCATCAATCCCTATCTCACCTGCAAACCTATTGGAATCCAGGTAATTGAGGTATATTATAAATATTGCTCCCTGAGGTATACCAATGATTACAGGTTTCCAACTCTCCACCATCACCAAGCCAATTTAGAATCCGATTTCCAAAATTGCACTAGATTCCACTGGCCCTAACCTTTTGGGTCTGTCTTCCATGCGGGACCTTATCGAAGGCCTTACTGAATTCAGTGTAGACTGCATCAATCCCATTCTCATAAGGTCATAAGTGACAGGAGCAGAATTAGGCCATTCGGCCCATCAGGTCTGCTCCATCATTCAATCATAGCTGATCTATCTCTCTCTCCTAACCCCATTCTCCTGCCTTCTCCCATAACCCCTGACCCCGGTACTAATCAAATTATCCGATTTCTCCAATGCTAATTATCGTCATCATCATATGTAGTTGCTACCCGGAAAATACGAACCAAGTTAGTCAGATAGGATCCATGTTCAATCCAGCCCTCGACCTGCAAATTAATCCTGTCCCTTAATCCTTACCTTTACAACAAGAGGAATCGAATACAGGAGCAAAGAGGTCCTACTGCAGTTGTACAGAGCCCTAGTGAGACCACACCTGGAGTATTGTGTGCAGTTTTGGTCCCCTAATTTGAGGAAGGACTTTCTTGCTATTGAGGGAGTTACAAGGTTAATTCCAGGGACGGCGGGACTGTCATATGCTGAGAGAATTGAGCAGCTGGGCTTGTACACTCTGGAGTTGAGAAGGATGAGAGGGTATCTCATTGAAACATATAAGATTGTTAAGGGCTTGGACACGCTAAACATGTTCCCGATGTTGGGGGGAGTCCAGAACCAGGGGCCACAGTTTAAGAATAACGAGTAAGCCATTTAGAACGGAGACGAGGAAACACTTTTTCTCACAGAGTGGTGAGTCTGTGGAATTCTCTGCCTCAGAGGGCGGTGGAGGCAGGTTCTCTGGATGCTTTCAAGAGAGAGTTAGATACGGCTCTTAAAAATAGCGGAGTCAGGGGATATGGGGAGAAGGCAGGAACGGGGTACTGATTGGGGATGATCAGCCATGATCACATTGAATGGCGGTGCTGGCTTGAAGGGCCGAATGGCCTACTTCTGCACCTATTGTCTATTGTCATAAAATGTCTCTATCAGATTAAAAGATCAACTATCCCATTTCTGTTCATTGTTAGCACACTGCTCAGCATGCAACACAAGCTTTTCACTGTACCTCAGTTCACGCTCTGTTAATACTCTCACGCTCTGACAAACTAAACTAAACTAAAACTAAAAATGAGATACCATTTTGCACATACTAACTGCTGCGTTTCCTACCTATAAAATGCATTACCAAAGGTCATTCGCCGTCCAACGAGACGGAAGACGCTGTGTGAATAATTGTCGAAAAGCACATTAAATCTTGCAGCTGTTGGAAATCCGAAATATAGGAGAACGCTGGAAATACTCAGCAAGTCAATCTGCAGGTGTGGAGAGATGATGGCGCCAGTCACTGCTTCCCCTCTGTGACGCGCCTATTCCCTGCCACGCTTTGGCCTGGCGTTCTCTTCTGGCTTTCTCCCCCTCCCCCTCTTCCTACCACCAGTCTGAAGAAGGGTCTAAACATCACCCATTCCTTCTCTCCAGTGATGTTGCCAGTACCGCTGAGTTACTCCAGCATTGTGTGTCTATCTTCGATTTAAACCAGCATTTGCAGTTCTTTCCTCCACCTCTCCATGTTCGCCCAGCAGGAGTTACTCCTGAACTTTGTGTCTTTTTTTCAGCCACGACCTGATTGATCAGTGGAATAGGCGCGAGGGCCGAGTGGCCTCTGGACTTGTGCTGCACGATTCACTCCACGTCTCTCTCTCTCCCTCCCCCCGATGCACCATCTCTCCCAGGGACGCGGCCTCGTGCGCTTGGCAGACTGTTTGAGAGGATTAACATGCAGCCAAAACTAGGGCTAAATGTTACAGTCCTAATCAGTTAAATTAATCCGCTGCCTGCCATTTCACATTAGCGCCGACAGCGCAGGGAACAAACAGCAAACCCCCGTTCCACTTCACCTCAACCTTCAGCGCGTCACCGACCGGCAAGCAATTAGCGAGCAGGCCAAGATCAAAAGCAGCGCCCAGCATGGGGCCTGGCTAATTAGTCCTATCAGCAGAGAGTTCCCCGGAAACCTTGGCATGGGCTGTCCGTGCACCAGGATTCAATTCACTCTCCAAACTGATCCCCACCCCGTGCGATTTTGGGTCTAAAAATGGAGGCAAACATGCGACTTCCCTGGATAGAACACAAAAAGGTGCTGGAGTTAACTCAGGGAGTCAGGCTGCATCTCTGGAGGACACGAATGAGCGACGTTTTGCCTTACGGGACCCTTACTCAGAACTTCGCAGCATATTCCTGCCCTTAGCAGCGAGCAGGTGGTTGTGTTAATGTCGAGACACCGGAGTTCATGATCTGAGGGAAGGGCCATAATTCAACTTCGTCCCGAATTACCCTGAACCCGTAATTCAAGGCGTTGGGCGCAAGGTTTGGACCTCGACCATCGCAGACTTTCCCGTACACGGCCCTCTCCCAGCGCCCCGGTATCTCCGCGAGGACCGCAGTTGTTCGCAGGTTCACGGTCAACTGAAGCGATGGCGGAGGCTTCAGCAATCCGAGATGTGGGTGGCGGGTGGGCGGTAATACATGGGGGGGGGCACAATGAGGCCTGACATCTAGGACAGGGGTCGGCAACCTATGGCCCACGGGCCGGATCCGGCCCATAACCCGAAATCATCCGGCCCGCAGGCGTATTTTTTTCCAATTCGTTTTCGCGAACTGGGAACTGCAGCCAGTCCAGGGGCACGCAGGCGACCTGGGCGCTACAGCCAGACCTGGGGCAAGCGAGCTGACCTCGGCGCTAGAGCCAGTCCCGGCGCAGGCGAGCTGACCTGGGCGTTACAGCCATTCCCGGTGTAGGCGAGCCGACTCGGGACTGGCTGTAGTTCCCAGGTCACAAAACATGGGAGAGGGGGGTGGGTTGTCCCCCACCTCTCAAAACATGGGGGGTGGGCAGATCCGCCCTCCCCCCGTCCCCCCGTCCCCCCGTCCCCCCGTCCCGTCCCGCCCCGCCAGGATTTCTGCCGTAGGGTAAGTCGACTCTCTGAACCCTGCCAGTTTTCCTCAAAATTGTGGATTGGGACAATAGTGTTCAGTCGGCCTCTCTCAGAGAGCTGGTGCTGCTATTCGGCTCGGCGGTGACCTTGTTGGTGAAGATACAGGGAACCCATTGACGAGAACAACACCCGCTGGTCATTCCCACAATTAGCAAATCATTCACAGAAATCATTTCAGCTGAAACGTCTTCCCTATGTTCCCCTTAAAAAAAAGGAAACAGAACGCCATTCAGTCCATCGACCTTGGCACCACTTTCCTGCCATAACTCCAGTGCTTTGATTCACTTAATATCGCAGATTCTATGGGTTCCATATCCTCCGCCCCACGGTCCTCTGGAGAACTCCAGCTCTGGGTGAAGAAACCTCACCTTATTTTGGGAACGTGACCCCCGGCCATGCTCGTCCCACCCGGTCGAGCATCATCGAGACGTATCATAACATCTCCTCTCATTCTTCTAAACGAAAAGGAACCCCGATTTCTCCCCCAGTCGTTTTGATGCCCCCCCCCCCCGTTTTCCTCCTCTGATTGGGGCCACTTAAACTAGAGAAACAAGATAATGCAGTTGCTGTAATGTTGAGAAAAAAAAGTGCTGGTGGAACTCAGCGGATTGGGCAGTATCTGTGGAAGGAATGGACAGACGATGCGATAATGACCACATATACTGCCTGATCTGCTTGCTCTTCCGCGGTTAAGGAGGCGGTCCCACTGATCTCTCGCGGGAGTCAGGTTGTGATGCTGGCCCAGGAGAGGAGACCAAGGACCGATTGTAAATAAGGTTATGGGTTAAAAGCTGACGTGACTTATCTAGTAATTTTGTACTAGGGAACATCATTAAGAAAACGCCTGTGCTTTATCATACAGCGACACCAACCTCCCTCTCAAGGACAAAATATCACTGTAAAACGGATGACAGAAAGATTTATTATCAGCGGAGAATCAAAGGAAGGAGATACTGCCGGGATGGTGGTGGAAGATGACATGACAGCATCTTTTAAGAGGCATTTAGAAAGGCACGTGGATAGGCACGGAATGGTGGGAAATGGGATTATATATATATTTTTTAATCGCTGGAGGAATTCAACGTATCGGGCAGCATCTGAGGAGGGAATGGGCAGACGTCTTTTCGGGTCCTATCCATTCCATTCACAGATGCCCGGTTTAGTTCGTCTGGCAATCTGTATTTTCTTTGATTCTGATTCCAACTTCTGCAGTTTCTCATGTTTCCAGTTTCAGTTAGCCTTTTGGTCGGCACAAACTAGGTGGGCCGAATGGTAATTTCTTGTCCTGTTCTGTGTTCTACACCAGGGTAACCAGAATGGTCTCGACCCGAAACATCACGTATTCATTTTCTCCAGAGATGCTATCTGACCCGCTGAGTTACTCCAGCTTTTTGTGTCTACAATAGTAACATTAAATGTTTCCCCTCAAAAATCAGGGATATTTCCATCAAGCAGAAGCCCCAAGAAGTGAACCAAAGCACACACAAGTGCTGGCGTTACTTAGCAGGTCCAGTAGCATCTTTGGAGAACATGGATAGCCGATGTGACGGGTCGGGATACTTCTTAAAGAGAACATCCTTGAAGAAGGATCCCTACCCGAAGCGTTGCCTATCCATGTTCTCTGGAGATGCTGTCTGGCCCACCGAGGTTGTGGGCACTTTGTGTCCTTTTGTGTAAACTAACATCTGCAGTTCACTGTTTCTACCAGAAGTGAACTACTTGCACGCAGGGTGAAATCCTGAGATGAAATTCGGCCAGTTGTGTCTCCGTCTATTCTCTGAGCGAGCGCTTTGATTAGTCCCATTTCCCCATAGGCCTTGAACATTTTCTCGTCGGGTTTCTGACTATTCTGGGAGAAAGGTTTCAGTGGCGGCCCTCGCTCATTGAAGCGAGGTAGTGCCGTGTTTTGGGTGGTGAAACTGAAGGCCCAGAGATGGCCCGGCATCAGTCAGCTGGTCTGTCACATCTTAATACAGGGAGAAGTTGGGAGAAGTTGGATTTGTTCAGTAATAGACATTCTTTTAAAAAATGCGCATAGTGTTTTTAATTCATTTCACTGATTGGATGAATTAGATGAGAGGGGAAGATTGTGAAGTCTTGACCATCAGTCAGATTATTTTCTGGAAACTGTTACAACAATCTTTAAAAATCATCATTCACTCGGGAAAACCCACGTGTCTCGCTAACTTCTTGTAAGAAGGGAGCAGGGGACGACTCGGTCTGAAGAAGCACCCGAAACATCTCCCATTCCTTTTCTCCAGAGATGCTGCCTCACCCGCTGAGATGTTCCGGAAATTTATGTCTATCTTCGGTATAATCCAGCATCTGCAGTTCCTTCCCACACTGCAGGAGACGGCTGTCCATCGCTCCGTCCACTGGAGAAAATCCCGTTTACAAACATTTGCCGCACAAATAACGATTTAGAGCACCTTTCAAAGCATCAGCTCGTCCCAAACTGCTTAGCAGTCAAATAAATCAATCTGAAGAAGGGCCATGACCCGAAACGTCGCCTGTCCATTTTCCTTCACAGATGCTACCTGACTCGCTGGGATTCTCCAACACTTTATATTTTGATCAAGATTGAAGCATCTGCAGTTTATTGTGTCTCGAATGAAATCCGGTTTAGGTACAGACATTGTTGCAGTGTAGGGAACACCATAGCCAATTCGTGCATAACCAGCTCCACAAGCAAAAGTGCAATGCGCTCTCGATTGGCGGTTTTAGTGACGTTAGTTGAAGGAGATTTTTTTTTTGACACACGGCACTGGCGAGAATTCATTTGGGAATGGACAGAGGATCGGTTTATTATCACATCCAAAGAAAAGCCGCGGTTCTGTCTCACTGCTGTACAGAATATTGTTTCAGCCTGGATTTCGACCTCAGATCTCAGCATTAGCTTTGAACACAAATCCCCGATTCAAAACTTATTCATACGAATGTCTATCTATCCACCAAAATTTCAAAGTGGCTCCCCCGCCTTTCCTATCCCAGTGTCCGTGGCTTTTTTTTTGTGGTGGGGGGAGGGGGGGGGAGAGGAGAGGAACTCCAGCATTTGTTGTGGAATCTATTCCATGGTGCTCAGGGGGATGAGGGGTGATCTCATAAAGGTGTATAAAATCATGAGAGGAATAGATCGGTAGACGCATAGCGTTTCTTGGCCAGAGTACGGGAACCGAGAACCATACGTTTAAGGTAAAGGGGGGGAAGATGTAATAGAAATCTGAGGGGTGATTTTCCCCCACAAAGGGTGGTGGATGTATGGAACGAGCTGCCAGAGGAGGTAGTTGAGGCAGGGACAATTGCAACCTTTAAGAAAACAATTAGACAGGCACATGGATAGGACAGGTTTGGAGGGTGGGACTAGTGTTGATGGGACATGTTGGTCGGAGTGGGCAGGTTGCACCGAAGGGCCTGTTTCCACGCTGTATGACTATGCAGAAGTTGTGCTAAAAACAATCTGCTGGAGAATCTGCAGAATCTGCGAGTGAGCAACAATTGTAGACGTTTCTGGTCGAAACTCTGAATCAGGATCTGTGAAGAACCCATACTTCCTTATGTTCGCTTTCAATAACGCCGCCATTCCCTTTTGCCCAGGCTTATTTAGAGGGCAGTTAATGATCGACACAATGATCTGGAGTTCAACATAACCGTGAGAGGGAGGGGATGAATTATTTCTTTGAAGGACATTCGTGAACCTGATGCGTTATTATAATAGATAGACACAAAGTGCTGGAGTAACTCAGCGAGCCAGGCAGCATCTCTGGAGAATATGAATAGGTGACGTTTTGGGTTAGAACCCTTTTTCCGACTTCTTTTTCTGACCGTTTTTTTTACAATAACCCGATCACCGCTAGTCGTTCCTCAACGGGCTGCTTTAATTTCAAAAACGTAAACTCAGTTATATTCAACGTTGTAAATTCAAAAGAACCAGAGTGCGTGCTGTCATCTCTCCTTGCAAGTTAAACGGTGAACGCATGACATCATTCTGTGATATCATTGTAAAATATAACCGACCAATTAATCTACTTGGTTCATCGCGCCAGATTTGTCATTTCCAGTGAAATATCTGTAAAGTCACCACGTCGGGAGAACCATTTCATTCCTGGCAGAGGCGAAAAATATTATAAAAGTTGGCGAAACAGGATGTAAAGAAGGGATCCCCATTGTAAATCTATCCCAACACCACCATGAATGGTGTCTTCCCCTCCCCCCCCCCCTTTGTTCCCGCTTTCTCCTGACTACAATCAGTCTGAAGAAGGTCCCGATCCGAAACGTCGTCTATCCATTTTATCCACAACGTGCCGAATAATTGGCGGGTCATGCAGCATCCCTGGAGAATATGGATAGGTGACATTTCGGGTCGGGACACGTTTTTAGACTCACTGAGAAATGGTCCCGAACCGAAACGTTACGTATCCGTGTTCTCCATGGATGTTTCCTGAACCGCGAAGTTACTCCAGCACTTTGTATCATTCATTGAGAGTTATGTCCCCACCACTGCAACAGTTTCACATGAAGTCGCTTTCCATTGAACAAACTGAGACCATTTGTGTTCTGAAGGCTGATAGGGTTTAATAAAAGTTAACTGTTGACATCATCTTCTGTTCTTGCAACTAACCAACTTTCCTTCTTGTCTCTATGCCACCATCTTTGGTCCATTCCACAACCACATAACATCCCTCTCTCTGACCATTTCTGGCGCAGGAATCCCCAACATTTTTTGGCTGTCCTCTCACCTTGCCCCTGGAAGTCACCCAAATGTTTAGAATTGCGGGGTTGTTGATCAGTAGGTTGACGGAGGGTGAGACAGACACGAATAGTCATGGGTGAGGATTCCATCCTAATGATCTGAGGTGGGGGAGGGGAGGGGAGGGGGTGGTGGTAGTTGATTGTTCAGTGAGAGGCAAGTAGTTGTAGTGATGGATAAATGTGGTCACAAGCAGAGCACGAGATATTCCACTGCCAAGTTTGCAAAATATCCGGTTCAGCGCCAGGGAGCAGCGGGGAGAGTTTCTACTCACGGACGATGGGCAGGCAGCCTGGCTAATGAAAGGCAGCGGATGAAGGGGGGGGGGTGGGATGGGGCGAATGGAGGAAAGGGAGAGAGATGGGGTCAAGGGGGGACATGGGGGAGGGATGGGGAAGTGGAAAGGATAGGGAAAGGGGAAGGATGGAGGAATGGGGGATTTGGTAAGGAGGAGGGATAAGGAACGGTCATAAAGTCATGTGATAGGAGGAGAATTGGCCATTCGGCCCATCGTCTACGCCATTCAATCATGGCTGATCTATCTCTCCATCCTAACTCCATTCTCCTGCCTTCTCCCCATAACCCCTGACATCCGTACTAGGTGGAGGGATGGGGAAAGGGGAGATGGTGGGGAAAGGGGGGATGGGGAAGGGAAAGGAATGGGGGGGGGGTGGTATTAGCGGACCTGACTCAGCCTTCGCTCTCTCACCAGGAGGGCTGCCGCGGTTGATGGAGGCGGCTGTTCGGCAGCGGCCCAAGTAGAGATGGACAATAAATGCTGTCCAGTTCCACGTCTGAAGCATCCCGATAGTACCAGCTCTGCCATTTATTTGAGTGAGGTGAGAGAGCGGGGACTGTCAGGTCCGCTAATACCCCCCAGCTCTCCCTTTTTTCGTCCTGTCCTGTCCTCCTGTCCACCTCTCCATTCCCTCCTCCCGCCGCCTCACATAAAGCGGGGCTCACGGAGCTCGGAGCAGACAATCACCAGGCCTTTTTAAGAAAAAAAAATGGAAGCAGCTAATCCAATAAGACGATCTGAGTTCTCGATTCACCATAACTCGATAAAGTCTGGCTTTGCAAGGTGAGCAGGCGTCGCGATGATATTGCAGCCATTTCATTAGCAGGACCCGAATTAAATCAAGGTCTTGTACACTGATTTATTGAGACACAGGGAGAGGCATTAGCGCACACACTGCACTTAGGGTATCACTCATTCTCTCTTAAATATGTTTTCACTGACTACCTCTCAGTAGTTTACAGAGCCTGCACCAACTGGATCTGCGTGTTTCCAATTGCACTCATTAGGAGCAGACGCTGTGCCCACATGCAAAGCAAAGCGACGCGTTGAAAGTTCTACATTATTAATTTACATCTAAATTAACCTCCCCAGCTGCCAAATAATCTAAGGACAAGTTAATACTGGGGTTGAAATACACGGCTTGCAATGATTAGCATAGAAGCGCGAAGAGCGGTTGAATTGTGGATTAGGATGATGGAATTGGTTTAAAATCGACATTAAAGCACAAAGTAGCGCTCACACCTCTGCCACCGAACTTCCCAGCTATCTTCTTGACTTGAGGGGCCGAATGGCCTGTACACCACCTCCTCCCCCCCTCCCCCTCTCCCCTCCTCCCCCTCCTCCTCCTCCCCTCCTCCCCCTCTCCCTCCTCCTCCTCTCCCTCCTCCTCTCCCCCCTCTCCTCCCCCCTCTCCTCCTCCTCCCCCCTCTCCCCCCTCCCTCCTCCTTCTCCTCCCCCCCTCTCCACCCCCCTCTCCTCCTCCTCCCCCCCTCTCCCCCCTCCTCCTCCTTCTCCTCCCCCCCTCTCCACCCCCCTCTCCTCCTCACCCCCCCTCTCCTCCTTCTCCTCCCCCCCTCTCCTCCTTCTCCACCCCCTCTCCTCCTCACCCCCCTCTCCTCCTCCCTCCCACGCCCCAATCCCACCCGCTACTCTTTCCCAAATTTGCCAACCGGTGAAAGTCCGCGGGATCGGTAGCGTTTAATGGAAACAGCTTGTTTGATTAGCCGCCCTTCCTCGTCCAGTTTCATACCTGCGGACTCACATCCACGGAGACGTGTCGGCCAACCAAAGAACGTATCACTGTGCAGTGACTTTGAACCTTCGTGGTGCGTCCCATTTCTCCAGCATCTGCCCGCCAAATCCCGCGACAGGATTACATCTGATTTTCCCCAGTTGCCCGTGGATTGGGAGATGGGGCTGGTGGAATGGATCCGGCATACCGCCAACCCCAGTTTAACCGCTAAACCCCAGCCCAACAATACACCCCAGCCCAAAACCACATCCATCCCCACCACATGACTGTTGCCACCACCTTGCAACAACACTACACCCCGACACTATACCCTGGGCCAACACTACACCACAGCTCAACATTACACTCCAGAGAAACACTGCCCCATATTAACACTACCCACAGCCCAATAACATTTCATCCGCAAGGCAACTACACACGCCAAGCCAACTGAACCCAACTGTCCCTACCATCCCAACATCGCTATCATAACCGAACAAACATCCAGCAACAAATTATCTTCTGCCGATGCGTAAACACATTACACCTCCATCCCAAGCGACCAAGCACAGGACGATTCAATTCTGCAGCTGCAAACAAGATGTAATGAATTCATTGTTCCGTTTCGGGACATATGGCAATAAAACACTCGTGACTCTTCAGGGAAAATGAGGAAATGTCAACACCTCGCAAATGGGACACATTTCTATCAATTCTATTTATTCCTGGGCGTAGGTCGGTATTCTCAACCCGTTCCCTTACATTGGGAAAAATAACGTTTCATTGTTGTCCAAAAACTCCGGTTACAGCCCGAACGCCCGGTTCCCGAAACCAGCCAGCGGCTTGATTAAACTGGGAGTTTGTCCATGTGTCTGCACCACATCTTAACCTCCCCATCCTCCAGTTTAAACATTCGCTGCTCACAGGCGTTGAGACGGAAAATGTCCTGCGCTTGGGGCATTGAAAACTCTGGAAAAGAATTTGCACAGTGTTCCAGCATTTTCGTTCTTATTTTAACGCAATTTATTCAATTCATGTTAACTGGTCTAATTCGACGGGTTTTCGTTTACTTTCCTTTTTTTCACAGCGAGTTACGGCTCAATTGAATCAGATGCATATTTCCGAACTCAGAGCAGTTATGAGCATTTCTTTACTTTATCAAGTAAGTTTATGAGAAAGGGGATCGATTGCAGTATCTGTATTAGGCGGGACCGCCATTCTGTCAGGGGACGGAGAGGCCTCAATGTGCGAATAACTCTCAGCCCGGAGTTACACTCACTGCCAAAGCTTTAGCACATTATCCGCTGGCAATTTGAAGATAATCTTAATTGTCAAGTGGGCTGATTAAACCTCCTGCACTGCATTTACATTTGCAGGGTGCGGGTGTCTAATGGTATTAAAAAAAACGCTGATTTCAGCTCCATTCACAGTGCAAATTGCATGAGTTTTCACTTCAGATGACATTGAGTATTCTTTGCTCCTTCCCATTGCATTCTCGGAATTTGATGGTGTTCTGGCGAACAAAAATAACTGAATACCCAGACCAAAAAATTAAAATCCAGTTGAATAGAAAACCAATCGCCCCTCTAGCCCACCACCCCGACCTTGGGCTCCCTGCAAAATACCTCTTCTATTCGACGGGGTGGGCGGGGGGGGGGGGGGGGTTGGTAAGTCCACTACTAATAATAAATACAAGCACTATGCCAATAGCTTGACAATATTTTCTCAAAATAAAGTGAAACGATTATAAATGGTTGCAACAGATATTCGCCGAGTTATTACACAACTGAATCTTGGTGTATATTCCAGGGGCTCTCTCTGCTGGTTCGGACGCTGTCTCCCGTGATAGCTCTTTTATTTGTTTTACCCATCTCCCCATTTATCCATGTCTTTATTATTTTTCTCAACTTTAATTTAATATTTTTTACAACGGCCTTGCGATGCATCACTTCACATCACTCCGTAGAAAGATATAATATACCAGTATGTGTATCTGTAAACAGCTGTGTGTCGGGTGATATATCTATATTGTACTATATTGTAATTACCCATTTTTATGAAGATTTTAAATCCGCTGTACTTCTTTTAATTACGTTTCCGTTGTTACTTCAAATAACTGTAAGGTTGTTATAATATGTGTTTGTTTGTGTGTGTGTGTGTGTGTGTGTGTGTGTGTGTGTGTGTTTGTGTGTGTGTGTGTGTGTGTGTGTGTGTGTGTGTGTGTGTGTGTGTGTGTGTGTGTGTGTGTGTGTGTGTGTGTGTGCATTAACCAAAATATTTTATTGGTGAATCGGGACTTGTTGCCGTCAAAATAAGTCCTGGCTTTTTAAAAGAAAAGCCTCCTCGAAGAGAATATCGGCTTTATAAATCAACTGGACTGAGTGTTCGTCGCCTTTGCTTCAACACTCGGTCGGAAGTACAAAGCATCTAACTTGAATTATTGCGCAAGTGAATTGATCCTTTCACATTGCTCTACGAATGAACAAAAAAACCTACACAACCAGATCCGAATATGGATGACCTAGTACTGCATGAAACCATGCGTGAAATGCGAACGGACACCGAGATATTTCATTCTATTACGGTATAACGAGAGAAATATCGCAGCACTGTAAAGACTTTGCGGGCCTGGTCAAAGCAGGCGAATATACATTGTTTAGACGGCGAATCATTCAGAGGTTGTTTGTATTTCCCAGTGATCCTGGAATATAAAGGCCGGTTTGTAAAAATATAATCGCTGGCTACGAAAATGACAATTGGAGCAGCAACTTTAAAAATTGCATGTGAATGTTCAAAAACCGTCCTGAGAAATTGACAGTGATTGAAACAAGCGGCGGTCTCTGAGAAATACCGCTCTCCGTTCCAAAGGCAAAGCTTCCGTGAAATGCAGTGATTATCAAGGAACATTTTCCATGTTACACCTGGAGGAATTGTTTGCTGGTTTTAATACATTTACTCATTTTAATGTTCCACGCCAGAAAAACGGAAAGGATTAGGGGCCGAGTTATATCACTGACATTATAACGCCGTTTGCAAAAGATTTCAAAGGCCGGTGCACGACCTCTCATTCTCCGTGTTTAAGGTTTTCCTTGAATTGAAACATAATCAAATCGAAACTGTTGGGGAATCAGGAGGCTGGTTATTAAACAAGTCCGCACGCACTACCACGAAACTGGGAGAGCTACGGCCGCCGATTAACTATCCCGAAACTAGCACCGAAAGTAGAATTTGGAGGGCATCAGTTCCAAAAACAAAAGATGGTTAATTATTTTTATCTGTTTTGGGCTTTCAGACGGGTGAGTCTGTGAAAGAGTGTGAGAAATGAAAGACATCCTTCAGTTCTGACTAATTAATTACACAGGGCTGCCTGCAGACTCTCTTGTCGGTCTAGACAACTCTCATTTCCTTATCTAAGGAACAGCGATTGTGGTGGGAAAGAAAAAACGAGAAATGGTTCAACAGAAATTTTGGCCAATAAGTGAGTTCCAGTTGAATTCAGCGCGGCTCCACCGACAGTACAAAGGCCAATAGTTTGGAGATATTTTTAAAAAACACCTCTACATAAGGGAGCGATTTGAGGCTTGGGCAGGGATTAGGAAGAGATAACTCTCGTCTCTCCTGAAGTCTACACGAATTCTAATTTTTACAAGACTCTTAGGTATCTGTCTGGAGCGAGAATGCCTGTAAACAAGGCAGGAGGAATGTGAAACACGCCGGGCGCCGGGCACTTCGGAGACATTCTCAGCACCAGAAACAGACTCTCATTCCTGACAACGTCACTAACATTAACTTGATGCAACACTTCCAAGTTGTACCGTGCAAACTCCGAGCTGTGTTCTTACAGGAGGAATTTGAGACCTGGGCCGCGACCTGCGTTGCAGTTTCTTGCTGCTTGTCCGTGACCCAGAGAGGGTTAATCCCCGTGACTCCGCCCCAACCCCGCTCCGACAGCTCACCGGCCCCATCCACGCCTGCGCACGACCGACACTCTTTAGCCAGCAACTAAGGCGCATGCGCACACCCTGGCACCCTCCGAGGCCGGCCAGCGGGACGCATGCGTACTGTGTTGATCCGCCTTTTCTGGTGGGAAGCAAGTGAGCGTGACGTCAAAGGTCGCTGATTGGCTCCCACCATCCCCACCAGAGTCTAGGATACGGGGTGCGGGAGACAACAAATTAATTGACAGTCAGTCGGGAAGCGATTTACAGTCAGTCGGGAAGCGCTCGGTAAAGGCAAAGGGGAGCAACTGGTCCCGGAGTGAGTGAGTGGAGGAGTCCCTCCCGGGTCGCTCCTGGACCTCAGCCGAGACTCGGTCCCAGCTGGCTGCAACTGCACAAGGTCCCAGCATGGAATACAACAATACCAAACCACAGCTCTCATCCCGGGCTAATGCTTTCTCCATTGCGGCCCTCATGTCAACCGGAAACTCCAAGGACAGGGAACTGCAGGAGAACACGATCAAACCCCTCGGTAAGTCAACCCTTGCACCAACCTTTGCGCCGCACACCTGCGAGAATGTTACTGACGATGGTTAAAGGTTTAAGTCGTTGCATGATTTGGGGACATGCGAGGGATAAGTGCTCCAGAACCGGGAAAAGACAGGTTGAATCTGTTAAAGTTAACTGGAAGCATTTGGGTTGATCTCTATGTTGAAGGAAATGTCGCTCTCGGATGCGGAGTAACGCCTCGATGTACAGTTGCTTTGAAGTCTGGCTCTGAAGTTTGAGGCGCTGTCGGTAAAGATGGTGCGTCGGGAGGTCTGACTGCGGGATAACGATTCGGGTGAGGTCCGCGGTTATCGCTTGACCGGGCGGTCGTGATTGCCAGCAAACTGACAATTACCTTGTTCCTCTAAACAGAACAGTTTGTGGAGAAGTCTTCTTGTTCGCAGCCCCTGGGTGATCTGGGCAGCCTGGAACTGGGAGATTTCGGCAACAGCGGATCTCCGGCGTGTACGGTACCCCTCATCCCGACCACCCCCAGCGTCCCCAGCGCAGAGATGGCCAAGATCACCTGTAACTTGGAAACCAAAGAGCTGTGGGACAAGTTTCACGAGTTGGGCACCGAGATGATTATCACTAAATCCGGCAGGTAAGGAACTGCGGCAGTGAGTCGCCAAAGGCCCGCCGTGTATATATTTAATTTTAGACTAGACTTTCTTATTGGGTTCGTCTAAACTTTGCGGGAACCATTTGGTCAAAGAAGAATTCGAAGAATTTACAGAAGCGCTTGTCTTGAGGAGGAATGTCAAAACTGGGCGATGTATATTGAAACACCTCAATGTTTCGTTTAATACCGCCGCCTCGCTTGATATTTCATGGCGATATACCGGACACGGAGGGAAATCTAAACGAAACAACGCCGTACGGAGACTAGAGATGAGCGAGGCCGGGCGGGCTTCCACCAGGTGTGACCGCGACCGGGGTGATTTCGCTTGCCCCGTGCCGTACAAAAATACATCAGTTATTAGCAAGGAGTTGATTCGATCTGATAGCATAAAACATAGAAAAATAGGTGCCGGAGTAGGTCATTCGGCCCCTCGAGCCAGCACCACCATTCAATGTGATCATGGCTGCTTTCCCCCCAATATCCCTTGATTCATTTAGCCCTAAGAGCTAAATATAACTCTCTTGAAAACATCAAGTGAATCGGCCACCACTGCCTTTTGTGGCAGAGAATTCCATAGCGACCCAAAACGAAAGGGTTTCGATCCGTGCAGTTATCCGGAAAATGAACGGAAAAAAATTAAACCAGGAATTGTGTAGAATCAATTATTTTCAAGGCGGTGATCGCTGGTAATTCTCAAATATTGTTGTATTCAATAAACGAATTAGAGTCGTGATAATATTTTGAAATCATGAAAATCGCAACGTTTCGTATCAAGGGCAACCGAGTCACGTTTGTAGGAGAATTGTTCTTGATTGTACGGTTGCCAAAATACCGAGTGGTATGTCGGGTCAGCCCTGTCTTCAACCATCCTGACTCAGCGAGTCCAGGGACTCGGACCTGCTGCAACTCCACACCGCGCGTCTGATGCTGCGGCAGAACCCGCGGTGTGAGGGACGGGAGCCGCTTCAAGGCGGACCTTTCGAAAGCAGCCTCCAGCATAAAGAGAGCAGTTTTCTTCACGGCTGCAATGAAAGAGAAACTGGAGGGGTAGGGGAAACCATTGAAACCCACCCACCACCGCCCAACGCGCTGTAAATCTACATAAATCCACAATCAGTGCGGATGCAGAGTCATGTTAGCGATTTTCTTTAACCTTTACTATCGCCAGGAGTTCGTGAGCGGGCTTGCGGGAGAAGGAGGGGGGCGTTGTTTTATTGTTTCACTTAGGCTTGCTGATGCCCCCGTTGAGATTTGAATTCAGATTGAAGTTATTTAACTTGCGGTTTTCCCGCCGCAGAGTGCACAGTTATTGGTTGGATGTCGGAGACGTGATGAGCAGTGCTATGGTTGGGTTTAAGGAGTTGTTCGCTTCCTCTGGCATGTTTCAGGAGAATGTTCCCAACTATCCGTGTCTCGCTGTCTGGAGTCGATTCCGAGGCGAAGTATATCGTGTTGATGGATATCGTGGCGGTGGACAACAAGCGTTATCGCTACGCCTACCATCGCTCTTCTTGGCTGGTGGCGGGCAAGGCCGACCCGCCACTCCCAGCGAGGTGCGGCATTTGATTTCACCCTATGTTCCGCGATAGTCCTGGACTCACCCCCCCCCCCCCACCCCCCACCTTCCCCATTCCCGTTTGGGTCTGTCCGACAGAAACTGTCGATCAAAACATTCTCGATGCTGAAAATCTGCAACTAAAGACAAAAATGCAGGAAAGAAGGAACGGGCCGAGACATTGACGGCTTCTTTCTCCACAGATGCTCCCTGGCCTGGTTAGTTTTTCCAGCATTTTCTGGTTTTATTTCTGGTCCGGTAGTAATCAACGAGCGCTCAGATCTGTTCCTGGGACACGGGTCTGAGTAAACGTCTTTACTTGTTGCTGTGCTTAGAGTGTATCTCACTGCATACCAAGAGGCAAATCCAGCGTTTACAGATCAAATGGCACTCCCACTTCCACTCACCGAGATAAAGACAGGATAAAATATCGATATCCAACCCCAGTTATCGCAAACCTATCCCAATGTAATTCGCTGTAACCTGGCACTAATCCGAATGTATTCAAGTTCAAATCAATTGGGCATCTGGCACGCTCCAGAGAGATGCCATGATGTCCAATCCACATGTGTACTCATCACCCTAATAAGGTCGTAAACCCAATCAACCGAAACCAAATCACACTAATCCCAATCAAAGATCCTATACCGGACGGAGCCCAATCTTTGATCCCAATCGTTTTAACTATTCACTCTGCTTCAATCGCCTAACCAATCACCCAATCCGATCACCCTGCCTTAACTATCACCCTAACTCCGATCCGAAATACTCTTAACTCCCATCCCATATCAACCCATCCTGACTGCATTCTATCTAACCAAATCGGCAAATCACTCTAACAAGGTCAGAATCACATCAATGGCTCTGACCACAAATTCAATCACCCTGCCCTATCACTGTAGCTCTGATCCTAACAATAGCTTTATCCCTACCTCCAACTTATCCTGACACTAACTCTGTATTTTCCCAATTACAATTAAGCATTCTGACAGTACTGAGCAGTGCTGAACTACTATCTACCTGTGATGTCCCTCGGACTATCCTTGACCGAACTTTGCTGGCTTTACCTTGCACTAAACGTTATTCCCGTATCACTGTAAATGGATTGATTGTAATCATGTATTGTGTTTCTGCTGACTGGTTAGCACGCAATAGAACGCTTTTCACTGTACCTCGGTGCACGTGAGAATAAACTAAACTGAACTGAAACCTCGGTAAACTATGTCAACGCAGAACTTCTGACAAAAATTCTGGGAAACAGTTCCCTGGTTGCAGTAACATAACTGACCGCTCCCGATCCTGGTCCGTTTTCCTTTTGGAAATTCTGAGATATGCTGAATAAAATAAAAACTGCAAGGACGATAGGGCAGCTTGTCGAATGTTGCATGGAAGCAGATCAAATAAATTGGAAATTTGATACTTTGTTCAGGGGGGTTTGATGATCTCCATAGACACAAAAAGCTGGAGGAACTCAGCAGAACAGGCAGCATCTCTTGGGAGAAGGAATGGGTGACGTTTCGGGTCGAGACTCTGATCTCCTGTTCATTGATGCAGAATCTGCTCATCCCAAGTCCCAAGTCCGTCGATCCCGAATCCACTGATTTCAAATCTGATTCCGCCGATTCTGCTGAGCCAGATTCCGCGGATCCGGAATACATTCCTGTCCCCGAATGCACAGACCAACCCGGTCTTGCACGAACATTTTCCCACCGCTCTCCGTTCCCTCAGGCCTCACCTCCCCGTCTACCATGCCCAGAAGCCACTTTCCTCCTCTTAACCCAGCCTCTTTCTGATCACCATATCCCGATTCCAGGCTCTATGTGCACCCTGACTGTCCGTTCACTGGGGAACAGCTTTCGAAACAAATGGTCTCCTTCGAGAAAGTGAAACTCACCAACAACGAGTTGGATCAACACGGACACGTGAGTTGCACTGAGTTTATTTCGGGCAATCCCTGGGGCTGGAACTTTAAACATAAATTGTAATCGTTGTCAATCGTCAATCGTTATCTGAATGGTGTCAAGTTGGGAAAAGGGGAAGTATAACGAAATCTGGAGGGTCATTGTTCATCAGTCAGTGAAAGTAAGTATGCAGGTACAGCAGGCAGTGAAGAAAGAGGAATGGCATGTTGGCCTTCATAACAAGAAGAGTTGAGTATAGGAGCAAAGAGGTCCTTCTGCAGTTGTACAGGGCCCTAGTGAGACCACACCTTAAGTATTGTGTGCAGTTTTGGTCTCCAAATTTGAGGAAGGACATTCTTGCTATTGAGGGAGTGCAGCGTAGATTCACGAGGTTAATTCCTGGGATGACAGGACTGTCGTATGTTGATAGAATGGGGCGGCTGGGCTTGTATACTCTGGAATTTAGAAGGATGAGAGGGGATCTTATTGAAACATATAAAATAATTAAGCGTTTGGACACGCTGGAGACAGGAAACATGTTCCCGATGTTGGGGGAGTCCAGAACCAGAGACCACAGTTTAAAAATAAGGGGTAAGCCATTTGGAACGGAGACGAGGAAACACTTTTTCACACAGAGAGTTGTGAGTCTGTGGAATTCTCTGCCTCAGAAGGCAGTGGGGGCCAGTTCTCTGAATGCTTTCAAGAGAGAGTTAGATAGACCTCTTAAAGATAGCGGAGTCAGGGGATATGGCGAGAAGGTAGGAACGGGGTACTGACTGGGGATGATCAGCCATGATCATATTGAATCGCGGTGCTGGCTCGGCCGATTGGCCTACTCCTGCACCTATTGTCTATTGACTTGCATCCGGTTTGAGGTTGCTCGCCGAGACGTTGAGGAATTACGGAGCTCCTTCTAACTGGGCCTTTAGTCTGGACAGAGCAGGAACCCACAAACCTGGGCCCACAATTAGCCGCATGACATTGTTGCAATCAAACTCCGCTGTCCCTTTTCCCAGAGCAGGAACTCCCAAAGCACCGACTCCCAAAGCAGTTCATTTGTGCAAAACTGAACACCGTAGAGTGACATCGCGGGCAGGTTGACAATACTAGCTTCATTGAATAAACCGCAGTCGCAGTCCTCCCATTTGTCTGAACAACAACCCCCCCCCCCACCCCCTCACTCTGTATGTCTAGTTGTGTATAAGTAAGGGTGCATGTATAAGTGGGTCTGTGTACAGACGCGTGGTCCATAGCTGTGTGTATGTACAGGTGTGTACATATACACAGGTATGTAAAAGTGTATACAGTGGACTGTGCGCATAATCGTGCGTACTAATGTATGTGTATGGGTGCCTGTGTAGAGGTCAATAAGGGTAGGATTACTATCGGGTGTAATTCGGAAACAAGTTAATTTCCTTGAGATTATGTATTTTAATTAAAGGGCCTCTTGACCTAGTCTCTTAATTGGTACATGTGGCTATAAACTGACCTTGTAACCTTGAAATGCAAAATGCCACAAAAAATTAAAAATGGCAGAAAAATCAGTCGGTTGAACCAGTCTGCTGTATAATCAGCGTCCAGGCACTCCTCGGGATTATTATCTGAAGAATACGTCACCCGTGCGTCGCTTTAACTAACGGACTGGGTGAAGTTGAGGTTATGGCCGAGATTAGGTTTGGGCCTGCACGACAATTCTCGTGTAGGAAGAAACGGCAGATACTGGTTTATACCGAAGAAAGACACAAAATGCTGGAGTAACTGAGCGGCACAGACAGCATCTCTGGATAGACGGAATGGGCGACGTTTCAGGTCGAGACCCTTTTTCAGACCGTTTCGGGTCGAGACCCTTCTTCAGACCCGAACCATTTTTTTCTATCCAGAGATGCTGCCTGTCTCGCTCAGTTACTCCAGCGTTTTGTGTCTATCTTCGGCAATTCTCGTCAGTCGGAGCCGATCAGCATCGTTGGTCATTGCCTCTTTGAACTGACTCCACGTCCTCTGCCTAATCCTAGGCTTTATCCACCAGGCTAGGATTCTACTGTTGGGGTTGTTTTTGTAATGGGGTTGAGTTGTCGAGGCGCCGGTACTCTGTGTGTGTAATGCAGACGAATTCATTCCACAGATAATTTTAAACTCCATGCACAAATACCAGCCCCGGGTTCACGTCATTAGGAAGAAAGACCACACCGCTTCTCTGGTCAACCTTAAGTCGGAGGAGTTCCGCACCTTCATTTTCCCGGAGACAGTTTTCACTGCGGTGACCGCCTACCAGAATCAACTGGTGAGTCGCCGCTGTCACGCCGCCCGCCATCGGTCTAGACCCCCGCCCGCTGCCGGCCCTGTCCCTCTTCATCCAGTCGATCACCACGCTGCAAATAGCCCAGGGTCGTTATAACTATAATGAATGGGTTTTTATTAAATAAGAGGTTACCGGGACAGAGGTCCATGACGTAGAGGTCATGTGGCAGAGGACACCGGCAGAAGTCACTATAATAGGAAACTGCGACAGAGGTCGCCAGGTAGAGGTCACTTCCATAGGTAAGTGGGATAGATGTCATTGGGACAGATGACACGGGGACAGACATTAACTAGTATAGGTGACTGGGATAGTGGTCACCGGGGTGGAGGCCGCAGAGTCAGAGGTCACTGCCATAAAGGTGAACGGGACAGAGGGCACTATGACAGTGGTCAACGGGAGATGTAATTTGTACTGAGGTCACTTGGACAGAGGCCCTCGGACAGAGGTCACCAGGTTATTTGCTAGTGGCATTAGAGATGGTGACTGATTTTACGGCGGTCAAGATTACCATAGGGGAAAAATGGGTACATTACCAACGGGTTTTCAATACAGGTAAAGAACCAGTGGAAATCAAAAACAAAATAGGAAATGTTAGAAAGACTCAGCAGGTAAGGCCACAACGGTAGGGAGGTAAAGTCAATGTTTCAGCTCCAAAGCTCTCAGACAGGACTAGTTCGGTCAGCATAATGTGTATAATCCGGCTAAAGGACATATATGAGGAGTTTGCAGGTCCTCCCTGTAACCACATGAATTTATCTCCGATGCTCCGGGTTCCTCCCGCATTCCGAAGACTTGCTTGTCGGTGGTGTATGTACATCTGTAAATTTCCCTGCAGTTGTAGAGAACAAGGACTTAAAGGGTTACAGGACAGTCAGTGAGACTTGGATTGCTCTGCGAGGTGGCGCAGTTGCGATGATCCGACTGTTCTCCTGATCTGTCAAATGGAAATAGGAAATAATCCGCTAAAGAGAATCAGTAGAAAATCCTTTGAACTCCGGGTTATTGATTCTGACCGTATTACTCTTCTGAGGAGTGGTCCCGAACTTGAAACCTTAACTATTTCTCTCCCCACAGATGCTGCGTGACCTGCCGCCATTTTCCAGAACTTTCTGTTTTAGTTTCAGATTTGCAGCATATGTTTATTCAGTGTGTGTTCACCCTTCTCTACCGTCGCGGTTTACGGGGAATTTTCTCATTATGTTTCTGTCCTGCAGATCACCAAATTAAAAATCGATAGCAATCCTTTCGCCAAAGGATTCCGGGATTCCTCCCGGCTCACCGATATGGAGAGGTACTGTCTCCCGGAGTAAGGCCCTTTCTTCTCAGTTTCATATGATGTGAATGGCGCGGTTTATACAATGCGAAACAAACATAAGGAGTATTAGCTTCTAGTTTAGTTAACACTTCGGGTTGTAAAACGTCTCTGCATGTCACTGGTTGTCATTTTGTAATGGTGAAACAATGCTCCGGTTCTCGAATCATCTCATCAATCGCTTTAGAGTCGTGTAATGAGAGAAGTCTGGTGTTAGCGGACACTGACCATTGTGGACGGGGGCTGGCCGTTTACCGACGCAGCTTGCCCGCGCCCATCTCCTCCCGTCACCTTGCCGCGGGCGGTGGCTCCGACACTGAGACTGCAGATGTACCTCGGCTTGCATCACCTAACTCCCTCCGAACAAGTTAACGCTTCCCACTGTATTGGCGGACGGCGGAGACAACTCGCTCCTGCCTCTTGTTCCATTGAAACACGTGCACCCCCATCCGTCCCCGGATCCACTCCCAACCCATCCCGATCCAAACCCGCCAAGTCCCTACCCTTCAACGGGAAGGTACTGCGAGCCTAGCAAACCCAAGCGTGGCTGAAGGTGTGCTGAAGGTTTGGGGTTGGTATTTCCAGGTACGCATGTCCTGTGGTTTCCTGGCCACAAGTCCTCCGCTGTTGATTGAATCCCGATTTCCACGAGCTTTCCTATTTCGACAGGTCACATTTCATGGTTTAGTTTGGGAGAGCGGTAAAAACAATCACTGGATCCAAATTTTGAGAGGAGGGGTTTACTCATGTTTTCGCCTCGCAAGATAACAGGTGTGCGTTCTATTTTTGAGAAACGCCAGTCTACCTTTAAACGAAATATCTCGCTCTTCACTGAAGCGGTCTTGACAGAGAATACATGGAGGCGTCTCCGCATTATCAGCAGGACAGGTCCCGCACACTCTGCCTGCGGGCACTGGGAGGGGCCGTGGCGACGGGCCCGCAATGTAAAGAGCCTCATTTGTCTGTGGGCCCAACGTTTGGCTTCGATTGGGCCTCAGACGTCTGAGGTTTGCTTTAGCTCCTGGGCAGGCGGTTCAACTCCGACCGTCAACGGCTTGGGATGGAAATATCTATTTTGTGTAGGCAGAGTGAGCCGTAGTTCGATTCACAGTCGGGGCAGATTAGTACCGGACCAATCGTAGCCCCTACCGGAGCTCACCAGCAGCCGGACCAGCGGAGTAAGCTCGGCGGGGCTGCCGGCTGCGATGCCTCTGCTCCAGCACTCCGCTAGCGCCCTATGTTTGATGAATGCGGATTAGATATAATTCGGGCCATTGAGCGAACTACTTCAAGGATTCTAGATTTATCTACAACCCCTCCCCCCCCTCCCCCGCCACCCCCACCTCTGCCCGCTTCACGGAGATCCCCTGCCTGTGCACCCCGTCCTTTCGGCCGGTATGATTCAGGACTGGGTGGAATAGCTCCGGCGCACCCAGTTAGCTGGGCGGTCACTGCCGGTGTGCCAGGGGTGAGGACAAGTCTGACGGAGGTTGAGAGCGTTCGGACAGTTGTGTTTTCAACCAAATTTAAGAATCGGTTTAAGATTGTTGTCATAGATTGAGGTTTGTGGGGAATCGAACAGACGCAGTTAGTTTAAGTGGGAAGTTAGATGAGCCGATGGCAAAAGATTGAAAGGGGAGACATGGAGAATTAGTCGTAGGGAATCACTGGGACGGGGAGTCACTGTATGTGAAATATTACAGATAAATTGAGAAATAAAGGTTAGAAGAAATGGGAATCTACCTCAGACCGTACAATATATTGGAAGAAAAACACAAAGTGCTGGAGTAACTCGAAGGGTCAGGCAGAATCTCTGGATGCCATGGATAGGCGACGTTTAGTGTCGGGACCCTTCTTCAGAATGATTTACACATGTTGGTTTATAAACCAGTATCTACAGTCCCTTATGTCTCCACACACTACATGGGCCAGAAGAGCTAAATCCAGACCATGTTTGTTTTTAAATTGCCTGCACATAGCAAGATAACTCATTGTAATTTGAAGAGCTCCCCAGCCATCAGCTGTCATGAAGTGAGAATCAGTTGAGTTCATCTCTACGCAGGTATCTACTTTTTACCAGGTGCTTCTGGTTAGATTTACATCCCCAGGGGAGACGAGGGTTACAGTCAGTGCAGGAAAGAGCGTTGAGGTAACCGATTCTCTATAATGTATTGAATTATGCAGCAGACAAGAGAGGCCGAATGGCCTGCACGTACTTCTATTTAGTTCGTTCTTGATCCTGTCTGTACCGTGCTGCAGGGAAAGTGTGGAGAATCTTATCCAGAAGCATACCTATGCACGATCACCCATCCGGATATATGGAGGTGAAGATGATGCTCTTGGAGAGGAGAACCAAATAGCACAGAACAGAGGTAGGAAAAAAACATCATATCTGTAGCATAACCCATTACCCAAGGCATCCTGCCTCCTGAGTAACTGTAACATATTTGACGTGTGCTCACTGCTATAATATGGTAAACATAGCTGTCTGTCTGTCTGTCTGTCTGTCTGTCTGTCTGTCTGTCTGTCTGTCTGTCTGTCTGTAAATGTCTGTCTGTCTGTCTGTCTGTCTGTCTGTCTGTCTGTCTGTAAATGTCTGTCTGTCTGTCTGTCTGTCTGTCTGTCTGTCTGTCTGTCTGTCTGTCTGTCTGTCTGTCTGTCTGTCTGTGTCTGTTCCTCTGATCTTGTGCTCTTCCGGTTTGCGGGTTTATTTTATTTGCACATGCATGGTACGCAATAGTGCTGCGACGTTTCGCCCCCTTACTCACCATTCTCCTGTGCTGCGAGTGCAACAAGTTTCTTTCCGATCGATGGTATATTGTAAAGGTTATTGAGGTTTAAAAATCGTAAAATGCCGCGCATGCGCATATTGCTGTCAGCCGTCGCCACGCAGATTACTATCCTCTCCTGTCATTCAGGAAGGTGACAACGAACTTTGTCCCGGCGACGCCCCTTCCTAGCACCATCAACGCACTGATTGGCCGCGTCTGCTGTCAATCGGCTGGAAGTCGCCATGGTGAAGGAGTGGTAGAGGGGGATGGGGAGAGGGGGGCAGCGCCAAGCCCCGCACCCCACGTCCCGCTGTCTACCTGCTGGCGAGGGACTCCGCGGGTCCTGGGACGGGCACCGTTCCAGCGGCTCCTGCCCATGGGCGTGGACACCTGGAGCGGCCCTAACGCACTGCAGCGTTACACGGAGAGAGGGAGCGCCGCGGGGGGGGGGGGTGAAGAGAAGAGGTGGGCGAGAGGGAGGGATGGGGGAGGGAGAGGAGAGAGGGATGAGGGAGGGAGGGAGGGGGAGGGGGAGGGAGGGTGGGGGAAGAGATGAATGAGCGAGGGAGGGGGAGAGAGGGATGAGGGATGGAGAGGGGAAAGAGGGATGACGGAGGGAAAGAAGGATGAGAGAGGGAGGGAGAGAGAGGGATGAGGGAGGGAGGGGGAGAGAGGGATGAGGGAGTGGTGGAATATTGCGTTGGGGAATGGGTTGCGTTGGGGGACCAGGCCTTCCGTGTGATAGGGACCCAACGGGTCCCACTTAGTCTAGTACAGAGTTAAAATGTAATCAGGGGGACAGTCAGACTGGTTGGAGAACTAGGAAGGGGAAGGGATGGAGAGAGAGTGCAATCAAGGGTTACTTCAAGTTAAAGAAGTCAATATTCATACCACTGGGCTGTAAGCTGCCCAAGCGAAATATGAGGTGCTGTTCCTCTAATTTGTGCTCGCCTTCACTCAGACAGTGACAGTGAAGGAGACTCAGGACAGAAAGTTTAGTATGGGAATGGGAGGGGGAGTTAAAGTGTTTAGCAATTGGGAGATCGGGTAGGTTTAGGTGGTCCGCTCATTTCCTTTGATGTCTCATTTTCACAGCTTGTACTTCCTTATCTCTGTGTCTCCCTCTCCGCTGATTCTGTCTGAAAAAGGGTCTTGAACCGAAACGTCACCTATTCCCTCTATCCAGAGATGCTGCCTGTCCCACTGAGTTACTCCAGCATTTTGTGTCTATCCCAAAGGTCTGTTGTTGCATATAAATAAGTACTTCCGTAACATCTCTATAAAATCCTCCAAATGGACGCATACTGAATCTGTACAAGATAGCAGCATAAACCCAGCCATTAGTTAAAGCTGAAACATTTATCATCCAAGTTACTGTACTGAGCCTAGATATCATCAGAAACCTCAGTCTCGCCATAAACTATTTAAGGAATGTTACTAGGACAAAATCTGCTCAAATAATTAACAGAGGATAATGTAGGAATGATAGCAATTTAATTTGGTTGACAATTATTTAAGATTTAGAAAAGTGTTCCAAATAATTTTATTTAAAAAAACATTTCATTGTTTGTTGGCCTTTTGCGACACAAAAACGGAACTCTCCTTTAAACTAACCAAATGTCTCCACCACGGATGGTAAATGAGGGAGCATGTATTCAGGCTCAGTACTTGGGTTAGGCAAGATGATGGATCTACTGGTCTCCGACTGCTCATTAGTTGTGTCAGCTCAGTCTTGCAGGATGCTGAGACCAGCGAGTGTCTCTCGTCTCATTGCTGACAGGGTTAGATACAGTTTGTGCTTCTCATTGGAGCCTGGCACAGATGGGTTTTGCCCCACTTGTAACCAGATGTCACATCTTACCACCATTGGGCATAGATGGGAACCTCCCTGTGTGTTGTGCTCAAATTAGCCCCCACATTAATTACCCTAATGCATTAAAACATTTCTGGGGAGGAGCGATTCCTACCATTGGGGGTAGGGTGGAATCCAAGAATCCCGGATGGGCTGTGAAATTAGGAAACGATTCTACATCCAGTATGGTGGAAATATGGAGATCCTTCCACCTGCAGCAATTGGATGGCAGGCCAATTGTTAATGTCAAATCTGAGATATTCTTGCCAACTGAGGATATTAAGGGAGCGGAGAAGACATATTTATTAGGTCACAGATTGGTCTTGATCTCACTGAATGATGGAACAGATATGAGAGGCTGAATGGCCTACTCCTGTTCCTCAATTTGCCTCAGTGGAATCCACAGCACCACGATTCTGACTCGGATCATTCTTCCCCTCAATTAGGTTTAAGTGTATTATTGTCACGTGTTCTGAGGGACAGGGAAAACCTTTATTTTGCATGCTATCCAATCAAATCAGATAATATTGAACCTAAACGCAATCATGCCGAAATCAAGTACATTAAGTAAAGTGAAGGGAAAGAAAGAGAATGCAGAATATAGTCCTCAGCATTGTAGCGTACTAGTTCCAGAGACAAAGTCCAATGTCCTCAATGGAGTGAAGGCGGATTGGACAGTATTCAATACTGTATCCAATCCAGTATGTGCTGGTTATTATAGAACCCATCGTCCAAAAACCATAGATCAGGCATTCTGCGGTATTTGTGTAAGAAGTAACTGCAGATGCTGGTTTACACCGAAGATAGACACAAAAAGCTGGAGTAACTCAGCGGGACAGGCAGCATCTCTGGAGAGAAGGACTGGGTGGCGTTTCAAGTCGAGACCTGGTATTTTCCCATTTGAAACGCCCTACTGTCATTTTCCTCCGGGAATAGCATTCCGTTTGAGACTGCGGGAAATCCCATTCACACTCAGAAATTAGGGAAACTGTTTAAAATCATAACTCCAAGATGAAATCCAGATCTCTGGTGTGACAATACGCACTTTGAATAACCACCATCCGTGCCCTACCCCGTCCAGGAAGCTAGCACAGGGCTACCCATTTGTCTGTGCTTTGCTAGAGTTTCAAGCTGCATTTTCCCGCTTGGTTGGTGTACGCCAGGAACAGCAGTGAAAAATAGGTGCAGAACCGACACAATGTACCGATTTGAAAGCCCGTGTCGGCCAGAAATGAGTATAGGCGAAACTGAGATCTTACACAATGGAACCAAGAAAGGCAATTTATTCCCCAGCCTTTACCCGAAGTTCACCATGGAATGAGACTCAAATCTTTAGCGGGGTTAGCTGATCTGTGGGGACAAACCAACATTCGGATATATAACACAGATAACTGAAGCCAGAAAAGAACGATTAAAAGAAAAAATCAGGCGTTCTTTGGGGAAAAATCTACTTTAACGCCGTATCATCAATGTATGGAGTTTTTCTGATTCATTGAATTGGATCAATCTCCATTTCAGCAGAGGGCTTGGTTAAGGACAGGAAGAGAAAATTGGTGTATCCCAACCTGGGAAGGAACTCACAGCCACAACAAAGTGCTCGGGACTACTCCACCGACGCAATGACTAGAGACGAAATGAAGCAGACCCCGGCCATCTACTGACCCGAGTCGACAATCATTGACTGGGAACTAAAAATTGGATAAACTGCATACCATAATTAATTATCTAGATAATATACTGCAAATTATAATATGAATTATTTACGAAATGTTCTGGTCTCCGGTGATTCTTAAGAAAGGCCCGGCCCACAAAGTTGATTGGTCTGCCCATCCACAGATGCTGCTTGATGGGCTGAGTTCTTCCAGCACTTTTGATTTGGTCACAAATGCCTCTTGGACTAAAGCATGGTTCGTTAACACTCGCCGCGTTCTGTTAACACACGGCCGCTTTCCGTGTACAGAGGATCGCGTACACACTCACACTCTGTACTTTCTTTCTGCAGGATCCGCCTTTACAACTTCGGACAACTTGTCCCTGAGCACCTGGGTCGCATCTTCCTGCAATTTCCCGGGTTTCCAGCACCCCCAGTCGCTGGCGATCGCCACCACCGCCGCTTCGCTGGCCGCCCCTGTCCCTCACCCCATCCAAGGCTCGCTGCCGCAGTACAGCCGCATCGGGGTGCCTCTGACACCGTCAGCCATCGCCAGCTCCATGCAAGGCAGCGGACCGGCCTTTCCCACATTCCACATGCCTCGCTACCATCACTACTTCCAGCAGGGGCCCTACGCCGCTATCCAGGGCCTGCGGCACTCGTCGGCTGTCATGACCCACTTTGTGTGATGGACAGCGGGGTTGCATTTCCCCCCAGGGACTGGGGCGCACGTGAGTGGCGTTCAGAGCATCAGGGACATGCTCTGCACCAACAGCTCAACGGCGCACCAAGAATCGACACGGGCAGAGACTACAACCTCCAGAATGCATCACAGGATTGGACTACAATGCATTGTCACAGTGGACCACTATTCCCACGATGCACCGTTCACAGCCAGTCTGCAGGGAGGATGAAGCGCCCTCTTCTGCCAGCAGCATTGGCACAGCAGCGAGCTGTCAACACTGCCAGCCAGACGCACTCACTGTATGTACCGTGTGGCACGCAGACGGAGCCCGCTGAGCCAGCGACCTGAAGGACATTCCTGCACTAGTATTGCCAGATGGTGCACTGCTGCCGACATACTGAGGACTCTCAGCGTGTCTGAACATACAATCACATCTCCGATACATCCCACCAGTGGGTGTGACAGCGTGTACGCAAGTGTGTGTGTGTGAGTGTGTAAGAGTGGGAGTGCGTGTTTGTGTTCATGTTTTTGTGTATCCTCGGGTCTGCGTACGGGTGTGTGTTTGCGTGTGTGTATCAGTGTGAGAATCCGCGTGTGTCAATGTGTCTGCGTGTATAAGTGTGTGTGCATGTGTGTATAATTGAATGTGTATATGTCTGCATCAGTGTGAGGGTGTATGCAGGCGCGCACACGAGGTGCGAGAGACGTTCTGTATGAGACTGAGAGTTCGTTTTTAAAATTATTTTTTGCCAGGTTCTGGATATAGCTGCCCATCCTTAATTGTCATGAAGACTGATGTTCAGTTGGCTTCTTGTTCTGCTGTGGACTTCCAGTGAAGGAGTTCCCACTGTGCTGTTGCGGAGAGGGCTCCAGGCTTTAAACCTAGTGACTGGCAAAATATTTCCAAGCCACGATGTTGTGGGGGACCTGCTGGTGCTAGTGTTCCACTGTGTCTATTGTCCTTGGTCTGCTTGGTGTTAGAGGTCACGCTTTGGGAGGTGCAAAGGCAGTTGCCTGGGTGAGTAACTGAAGTGCATTTTGGAGACGGTGGACACTGCAGCCGCTGGGTGTTGGAGATGGAGGGAGGATTTGTTAAGTGCTGGTGTGTGGGTCTTTAACAAGCAGGCTGCTTTGCTCTGGATAGTGTTGAGCTGACTAATCCAGGCAAGTGGAAACGGATCCATCACGCTCCTGACTTCTGCCTCGTAACAGGCGAACAGGCCCTGTAGTGTCACTCTTTGCAGGATACCTAACCTTTGACTTACTCCTGTAGACACGGGATTAATGTCTGACATAGTTGAGCGTCTGGACATTCGTGATCACCAGGATGTTGCTGGTGGAGTCCTGGTGATGTTAATACCATCGAGAATTGAAGGCAAGGTGTTTTGGCTCTCTCGTGTTGGACAATGTGATTGCTGGCATTTTTGTGGCCAAATAATACCGGCCACTTACCAGCCTGCACCTGAATGTCGCCCAGTTCTCGTTGCATACTAGCCTAGGATTTAGCGTAATTTGCAGAGGACTTGTGAATGGAATTTAACGTTGTACCGCATCTGTGAACATCCCCACCTCTGCTCTTATGGTGAAAGGATGATCACCGATGAAGCAGCTGCTTTCTTTGGGTCCAGGACACTGTCTTCGGGAATCCCTGCAGTGATGTCCGGGGCCTGGGATAATTGATCTCAAACATCTATTTTCCTTTGTTCAGAATCTGTGTGATAGGGATCCGTTGGAATTTTCCCTTTTATTTCCATTTAGTTCATTTTTACCAGGGCATCTTGAAATGCTGCCTTGATTCCTTCCTTCAGGAGTTCAACTGATTGTTCACCATTTCGCCAAGGCTGTGATGAGGAATTGGAGCTGAGTGATTCTGGCGAAACACAAACAGCGCACCAATGAGTAGGTTGTTGGTGACTAAGTGCCACCATCAATGTAACTTTCCATCACTTTTGCTGAGACGACAACAATTAGCCGAATTGGATTTGTGGTGCTTTTGTGAACACGGTGTAGTTGGGCAATTTTCCCCATTGTCAGTGGGTATCAGTTTTGTAATGGACTGGGACAGCTTGTCTGGAGGTGCAGTCAGTTCTGGAGTGCAGGTCTAAAGCTGGGGTGCTGCTTGTTCCCGTAATACCGGGGGTCCTCAGTCAACGAGTGGACTGGTTTCTGTACGAGGGATAATCTCAGGAGGGAGCTGAGACTGAACAGGCTGAAGATGGCTATAAATGATGTCGCTTTGTCTCCAGCTCTTCCAGCCTGGTCCAGCATCATAGGGATGAGGTGACCTCCTCCTCCCGTTAGCTGTTTAATTAACCACCCCCATTCACAACCAGGTGTGGCAAGACTGCGGAGATTCGATCCGATCCATTTGTCTATTGCATGCCGTTTTTAATGTTTAACAGCACACAGTCCTGCCGCAGCGCCACTATACTGGTGCTCGTCAATTTCAGGCACACTTAAGGCAGCTCCCATCATACGGCTCTGCACTCTTCATTGAATCCAGACGCTACAGACGTGGTGGTGAATATTTTTGCTGCTGACGACCCACGGCGCCACGTGGTGTGTTTGTGTACGAGTGTTTGGGCAAGAGTTTGTGTTGGTACCATTAAAGGGATCGACTGTGTGCGTTCCTTGTAACTGTATATGTAAGGCCGAGAGTGTACATGTGCGCACGCGAGTCTGTGTGCATGTGTGTGCGTGCATGAAAGAGGGTTGTGTGTGCCGGTGAGTGTGTGCATGTGTAAGGAGACTGCAAAGGTGTGGGCATGTGTTGTGTGATAAAGACTGTGCGTGTCCCAGTAGAAGGCAAAAGAAGAACTCTCCCTATTTCTACAAGCATCCATTTAATGTCCTGCCATTTGTGAGCATGTTCACTCATTTTAAAACAATTAGTAATAAAATGCCATTATGTGTTTTTCTCCTGTACTAGATTATATTCAAAGGAAATTGTGGAGCTACACCTATTAAGAATTGTTTTCTAAAAGTGCAATATATTTATTTCTGCTGGAACTTATTTCAATGCATTATTTGAAATTTAAGATTAAAATTGTGTATTTATAAACGGCAAGATCTGTACAGTCATTAAATGCACCCGTTGCTGCAGTATTGATGTTAATGTTTTTTTTACAGGAGGGAACTATCCACACGACTTTGCGGGTCTGTTCAGTACATGACATGTGTTGCAATTCAACATTGTCGTGTTTCCCGTCTCGATCCGTCCCGCGGGTATTCGCACTTCTCCCTCCTTCGCAAGGTGGTGCTTCAATACACGTTGCGTTGTGAACTATAAGGCCTTGTTGTCACGGTAAAAGTTTGGTTCAAAGCATAAGAAAGAATTGACCATTCGAACCTAATCGCCTCAATACGTTCATGGATGATCTAAACTTGCCTTCAGTTCCATGTTTCTTTCCACCCCACGGGAATTTAAAAGTTCCTCATCGGAGTTCACTTATAAAGATATATAACTTATATCCTGTACATTATGTCTTCGGAAATTGCTCTTCCTGTTGGTATCACATAGTCAGGAGGCAAAGAGCTGGTCAGTTGTGGCTGGAGCTCTCAGAGAGAACGTTGTGAGTCTCCGCTCTGGACTGAGACTCGGGGCAGAGCTGAGGGAGTGCAGCCCCGCGGAAATTTCGGAACACCATCCTTTGCTCTCTCAGGTGAATATAAATTATCCCATGGTACTCGAACAAGATAAAGGGTTCTCGACAACACTCTGACGAATATGTATCTCCCAGTCAAGAGCTCTGGAAGAAATTGCTGCATTACTGATGATGGGAACTTGCTTTGTGCAAATGGAGTGTGTGAGGACGTCAGAGGTACTTCCAGAACAGGTACCTTCCAACGAGAAAAACTATCCCAAGTTCTTAACTAAACCAAATAAAGATAATAAAGAAAGCATATTTATTGAATGGCACTGGGAGTTGGAAGGTTGAACAGAATATAAAATAGCCCAAGAATGGAATGGCTGAAATATTATTCAGGAAAAAATTAAAGAACGAGGTAAAACTGACTAACCTATAAAACAGATGGTGTTTTCCCATGCACTAAAAAAAAAGAAAAATCAAGAAAGGGGTATCAATAATGGAAATCCATGAGATGGCAGATGAATCGAGCCGCTAATTTGCATCAATCTTCACTGTGAAGTATGCAAGTGACATTCCAGAAATAGATACAGATGGGGAATTAGAAGGGAGGGAAGAATTAAGGAGAATTACATTTACCAAGTCAGTGGGCAAAGTCAAGTTGTTGGACCTGTGTTCTGATCAGTTTCTATGACCAGATGGATTTCACTCCAGGGTCTTCACAGAAGTGGCTGGTGAGATAGTTGATGCATTGGTTTTAATTGCCCCAAATTTCCTTGGGAAGTTTCTATTAGATTGGCAAATTCCTTTACTCAAAAACGGAAGGAAAGAAAAAAGTAGGAAACTATGGGCCACAGTGCAACAGTCACATAGAAATAGTAAGAAGCTGTTATTAATGTTGTTATTGCAGGGGAGAATTAAAACTAATCAGCCAATGTCAAATGGCTTTGTGAAAGTAAGTTCATGTTTGACCAGTCCAAAGGGACATGTGCTGTGGATAAAGAGAACTGGTGGATGCCTTGTACATTGCCTCCCAGAGGCTTTTGATAAGGAGCCACATCAAAGATTAAAGAAGAAAATAAAAGCTACATATTGCTGTGAATAGGCGATTGGCCAGCTAACTGGAAACAGAGGTTGGGTACAAATGGGTCCTTTTCTGGTTATGAAGGTGACTAACAGCGCACTGCAGGGGATCAATGCTGGGCCTCAACTTAGTACTAATTTGAATAAAGGCACCGAAGGATGTAATGTTTCTCAGTAATTTACCATGAAGGTTTCATTTGTAGTTAGCTTTCTTAAAATTGACATGTCAACCTTCCTGACTTTGTAATCACAAAAACATCTTATTCACATTCTCATAACTCTGTTCCAGAAACCCTCATGCAAAAATATAATGCCCTCAGGAGCCACAAGTAAAGTAATTACATATTGAACCCTTACCAAGTACCCTCTCTATTCCAAATGCATTTATGCCATTCCCCCTCAAGATATCACAAAGCATACACATCAGTCATTGAAGTGTTATCTGTTGTAGCCAATCTGCACACAAGTATCAAGTACCAGTTATGTGATAAAGGACATGGCCCCAGCTGTGGAGTAAATATAAACCCTAGTAAGGTCATCCCTAAGATACTACTGTTAGATTCCAACATTCCAACATGACAGGACAAGGGTTTGGCCCAACATCTCATCCAGGCAGCTTAGCCTTTAGAGCCACAGCAAATGGGCAGAGTTTCCCTGTGTAAACACATTTTTAGCAATAGGAACACTATTTCAAAATAGACTTTATTCAGGTATAAATATATACAATACATGAACCGTGCAAAAAAATTAATCCGATATTTTCGGAGGCTATACAAAATATTCAAAACCGTCTACATACATTGCTGAAATTTCACAAATTTATCTCCCACCCTTGCCACTCATGTGGCCCACTGACGTGGAATCCCTTCCCTTATTTTGAGGGACGTCTCCACCACACCCTTCCCTCCATGTCCAGCAGCGGAAGGAACCTAGACTGTGGTCCTCCCCCACCGAGCCTTGGTGTTGCTGCCCCGAGCTTGCAGGCTGCAGCGGGCCAGTCGGCAACATTCCTCGACGGACATCTCGCTCAGCTGGGTGGTGAACAATGCTCAGGCAGACCAAAGAGCGTCTTTCACCGAGTTGATGACCTTCCAGCAGCACTTGATGTCAGTCTCTGAATGTGTCCCTGGGTACAGTCCGTATATCACAGAATCCTATGTGACGGAGCTGTTGGGAATAAACCATGACAGGGACCCATGCAGACCTCTACAGACTCTCTTTGCAAATCCACACTCTGCGAAGAGGTGGGCAACTGTCTCCTCTCCATAACAGCCGTCACGAGGGAAGCGTGTGCTGGTAGTGAGGTTCCGACGGTGCAGAAGGATCTGACTGGGAGGGCTCCCCTCACCACCAGCCAAGCCAGGTATTGGTGCTTGTTGGTGAGTTCTGGCGATGAGGCATTTTACCAGACAAGCTGGGCAGTTTGCTCTGGGAACCACGCCACAGGATCCATGGAGTCATTTCCCTGCAGTGTCTGCAGGACGTTCCGTGCTGACCACTGCCCGATGGACTTGTGGTCAAAGGTGTTGGTCCGGAAGAGCCTTTCCACGAACGTCAGATGGTGCGGCAATGTGCAGCTGACTGGCACATTGCGTGGAATCTGCGCCAGGCCCATCCTTCCCAACACCGGGGACAGGTAGAACCTCAGCAGGTAGTGACACTTGGTGCCCACGTGCCTTCGCTCTATGCTCCGCCTGATGCAGCCACACACGAAGGTGGCCATCAGGGTGAGGGCGACGTTTGGGCACATTTTTACCCCTTTTGTCTGCCGACTTGTGCATTGTGGCCCGTCACACCCAGTCCATCCTCGACCCCCAGATGAACTGGAAAACGGCCCGGGTGATCCCTGTGGCGTAGGAGCGAGGGACAGGCCACACTTGCGGCAAGTACAGCAGCCCCGAGAGCACCTCACACCTGATGACCAAATTTTCCCCGTTGCTTCCACAGCTCCAGTTTCTTCCCCACCTTGGCAATCCACTCCTGCCAATTCTTGTCACACGCCTCAGCTCCCCGAACCAGATCCCCTGTACCTTCAAGAAGTCAGGCTTGATGGTGAAGGGGACAGAAGATCGGTTGGGCCAGTTGCTAAAGAGCATGGCCTCGCTCTTCCCTGGCTCCCGTGGTCGACTCAAACTGGTTGCAGACGCTAATCAATCTGCGGACCGACCCTGGATCCGAGCAGAAGACGGCGACATCGTCCATGTACAGGGAGGTATTGACCTGTGTGCCCCCACTGCCTGGCAATGTCACTCCTCTTATGCTCGCGTCCTTCCTGATGGACTTGGCAAAAGGTTCAATACAACAGACGAACAAGACAGGGGAGAGAGGGCAACCCTGCCTGACTCCAGACCTGAAGGGGAAGATGTCTGATTCCCACCCATTGATTTGGACTGCACTACAGATATTGGTGTAGAGCAGTTGGATCCAATTCCTGATTCCCTCCCTAAAGCCCATTTTGGAGAGCACGTCCCTCATGTACGTGCGCGATATCCTGTCGAAGGCCTTCTCCTGGTCCAAGCTGACTAGGCAGGCATCCACCCATCTGTCCTGCATGTAGGCAATGGTATCTCTCAGCACCACCAGGCTGTCTGAGATTTTCCTGCCATTTGCAGCACAGGATCACCCGTCCCAGAGCAGACTTGACCCGGTTGACGATGGCCTTAGACAAGATCTTATAATCAACATTCAACAATGTGATGGGTCTCCAATTCCCGATATCCTTCAACTCCCCCTTCTGCTTGCAGATTAGGGTGATGTTGCCCTTCCTCATGGAGTCATGCTGCCGGCTAGAAGCATGTCGTTGTACACTTCCAGCAGGTCCCGGCCCACCCAGTCCCACAGAGCCGAATACCACTCGGCCGGTAAGCCATCGCTTCCGGGAGTTTTACTCGAGTCAAAGGAACGGATGGAGCCAGTCACCTCCTCTAGGGTCAGTGGTTGGTCCAGACTCCCCGCTTGCTGTCCTCCAAGACCTAAATGTGATAGAGGACAGGAAGTCTGGGAGGCGGTGCTGTCTGTGTCCTTTCTGTCATACAAATCCATATAAAAGGATTTGCAGATCCTCGGCATGTCCATCTGCAAGGATGCTACCGAGCCGTCCTCCTCCCTAAGGATGTTCATCACAGAGCTCCCCCTGTGAACCTTATGGAAGAAGAAGCATGAGCACGTCTCATCCTGCTCCACGTGGCGGACCCTGGATTGGAAGATGATTTTAGAGGATTCAGAACTAAAGAGCCAAGCCTGCTGGCCCTTCAAGTTCCTCCCTCACAATCACCCCTCTCGACTGCGGAAGGAGCAGTTGCTGCAAATCTGACACAATTCCCTCTGACTGTCACGCTTCCGGTCTGGGGATCTTGCTGCGGGGAGGGAGCTTCGCCATCACTGAGGTCAGGGAGGTGGTTGGGGGGCGTCTCCTCGTGGTGGATGTAATGTACCGAGGCTCTCCGCTCCGGCTGATTAATGTCTTGCTTTCTGAACTCCTTTAAATATAAAGAACCTCTTAATGTTCTCCTTGGTTGCGCCCCACCAGTGTGTCGGGGAGTCAAAGAGGGGCTTCACCGTTCTCCAACATGCGTAGTCCCTCTTTAGCTCCTCAATGCTCTCTGGGGTCAACAGCTTCACATTTAACTTCCACGTCCCTCTGCCTGCCTTCTGGTTCTCCTGTAGGTGACAGGAAGCCTGAAGGAGGCAGTGGTCAGAGACGAACACCAGCGTGAGGTCGGTGTGTCTCACTGTGACGGCCTACGACGTGAACAGGAAGTGTATCCGGGACCGGACTGAACCGTCCAATCTCGACCAGGTGAACCGTGTCTGGGACCCGCCTCCAGGGTCGCTGAAGGCGTCGCGCAGCTTTGCGTCTTTGACGTCTCCATCAGGAGCTTGGACATGCTGTCCAGTCTGTTGTCGGCACTGCTGGATCGTCCAGCCGCATCGATGATGCAGTTGAAGTCACCGGCCAGAACGAGCTGCCGGGACGTGGCCAGAAGCGGTGGGAGCTGCTGGAGAACGGCGGACCACTCGCTCCGCACGGGTGAGGTGTACACATTAATCAGCCGGAGCAGAGAACCACGGTACATTACATCCACCATGAGGAGACGCCCCCCAACTACCTCCCTGACCTCAGTGATGGCGAAGCTCCCGCCCCACAGCAAGATCACCAGACTGGAAGAGCGACAGTCATTGCCTCCCGACCATACCAACAGTCCGTGGGGCCACCATCGCGACCACCTCCGATAGCAGCGGAGGTGTGGCAGGCCGCACTCCTGCAGAAAAGTCACATCCGCCTTGACCTTGGCCAAGTACTGCAAGGCGTTCACACATCACGCAGTGTTCTTCACACTGCGCACGTTTAATGATGCCAGTTTTAGCTCCATTGTCCTTTAGAGCCACTGACCGTCATCTTGTCCCCGCATCCCAGCTCTTGCTGAGCTCTTCTGTTGCAACAGCCCCGAGATCCAACCACGTAACTTTATGGGACTGCAATTACATGTAAGACAGACTGGGTACAGGCAACAGAATATAGTCCCGAAAGACATTGGTGAACCAGCTGATTTTTACATCAAACCAGCAGTTTCATAATCATTGTCACATTTCCTACATCAACACCTGAATTTAAACTGCACAGTAAAGTCCGAATGTGTCTCTGGATCAATCGTCCAATCCTTGATGTTAATTGAATAACTGAACCACCGCCCTACCGTACAGTAACTAGATGACAAAGTGCTGGTGCTGGGTTGTTAATGTCTGATACTCAATCTGGTAATTAAGAACACGTTATGTTTCCAGAATAAGTAACATGGGCTGGCAGGGCACCGTGAGCAGAGACGAGTCATGAGAGGTACAGAAAGACCAAGGGATGGCTGGTGGAAGTGAGAGAGTCATGTGAAAATTGCTCCAGAAATATCTCCAAGCAAATCTGTCAGCAGTAGGGGATCTTCTTCTTCAAATGGACAGCATGTACGAAAGTTTCCTATTAGTCCTTGCAATATGGTAACGGATTGATTGACGGTGTTCGTAGTGTAGACTTAGTTAATTTTCAGCTCAATCCTAGTCTTAGAATGGGCAAAAAAGCTTGCTCCTATTGCGATGAAAGTTGAAAGGACACAGCCAGAGACATTCATGAGGTTTTGATTCTGTTCAGCAAATATTGAAGCAATTTTTCATAACTGAGATCCAGAGTGAGATTTCAGTTTCAAACTCAATGGGAAAACATCTGTCCCAGAGTGAAATTATTTAGAGAACAGCTGTCTTCATTTCAATTTAATAAATTAAAGATAATGAAACATTTTGAACAGATGTTTGCCTTTCCTGGTTTGGATACCTCTGCTATCAGATATGATCAGTGCCGATTACAGTCACTTCCTTGGCTGGTCAGTTCTCGAACATTTTAACAGTTATAATACTGGGCAAATGTAATCCATTGCTTCTCTCCGTGACCTGCTCTTTTTTCCTGGTACAAGTGTCCTGAAGATTATATGAAGTAAGACAGTTTGGATTAGTCCCCAAAAACGCATCCTAGACAATCTCCTGCCTTCTGGAAACCAGAGCATGATAATTACTTAAAAAAACACTGAGAATTAAGAGGTTTTTATACAATTTTTCCTTCTGTTGCAATGGTTACATTTTAATTGCATCTTGTCATAGAAATCAGCAGTGGCCGCAGGCTTTCTTTGTAAGTTTAGCAGCGTTTTAAGGAAACAAAACCAGGAACAAAAAGAAAAAAATGCCCGCATGAAAACAGAGTGATGAAGCCCCATTTCTTCCTCTATAGTCTTTAAATACCTTCCATTGCATATCCACCGTCAACCCTTTAAGAATCAATTGCCAGTCTATCTTGGCCAATTCACGTCTCATACCCTCAAAGTTACATTTCTTTAAGTTCAGAACCCTTGTTTCTGAATTAACAATGTCACTCTCGAAGATAAATTGGAACCATAGCGTTTAAAGGTCTACGGAACATGTGCTGGGGATACAATGCATAGAATGCATGTACACGAATATACATGTACTGGGGTATTTATAGTTTTCCTTTTAGCACAGAATGAGCATTCTGGGTGTACAGAGGTTGCATTATACTGGATGTACTTGGGACATGCATGTCTATAGTGATGGAAGTAGAATGTTTCGGGTGTAAACCGGGTTACGTTGCATCTCTAAACTAAACTAAACATGGGAGATCGATAGAGGGCTGGGCAGATAGATATTGAGTGGTTGTATCCAAGGAGAGACCACAGCCTCAGGATAAAATGTCGTCAAGTTTTAGAATTCTCCCCCGGACACTGCTTGTGTTCGGCCGCTGAGGTTTAAGGACCGTGAGGAATCAACGATGTGGTTTGAGAAGATGAGTGATATCAGTCTCATTGAGCAGCGTAGAGGCTCAAGGCTATGTGACTCATTCCTGCTTCCATGGATACAATGTTCTACTCTCCACTTCGCCACTATTAAGGCGGATGAATATTGTAGGCCCCCGTGGATTAAAAACAAGTTTAGTTCAATTTAATCTTCTCAATTTGTGTAGAAAAGAACTGCAGATGCTGGTTTAAATCAAAGGTAGATATAAAATGCTGGAGCAACTTAGCGGGACAGGCAGCATCTCTGGAGAGAAGGAATGGGTGACATTCCGGGTCGAGACCCTTCTCAATAGTTGTAACGTCAATTATGTACACTTTCTTTGATTCCCGCGTCCTTTATAGTTTAGTTTAGTTTATTGTCAAGTGTACCGAGGTACAGTGCAAAGCTTTTGTTGCATGTTAACCAGTCAGCAGAAAGACAATACATGATTACAATCGATCCATTTACAGTGTATAGATACATGATAAGGGAATAACGTTCAGTGCAAGGTAAGGCCAGCAAAGTCCAATCAAGGATAGTCCGAAGGTCACCAAAGATGGTAGTTCAGCACTGCTCTCTGGTTGTGGTAGGATGATTCTGTTGCCTGATAACAGCTGGGAAGAAGCTGTCCTTGAATCTGGTGGTGTGTGTTTTCAACTTCTATACATTTTGCCTGATGGGAGAGGGGAGAAGAGGGAGTGACCAGGGTGCGACTTGTCCATGATTATGCTACTGCCCTTACCGAGACAACGGAATACAGGCTAGCACCATGGACTAAGTCTCAGGCAGCCCAATCAAGGATCATAAATTCACTGTCCAATTGTTTACCTCCAGAAATCACCTCAGCATTTTAATGTGCTGATTGTGCATTTCAAGATTTGTTCAGAATTTTCCTCATCGCTTTTCTTCTGCTTCTTTCAGAAAGAGGTGGTTTCGTAAAGTCGTTCACCTCTCAATAATCAGAGTTAAAGCGGATTTGTCACATCCATTTTTTCCATTAACCAGCTTTCCAATTTCTTCTCGTGTGAGCTATTGACTTCTGCCCTTCCAAAGTTTGATATTATTTGCAACTGTTGATGGACTTTATGCCTTGAATGATTCTGGGTCCCGAAATAGGGATAAGCTCACTAAAATTGTGTTGTTTCAATGAGTAAGTGGTCGTCCCCAGGAAGAGGTGTTCCAATGAAGATCAAAGTGTTTGTCTCACTCTCATTCTTTCCCAATGAACATCTTCCAAAGCACTTTTGCTCTTGACTCTGTGTGAAGAGACTTCTTCGCCAATCCGGCATTCTCCCACTCTTCCTTCTTCATCTTCAGTCAGTGGCCGGGTTCCCAACTGGAACTGCCTGCGCCTGGCGTTTGGCTTAGCTTTACTCCCAATGAAGCAACGGGAGATGACCCTGGGTCATGTCTCCCCCATGAAGACCCCACAACTAAGTAAGTTATCTTCAAACATCACCAATCAGGACTGTAAGATGAGGGACTATTAAACCCACGGCCTAAAGGTGTCAACCTTGACGAGCAGCCGCGCACATCCTGACTTGTATTGACACAAGCCAGCGCCATGGTCATTCGCTGTCCAGGTACCACTTAAAAATAACAATTTCAGGTCACCGTGTAAGGAAGACACTCCGCACCCAGAGCTTTCCTTAACCGTAATCACCGGAACAGATTATTTGGTAATGAACCGTGGGATCTCGCTCAGCAAAAAATGACTTCCTACAAACAATGACCTTACCAGAAACATTTCGCTTCAGGAGGAGCTGAGGTTGTGAAATGAGCCATAGGAACGTGAGGCATTTAAAGCCTAAAAGGGTTTGATAGGGTTTGGAAAGTAAAGGTAAAGAGATGTATCCGTTATCTGAAATGTACTATTTGTGGGCCTTTTTTTACGAGATGTCCTAACAAATTAAATACTTCTGACAACACTTAACCGTTAATCAATTTTTCTTAGTTACTTACTGGCCTTAAAACAAAATAAAAACGGATTGATGTCGCTGCCATGAATAATTACTTGTGTATGCAACACGAAGGATCTATCGTCATTAGATTAGGGCATCTCTGGATTCTGAGTTAATTATAGGCCTTTTAACATGCTCTCTGTCTCGTGTTTCCTGAGTCATCCTGGTGAGTGCAGCAACATTGTAATCCCCTGTGACGGCTGCGCCAGAGAGGCCGCGGAGAACTGGTCAAAGTGACATGATGCATCATCCGTAAGATTCTTTAATCATCTTCTACCGTGTTCTGGCACTAGCTGAGACAAGCAGAAAATTTTGCGAAAAGAAAACAGACAATTCCCCTGTTTAAGTACTTGCACTATATTCAGATGGGGAGATATGGTAGAAGGAAGGGACGGGGAAGCGGGCAGCTAATGATCTCTGTCGGCATTCGGCCCGGCTGTCATCCTGGACCGGGCAATGCATCAGGAACAGATTATCAGAAGTGTATTAGGAGTAGAATATCGGGAGCAGATAATCGGGAGCAGAGTATCGGGAGGGAGATACAGTGTACCAAGAGCAGCGTGTCAATAGCAGTGCATTTGGAGTACGATATCAGGAGTAAAATATCGGGTGTCGTGTATCAGGAGCAGAGTATCATTGCATCAGGAGCAGAGTAGCAGGATTAATGTATCACGGTCATTTAATAGCAGCAGTATAATAGGAGCAGAGTATCAGGAGCAGGGTATCATTGCATCAGGAGCAGAGTAGCAGGATTAATGTATCACGGTCATTTAATAGCAGCAGTATAATAGGAGCAGAGTATCAGGAGCAGAGTATCATTGCATCAGGAGCAGAGTAGCAGGATTAATGTATCACGGTCATTTAATAGCAGCAGTAAAAGTAAACTTTATTGTCAATTCAAATAATGCAACAAGTAGTTACACAGAGGATTGAAATTGCGTTTCCCCATACTCCAATGTGCAAGTAATATTTATAACACAGACAGACAATATACCAATAAAGATAGACAATGGTCATATACATTATATAAAATATTCACAGTGTGCCAGAGTGTAATAAAATTTTGAGGTATGTTATTAAGGTGCAATAATAAAAGGTGCAATATAGAAAAGTGCAAATAGCATACTGCAGATACTGTATAATAGGAGCAGAGTATCAGGAGCAGAGTATCAGGAGCAGAGTATCAGGAGCAGGGTACCAGAAGCATTGTCATAGGAGAAGAGTATCAGGAGCAGAGTATCGTTGTATAACGAGCAGAGTATCGGGAGTATAGCAATAGGAGCAGAGTATCGGGAGCAGAATATCATGAGCAGAGTATAATTGTATAACGAGCAGGGTAGGAGCAAGGAGCATTGTAATAGGGGGAAAGGGGAAGTACAGTGGGATCTGGGGGTCCTTGTTCATCAGTCTATGAAAGTAAGCATGTAGGTACAGCAGGCAGTGAAGAAAGCGAATAGCATGTTGGCCTTTATAACAAGAGGAGTCGAGTATAGGAGCAAAGAGGTCCTTCTGCAGCTGTACAGAGCCCGAGTGAGACCACACCTGGAGTATTGTGTGCAGTTTTGGTCCCCTAATTTGAGGAAGGACATTCTTGCTATTGAGGGAGTGCAGCGTAGGTTTACAAGGTTAATTCCCGGGATGGCGGGACTGTCATATGCTGAGAGAATGGAGCAGCTGGGCTTGTACACTCTGGAGTTTAGAAGGATGAGAGGGGATCTTATTTAAACATATAAGATTGTTAAGGGTTTGGACACGCTGGAGGCAGGAAACATGTTCCCGATGTTGGGGGAGTCCAGAACCAGGGGCCACAGTTTAAGAATAAGGGGTTAGCCATTTAGAACGGAGACGAGGGAACACTTTTTCTCACAGAGAGTTGTGAGTGTGTGGAATTCTCCGCCTCAGAGGGCGGTGGAGGCAGGTTCTCTGGATGCTTTCAAGAGAGAGCTGGATAGGGCTCTTAAAGATGGCGGAGATGGGGATATGGGGAGAAGGCAGGAACGGGGTACTGATTGGGGATGATCAGCCATGATCACATTGAATGGCGGTGCTGGCTCAAAGGGCCGAATGGCCTACTCCTGCACCTATTGTCTATTGTCTATTGTCTATTGTCTATAATAGGAGCAGAGCATCGGGTGTAGTGTGATAGAAACAGAGTATCGGGAGCGGAATATCAGTAGCAGAGGATAATTGTATAACGAGCAGGGCATTAGGTGCATTGTAATAGGAGCAGAGTATCAGGAGCAGTGTTTCGGGAACACAGTATCAGGAGCAGAGTATAATTGTTTAAGGAACAGTGTATCCGGACCAGTGTACCGGTGTACATAAGTAGGTATAGAACAACATCTGGCGTGGACCATGGAACGGGAGTCCAAGTCCTGGCAAAGTAACACTTTTGCCTTCCAGCCAATCTTTCATTCAAAGCCACAGACATCTTCAAATCTCCCTTTACCGACTGCAGTTTTACAGGCTGTACAGTTAGGATGAGAGCCCAGTGAGTCACTCAATGAAAGAAATGGTTCGTGTTCCAGCCATTTAACCGCGACCTGATGCTGTCTGTCTGAAGGGAGTCGGGTTCAGAGGGAGACTGCGGGGGAGTGATTATGTCCGGTGTACACCACTAGTATGTCGCGAGGAGCCTAGTTACTCTTGTCAGGCAGCACTGGATGCGAGCAGCATCAATACGATAATGACCAGTCTGGGCTTTAGATACAGTATGGGCCGAGGTGTTAACGCTGGCCAGTACACAGCGAGAACTCCCACTATTGATCGGAGTAGTGTTTCTGGATGCATCGTATCCACCTTCAGCTTCGGTTATCATCTCACCTGGTCGTGCAGCGCTCCCTCAGCAGGTCCCCGGGGCATTGCTCGGGCACCGGAGTGGGTTTTGGTGGCCTTTGTACTGAGGCGAGGGAGTGCCCATTTGGAGTAATGTTCTAGGAGCAATGTACCAGATGCCATGGCATCTAACTGCAGTAAATACAATTAGGCCAGTGTTTGCAGCGACGAAGCAGTGACTGTTGTGGTTCCCCCGTTCAAGGGCTGGATCAGGTTATCTAGTCCGAGCGCTGATGTTTGGTACCGAATTGCGATATCTGGCCATGAATCGCCTTTTTGCAACTTCGAGACTACACGATCGTCTCTCTGCTACCGATGATACCATTAGGTTCATCTATGCAGGAAACATGTGTGGTGGCTAAATGTATTGAGAAGCTAAGATGACATGTTGGGCAACGCAATGGATTCATTTAGAAGTTCGCAGATTCTGGGGCCTTTGGCATTGCGACCACTAATTGATCCAAACTGAGGAGTCCCTAATTGCAGTCCCTAATTGATCCAAACTGAGGAGTCAATCACATTGAGAGGTCCCAAGTCACAAGTAAACCAGAAAAGGATAAGAATTTACTTCCTGATCAAGATTACAGCACCAGGAGTAACACATGAGATCCCTTCAAGCCTGTCCCACCATTGGATGTGTTCACGAAGGAACTGCAAATGCTGGAAAATCGAAGGTAGACAAAAATGCTGGAGAAACTCAGCGGGTGCGGCAGCATCTATGGAGCGAAGGAAATAGGCAACGTTTCGGGCCGAAACCCTTCTTCAGACATTGGGTTTCTTCAGAAGATGGGTTTCGGCCCGAAACGTTGCCTATTTCCTTCGCTCCATTGGATGTGTTCACTGTTGAGCTCTATTGACCTTAACTCCTCTGCTGTGACATTTCTCAAGAGCCCCCTATTCCTCCATCTATCAATATTTATCCAACTCCACTTTAAATACTTGCAATGATCCACCTTGCACCACCCACTGGGGTAGAGAGTTCCATGTAGGAAGGAATGTCCATGTATCTCAGTTTTAAATATCCGACGTGTTATCTTGTGTACATGTCCCCTTGTTCAAGCCTCTCCCGTTGGTGAAAACAACACAATATCTCCCCGGTCCCCTGAGGATCTTATGTTTGAATCAGGTCACCCCTCATTCTTCCAAACTCCTAAGAATACCTGCCCAAACTGTTTAGTTTTTCTTGGTAGGACAAGCCACTCATCTCAGGATTTAGCCTGGAGAATCTCCTTTGGACTACCTCCAATGTTACTATATCTGCTTTAGGTAATGGGATGCAAAGCTCTATTGCAGTATTTCAGGTGTGGCCTCCCCTGCAATAAAACTTCCGTTTTTAAACTCCAACCTCTGCAATGAAAGATAAAATTCTGTTTGCCTTCTTAACTACTCATTGGAGTTGCCTGTTAACTTTCTGAGATTGACACAAAAAGCTGGAGTAACTCAGCGGGACAGGCAGCATCTCTGGAGAGAAGGAATGGGTGACAGTTCGGGTCGAGACCCTTCTTCATACTGGTTAGGGATAAGGGAAACGAGAGATATAGACGATGATGTAGAGAGATAAAGAACAATGAATGAAAGATATGCAAAAAAGTAATGATGATAAAGTAAATAGGCCATTGTTAGCTGTTTGTTGGGCAAAAACGAGAAGCTCGTACAACTTGGGTGAGGGAGGGATAAAGAGAGAGGAAATACCACTGGGCTGTAAGCTGGCCAGGTGAAATATGAGATGCTGTTCCTCCAATTTGCGTTTAGCCTCACTCTGACAATGGAGGAGGCCGAGGACAGAAAGGTCAGTGTGTGAATGGGAAGGAGAATTAAAGTGTTTAGCAACCGGGAGATCAGGTAGGTTCAGGCCTACCTTCGTTTAGTCCACCTGAACCTACCTGATTTCTCTAATTTCAGGTGGCCCCGAAATTCCCTCTCTCGCTATCCGTCCCCCACCCAAGTCGCACTAGCTTCACGTTTTCACCCACCAAACAGCTAACAATGGCCTGTTTCCTTTATCATCGTTACTTTTTTGCAGTATCTTTCATTCATTGTTCTTCATTTAACAAATATGGGGCAAGAACTGATCCCTGTGGTACATTAGTTACATCACTCTAGTCTTAAAATGACCATTTACTCCAACTCTGTTTTCTATGAGAAACACAGTTTTCAATCTATTCTAATACCAAGGGCTTTTAATTTTGCACCAGCCTCCTATGTGGCATCTCATCTCATCTATACGTTTCCTTCTATCGACTGTTCCTGGGATGCCCTCAAAGAATTCAAGTAAATTTGTCAAACAAAACTTTCCTTTCATAAAAGCACATTGACTAAGATTAATTATATTCAGCTTTTTAAATAATTAGCTATTTCCTCATTTATTATTGACTGGCATCTTGATAATAGTTGCTGTTAAACTAACTGGCCTATCGTTCACTGACTTCTGCCATTCTCTTGTTTTGAACAAGAGAGTCACATTGGGTCTTTGGCCCCTCCAATCTTCTGGTTCCTTCTGCGGTTTAGTGAGTTCTGAAACATCTCAACCAATAGGTCCATTATCTCTGCAGACTGCTGATGTTGGAATCTGGAACAGAAAACAAACTTCTGGATAATCTCAGGTCAGGTAGCATCTATGGAGGAAAATGCAGAGACGGTGATATGGGTTGGGAGTCTTTTTCAAGACTGCCTCATCTGCTGAGTTCCTCGTGCAGTTTTTTTTTTTTTGCTGCTTTAAAACCCTAGTGTGCAGTCCATTGGGTCCTGGCAACTTGTCCGTTTTGAGCACCCTGAGTTTCTCCAATACTTTATTACTTGTATTTGGCAATTTTGTGGGTTCTGCCACGTTATTTGATATTAGCCCATCTGATACCATAGCTATATGAGGATTGTCTTCCATGGTGGAGACCATGCAAAATATTCTCTTAATTTTTCTGCCTTTTCTTTGTTTTCCCTTTACATCTTCATGAGATTAAGGAGTTTGGAATGTCTCCAATAACTAACCAACCTCCACAAATGGACCATAGAAAGCATCCTGTTGGAATGCATCACACAAATCAGCCTTCCGCCATTTCCTCCATGTACATTTATGTTGTTGCAGGAAAGCAGCCACCATGGTCCCAATGACCATTTTACACCCCAGTCATCCTCCCTTCTCCCCTTTTCCATTGGGCAGAAGGTGCAAACGCTTGAAAGCACCTACCACCAGATTCAGAAACATCTTCTCCATACTGTTATCAGGCTATACCATAAGATAAGGGTGTAAGCCCAATTCTCCAACCTACCTCATTGCAGTTTTTTTAATCTGCACTTTCTCTGTATCTGTAACACTGTAAATCTGTAACACTATATTCTGCACTCTGATATTTTTCCTTTTGTGCTACCTGTTTTACTTGGGGAATAGCTTGATTGCATTCATGTATGGTATGATTTGCCTGTTTAACATGTATACAAAATGTTTCACTGTATCTCGGTACAAAACATTGTTGTGCAGACAATAATATACCAACATCAACCTCGATCTCCAGTGACCCCACATTCATCTTAGCTACCCTTCCATGTAGGGTGGTACAGTGGCACAGTGGTAGAGTTGCTGCCTCACATCACCAAAGATCGGTGTTTGATCCTGACTACAAGTGTTGGCTGTGCGGAGTTTGTACATTCTCCATCTGACAACGTAGGTTTTCTCCGGATGCTTCGGTTTCATAGAAACATAGAAACATAGAAAATAGGTGCAGGAGTAGGCCATTCGGCCCTTCGAGCCTGCACCGCCATTCAATAGGATCATGGCTGATCATCCAACTCAGTATCCTGTACCTGCCTTCTCTCCATACCCCCTGATCCCTTTAGCCACAAGGGCCACATCTAACTCCCTCTTAAATATAGCCAATGAACTGGCCACAACTACCTTCTGTGGCAGAGAGTTCCAGAGATTCACCACTCTCTGTGTGAAAAAGGGTTTTCTCATCTCGGTCCTAAAGGATTTTCCCTTAATCCTTAAACTGTGACCACTTGTCCTGGACTTCCCCAACATCGGGAACAATCTTCCTGCATCTAGCCTGTCCAACCCCTTAAGAATTTTGTAAGTTTCTATAAGATCCCCCCTCAATCTTCTAAATTCTAGCGAGTACAAGCCGAGTCTATCCAGTCTTTCTTCATATGAAAGTCCTGACATCCCAGGAATCAATCTGGTGAACCTTCTCTGTACTCCCTCTATGGCAATAATGTCTTTCCTCAGATTTGGAGACCAAAACTGTACGCAATACTCCAGGTGTGGTCTCACCAAGACCCTGTACAACTGCAGTAGAACCTCCCTGCTCCTATACTCAAATCCTTTCGCTATGAATGCTAACATACCATTCGCTTTCTTCACTGCCTGCTGCACCTGCATGCCTACTTTCAATGACTGGTGTACCATGAGACCCAGGTCTCGTTGCATCTCCCCTTTTGCTAATCGGCCACCATTTAGATAATAGGCTACTTTCCTGTTTTTGCCACCAAAGTGGATAACCTCACATTTATCCACATTATACTGCAATTGCCATGCATTTGCCCACTCACCCAGCCTATCCAAGTCACCTTGCAGCCTCCTAGCATCCTCCTCACAGCTAACACTGCCCCCCAGCTTCGTGTCATCCGTAAACGTGGAGATGTTGCATTCAATTCCCTCGTCCAAATCATTAATATATATTGTAAATAGCTGGGGTCCCAGCACTGAGCCTTGCGGTACCCCACTAGTCACTGCCTGCCATTCTGAAAAGGACCCGTTTACTCCTACTCTTCCTGTTTGCCAGCCAGTTCTCTATCCACATTAATACTGAACCCCCAATACCGTGTGCTTTAAGTTTGTATACTAATCTCTTATGTGGGACCTTGTCGAAAGCCTTCTGAAAGTCCAGATATAACATATCCACTGGTTCTCCCTTATCCACTCTACTAGTTACATCCTCGAAAAATTCTATAAGATTCGTCAGACATGATTTACCTTTCGTAAATCCATGCTGAATTTGTCCAATGATTTCACCACTTTCCAAATGTGCTGCTATCCCATCTTTAATAACTGACTCTAGCAGTTTCCCCACCACCGATGTTAGACTAACTGGTCTGTAATTCCCCATTTTCTCGCTCCCTTTTTTAAAAGGGGGTTACATTAGCTACCCTCCAATCCTCAGGAACTACTCCAGAATCTAAGGAGTTTTGAAAAATTATCACTAATGCATCCACTATTTCTGGGGCTACTTCCTTAAGTACTCTGGGATGCAGCCTATCTGGCCCTGGGGATATATCGGCCTTTAATCCATTCAATTTACCTAACACCACTTCCCGGCTAACCTGGATTTCACTCAGTTCCTCTATCTCATTTGACCCGCGGTCCCCTGCTATTTCCGGCAGATTATTTATGTTTTCCTTAGTGAAGACAGAACCAAAGTAGTTAATCAATTGGTCTGCCATGTCCTTGTTCCCCATGATCAATTCACCTGTTTCTGACTGCAAGGGACCTACATTTGTTTTAATTAATCTCTTTCTCTTCACATATCTATAAAAACTTTTGCAATCAGTTTTTATGTTCCCTGCCAGTTTTCTTTCATAATCTATTTTCCCTTTCCTAATTAAGCCCTTTGTCCTCCTCTGCTGGACTCTGAATTTCTCCCAGTCCTCTGGTAGGCTACTTTTTCTGGCTAATGTTTCCTCCAACATTCCAAAGAAGTGCAGGTTTGTAGGTTAATTGGATTCTGTAAATCGCCCCAAGTGTGTAGGATAGAACTAGTATATGGGTGATTGCTGGTTGCCGTGGAATGGGTGGGCGGAAGGGCCTGTTTTTATGCTGTGTCTAAATTAAACTAAATTATTTATATATCCATAGAAATGTTCCCGTTTGTTTTTATACTGCATGTAAGTTTACTCTCCAAAGTCATTGTCTCCCTTCTTATGAGCTTTCAGCTGTTTTCAACAATTTTCTGCAGCTGGATCCTGAAAACCTCCCAGTCCTCTAGTTTTATCACTAACCCCTGCCATAGAATGTTTTTACAGCAATCTAGTAGTTTTATGGCCAATGTCACTGATACAAAATATTCAGTTACTGAGGGATTAAATCTCCACTCCCAGAACCAATTGTTTCTGAACATTTGCCCAGTTATTTAACTGTTCTGCTAGTGCTCCAGACCACAATGAATAAAACAAATTGTTTGAATACTCTGGGCTTCCATTCAACAAAAGTAAAATGGAGCAGATCCATGGATTTCCACCTCCTTCCCTCCAAATCCATGGAGACTAATGGGGGCCAATCCGTAGAACATGGGAGGATTACGGTTTGAACATAAGCTTCCCATCCTGTGCTCTGACTGCGATGCTCCATCAATGTGTCTCTAGTGGGAGAAATGGCAGTTCCGTTATTAACGACCACTAAAGGGCCTGTCCCACGGGCAGGCGATTCCATGCAGCAAGCGCGGCCTCACTGGAAGCGGGGGCCGCGTGGCTGCCGCGCGATGGCTGCGTGGGGGCCGAGTGATCACCGTACGGCCTGTCCCATGGGCATGCGCTTCCATGCGGCGAGCGCGACCTTACCGGAAGCGGGTGCCGCGCGGAGGCCGAGTGATCACCGTACGGCCTGTCCAACGGGCATGCGCTTCCATGCGGCGAGCGCGACCTTACCGGATGCGGGGGGTGAGCGGACGTCCAGTTCAAGCAAAGTCCGTTGGAAGCTCGAGCGGTTTTTATGTAGGTGAACACAGGTAGGTGATGTTTCGGTTTTTATGTAGGTGAACACGGGTAGGTGATGTTTCGAGTCAAGACCCTTCCTCAGACCATAGAAGACTGCAGAAGACTTAAGTCTGAAGAAGGTGTCTCGACCCGAAACACCACCTGGACACTCCAGCATTTTTGGTGTGTCCATCTTCGGTGTAAATGGGCATCTGCAGTTCCTTCCTTCACAACAATTCCAGAGTTGACGGAGACGGTGCACGCGGCGTCGAGGCGGCAGGCCGTTGCCGCGCGGAATTTTTGAACAGTGTCGGTTTTTCGGAGCACCGCGCGGTGTCGGGACCAACTACATACAGCTCCGGTGATCTACGTGGGACCAACCCCGCGACCTCCGCACGGCCCCTGCTTCCTGTTAGGTCGCGCTTGCCGCATGGAATCGCCTGCCCGTGGGACAGGCCCTTAAAGATAAGGATGACGTTAGATCAAACTTCTGGGGACTGTACCTTCCTGGATCATGTGTTGTGACTGGAGGTGATTAGAATGACAGAAAGGCCAAGAAGCGTCTGCTCACATAGTATCCCATGCTCTCCCAAACCTATTTTCCCGCTTCCCCCTCTGTTTTTACTGTACTCCAATGAGACAAACTTGTGGTAAGGTGGCCATCAGTTTAAGAAAGCTCAAGCTGGTCAAGCTGGGTCATTTCCAGTCCTGTGCTGTGAGAATGTCCCAACTCTCAGCCACAACTCGTACAGCTTGACCTCACAAGTTATTAAACTTTAGGCTGCAAAGATCCCGCTAGAATAAGCCCTCCAGATACAACTTCCTGTCTGTACCTTATCCCTTGTTTGTGTGTGGCTGCCTTGGTATTATCATCTCAGTTTCTTAATTAAGCAGCAGGATGTTACTGAATGGGACTTATCCAAAATACAATCCAATCGCTGCACAGCCAGACGTGGTTTTAAATTTTGACCTAATGTGAGTTACCTGGACATACATCCAAGTAGTGTTGCAGACATTAAAGTAATGAGGTGTTAGCTCCTTCCTATCCAGCTACAGACATGATGTGTCCCTTTCGCAGTCTCTGGGAAAGGGACATTCTGGCCATTTGCTGAGTGTGGGTCAACAGTTTTGTGACCATTCTCTCTCTTGGACACAGAGGGAAAAGAGCACTGGTAGAGGTTCTGAGTGAATATCTGTGTCAGTGGCACCTCTGTTGGCAATGCCTGCCCCAGTGTCAGGCAATTGGGAATCCATGCCCAGGGATCGATGCTCAGAATCAAGGCTGCCACTCCCATACACACTGAGGGACAGCCACATTGTCAGAAGCGCCGGTTTTCAGCTGAGGCATTAAGCCAGACTGTCTGGTTTCTCAGATGTCTGCAAAATATCGCATGGCGCTATTCCAAAGAAGAACAGCTGAACTGTTCACAGATGGAATATTGTGTGGAATTCTGGTCACCTCAGTATGGAAAGGTCATGATTGCTCTGGTGAGGGTGAAGAGGAGATTCACCAGGATGTTGCCTGTGGTGTGGTGTCTCCCCTCGTACCTGACAGGGACTTAGATAGGGTAGACAGTGGTAAGTGTTCCCCAGAGCAGAGGTATTTATAACCAGAGTTATACATAGGGTATAAACAAAGGGTTTTAAGGTAAGGATTTAGAATTTAGAAGGGATGTGAGGAAGGATTATTTTTCACCCAGAGGGTGGTTGGAGTATGAACAACCAAAGAAGCGTGGAGGAAGAGACTCTCACAACATTTAAGAAGATTCAGGAAATTTGTGGGTCGGTGAATAGTGAGGAAAGTTGCCTAAGGCTACAGCAGGGTAGATATCAGATGGAAAGTTGGGCAGAGTGATGGCAGATGGAATCTAATCCCAAGTGTGAGGTAATACATTTTGGGATATCAAGAAGGTGTTTCAAAGGTTTCAAAGGTCTTTTATTGTCACACATACCAATTAAGGTATGGTGATATGCAAATTACCATACAGCCATACAGGATAGGACATTTCCAGTAAATGGTAGGGTATTAAGAAATGTGGATGAATAGAGAACGAGGTGACTAACTCCATAGTTCTCTGAAAATATCGACAGACTGCTGGGGAGTGATGAACAGAATATAGTGTATTACAGCACAGGAACAAGCCGTTTGGCCCACAATGTTCATAAGGTCATAAGTGATAGGAGTAGAATTAGGCCATTTGGCCCATCAAGTCTACACCATTCAATCATGGCTGATCTATCTCTCCCTCCTAACTCCATTCTCCAGCCTTCTCTCCATAACTTATGACACCTGTACTAATCGAGAATCTATCTATCTCTGCCTTAAAAATACCCACTGTGCCAAACATAATGTCAGGTTAAAATAATCTCCTCTGCCTGCACATAATCAATAATCCTTCATTCCCTGCATATCCATGTGCCTATCTAAAAGCACCACCCCTGGCAGCAAGTTTGAGGCATCCACAACTCTCTGTGTAGAAAACCGTACCCTGCATATCACCTTTAATTTTTTCCTTTCTCACTTTAATGCTATTCCCTCCAGCCTTTGACATTTCCATCCTTGAAAAAAGGTTCTGACTAACATCCCCATCTATGCTGTCTAAGGAATTTGGCTTGCTTTGCTTCTTAGGTCAGAGCATATAAAATAAGACCTGGAATGTCAAGATGCAAATTTACAAAACACTGCATACACGGAGTCTGCAGTTCTGATCAGCACACTACAGGAAGGATGTCATTGCACGGTGGAGAGTGTGGAGGAGATTCATGAGTTTGTTGCCTAGAGGACTTTGGTTATTGGAACAGATTGGATTGGCTGAGCTTACATAGATACATAGATACATAGAAAATAGGTGCAGGAGTAGGCCATTCGGCCCTTCGAGCCTGCACCGCCATTCAATATGATCATGGCTGATCATCCAACTCAGTATCCCGTACCTGCCTTCTCTCCATACCCCCTGATCCCTTTAGCCACAAGGGCCACATCTAACTCCCTCTTAAATATAGCCAATGAACTGGCGTCAACTACCCTCTGTGGCAGAGAGTTCCAGAGATTCACCACTCTCTGTGTGAAAAAGTTTTTCCTCATCTCGGTCTTAAAAGATTTCCCCCTTATCCTTAAGCTGTGACCCCTTGTCCTGGACTTCCCCAACATCGGGAACAATCTTCCTGCATCTAGCCTGTCCAACCCCATAAGAATTTTGTACGTTTCTATAAGATCCCCTCTCAATCTCCTAAATTCTAGCGAGTATAAGCCAAGTCTATCCAGTCTTTCTTCATATGAAAGTCCCGACATCCCAGGAATCAGTCTGGTGAACCTTCTCTGCAATCCCTCTATGGCTATAATGTCCTTCCTCAGATTTGGAGACCAAAACTGTACGCAATACTCCAGGTGTGGTCTCACCAAGACCCTGTACAACTGCAGTAGAACCTCCCTGCTCCTATACTCAAATCCTCTTGCTATGAAGGCCAACATACCATTCGCTTTCTTCACTGCCTGCTTGTTTTCCCTGGAATGAAGGAGGCTGTGGGATGACCTGATAGATGATGAGGCATAGATAGGGTAGGTAGTCAGACTCTTTTCCATGTAAGGGGCATCAAAAACAAGAGGGTATAAAAGGTTGGCATAGATACGTTCATGTGTCCATAAGTTATAGGAGCAGAAATAGTCCATTGGGCCCTATTAGCTCTACTCCACCTTTCAACCATGGCTGATCTATCTTTCCCCACTAACTCCATTCTCCTGCCTTCTCCCCATAAACCCTGACACCTGTACTAATCAAGAATCTATCCATCTCTGCCTTAAAAATATCCATTGAATTGGCCTCCATAGTCTTCTGTGCGGTGCAGCAGGATTTCCAGGTTTCTGTGCTGTAGAACTCTATGACTCTTTGACTCTGAGTATCTGGAAGAGCATGTGAATCACCATAGCAGAGAAGGCTATGGACCAAGTGCTGGTAAATGGGATTAGTATAGATGGTTATGATGGCCAACATGGAAACGGTGGTCCGAAGGGCCTGGTTCTGTGCTCTATGACTGTATATTCTGACTAATTGGCTACAGTTTTCCCACTATTCCCTTCTGGTTAAGGGTTGTCACCTCTCCCATGTTAGCACTATTTTTATTTCAATAAAATGTGAAAACCACTCCCTACCCTTGTTTCTTCAGTAAATCGTGTATGGGCTGATGTCACTCCAATTTTCACTCTCATCTATCTATCCCTTCACTTGGCCATCATAATTCTCTGCCCTTTCTTCTCATTTTAATCCTTATATCTGTTGCTCCAACTTTCAATCTTGGCTCTCTCCTTACCCTCCGTGACTTATTTCTCTTTTACATATACAGGGCTTTCTTTCACAAATTCCCCCTTTAGGTTTTCCCTAAGAAAAAACAGTCCATCTCTTCCATAGCCTCTGTTTTTACAAAAACTAATACAGTTCATGTTGTTCCCCATTGTGTCACATCCGAGACATGCTCTGAATCATCCAGAAACCACCAGCAAAACCCAACTTCTAGACCCTGCTCCTTTGTGGGGAACATTGTCTTCAGATGACAGAGTGAAATCTCCGGATGGATACATCTCTAACCTAAATTTCTGAAATTAATAATCTTAGACAGAATAAAAACAAGGAGTTTGTCATTGCCTGCCTAGTTTATTCTATTTCTTTAAATTTTCATTACATGCTAAAAAAAACATATCCTGTTTCTCCAGGATGAAATATTAGTACCAGATATCAGGGTTTGGGAATAACATATTTGAAGTAATTAGAACTGTATTGATTTATATTGCCAATTTTCCTTTTTCTGATTAGTCCTTATTGAACTTCATCATCAATAGAATTTGTTCACATTTCACCATTGGTTTCTCATCACTACCAGAGTGATGAGATTCATGAGTTTAACATCTGGGCGATAAATTACATATTACTCTGAAATTTAAAACCTATGCTTAAAAGATAAATTATACAACTCCTGCTGAAAGATGATGGCTAATGTGTTCCCTGTTTAAGAGGGTCTGCTAATTCTGCTCCTATCACTTCTGACCTTAAATTATATTTATTAATTATACATAAATTTCACATACATTCTACGAGAAAGTGAAAAGAAAAAGATTGTGCAAAAATAAATCAAGACATTAGTGCAAAAATACACAATCAGAAAACAAATCGATAGTTGTATAATAGGTGGATTGTAATTTTCCATCGCCAAGGTAAGATTAGGATGTGCAGGTTAGTTTAAGGTCCCAATGAAGCTATTCCTAAACCTGGTGATGTGAAACTGCAGGCTTCTGTTCCTCCTGCCCTGCAGTAGCAGTGAGTAAAGGGCATGACCCAGATGGTGGGGACCTTTATGATAGATGCTTCCTTCTGGAGGCAGCACCATATGTAGTTGCTTTCAAAAAAGGTGGCGAGAGTTGTGCCTGTGATAGCTGAGTCCACCACTTTCTGCAGCCTCGTGCATTCCTGTGTGTTGGACTTGCCATATCAGGTCATGATGCGACCAGTCAAGATCTTTTCTATAATGCATCTGTAGAAGTTTGTTAGCATATTCCGTGACATGCCAAATCTCTTTAAACTGCTATGAAAATAGAAGCGTTAGTGCAACTTCTTCATGATTACATCAATGTGCTGCGCTCAGGACAGATAATCTAAGATGGTTTTACACTCTCCATCATCAACCGACCAATGGCGCCTGACCTCTCCTCTCTTAAGTCTGATCGTTCCAACACAATCCTCTCGTGCTAAACTCCTGTCATCTGGTTATTGCATCTTTAGTTCTGTCCTCATTATCATGCCCTATCGGCTGAGTTACCTCGACTGATCTTTTCAATCACTTTCAATGCAAACCAGAAGGCGGTTGCTTGCACTGATGCTGCCCTCCACTGGGAGACACAGTTACTGCAGGCACATATTTCTCTCTGCAGTGAGGACATTCTCTCCGCTCCATCCACTGCCACATAGGCAATTGCCCAGCCAGTATTTGCCAAAACACACAAATTTCAGCACAAAGTATCTCGCAATGAAAATGTGGTCCCTTGTCCCCACACAGCAGGAATTGTCAGGATTGATTGTTAGGAATCTGAGAAGTATTGAAGTGCATAAGAATATTGGGGTCCAAATCCATTGCTCCCTGAAAATGGTAATCGATAGAGTGGCAAAGAAGACAAATGATGTGCTTGCCTTCATCAGTCACGCATTGAATACAAATGTCAGGATGTCATGTTACTGCTTTATAAAACCTTGGTTAGGAAACATTTGGAGCATTGTGTGCAGTTCCGGTTTCCCCAATACTGGAAGAATATGGGGTCTTTGGAGAGAGTGTGGAAGTTGTTCCCCAGGGTGCTGCCTGGATTAGCGGGTATATGTTGTAAAGAGAGGTTGGACAAACTTGGATTTTTTTCCTGGAGCTTCAGAAGCTAACGGTTGCATAGCGGTAGAGCTACTGCCTTACAGCGCCAGTCACGGGTTTGATCCTGAGTACAGTGCTGTCTGTATGGTGTTTGTACGCTCTCCCCGTGACCTGCGTAGGTTTTCTCTGAGATATTCAGTTCCCTGCCACAATCCAAAGGCCTACAGGTTTGTAGGTTAATTGGCTTGGTATGAATGGAAATTGTCCCTAGTGTGTGTGGGGTAGTGTTAATGTGCGGGGATGGCTGGTCGGTGTGGACACGGTAGGCCGAAAGGTCTGTTTCCGCGCTGTATCTTTAAACTAGACTAAAACTAAAACGAAGGAGAGACCCAATACAAGTACATAAAATTAAGAACTATTGGTTTATTTTTATATTGGTTAATGATTTTCACATAAACTGAGAAAATATAGAACTTTGTTTGCATGCTATCCAGTCAAATCACTGTGCATGTGTACAATCAAGCCACACACAAGTGCAACAGGTTGAGCAAACTGAAAAATACCAGAGTGCTGAATATTGTTACAGCATTCTAGCTGCAGAAAATATGTACGTAAAAACATGCAAAGGGTGGAAGATCGGGACTTCAATCTCAGCATATAAGAGGACCGTTCAGTACTCTGATAACAGCGAGGCAGACACTGGTCCTGAATTTGCTGCCATACGCTTTTAAGCTTTTGGATCTTCTGCCTAATGGGAGAGGGGAGAAGAGGGAATAACCAGGATGGAAATAATCCTCGATTATGCTGGCTGCTTTCCTGAGGCTTCATTAAATTTACGTTGATATGAGGGGGGTGGGCTGTTTTGTGTGATGGACTGGGCTATATCAGCAGCTCTCCGCAATTTCTTGTAGTCCTGAGTAGAGCAGCTGCAAAACCAAGTTGTGATGCATCCCAATAGGAAGCTTTCTATGGTGAATCAATGTAAGTTGGTAAGAGTCATTACCTGAAACATGGCAAAGAGTCATTACCTGAAACATGTGGTTGGTCCAGGATAAATTGCGGTGATATTTACACCTTGGAATTTGAAGCTCCCAACCACCTCCACTTCGGTACCCTTGGTGCTGACTGGCATGTGTAAACACCTAATTTTCTGAAATATAAAATAGAGGGTGGACAGAAACTTTTTTCCAGAGTGGAAATGATACAGACTAGAGTGCACAGGTTTAAGGTGAGAGGGAGAAAGCTTAAAAGCAGGGCAAGTCTTCTTTACAGAGAGTGGTGGGTACAACAAACACGCTGCCAAGGATGATAGAAGCAGATACAATAGTGGTGATTAAGAGGCTATTAAATAAGCACATGGATATGAAGGAGTTTGAGTTATGCAGAGATTGCCTCGCATCACATTTGGCACAGATATTGTGGGCTGATACAGTACTGTTCTATGTTAAAAGGGAGATGGCAGTATTACCCATTACCCTGACAGAAGTTAATGCAGTCTCTTCAAAGTCAATTCAGAAAGAGAGAAGTTAATGTCCATGATCTGTAATGTTGATGAGGACTGGTTTGCCCTAACATTAGTTGCTGAAATAGATCGTATGTATGTAATTGAAATTTGGCACAAGCAGAATAGAGTGTTACAGAACTATTACAGTGATAAATGAAAATAAGAAATTGATTGCCATTAAGATCAAGTAAAATGTATTTACAATTATGGTCAGAAGTATTAGAAATCCACTGACTGTAAAACTACAGAGCAGCCAAAAGTGGTGCTTATGAACAGGGGCTGAAATTTTGCATCCTGTGGGGCTGGATAATCAAGCACACAGAATGAGGTGTTTAAGGAGATAACTTCAGTGGGATTGGAATCGTGAGACTGAGCAACAGTAGAAAAATAGGCCCCACACACTAAAAACAATTGCTTAACATGTTCAGGTGCACCCAACCTTCAGAGAAAAGATCTGATGGACTCACAATATTCATTCTGAATTTATGTTTTTATTCACCAGGATGCAGACTACACTGGCACCAGGATGCAGACTACACTGGCACCAATAATCCCCCTTCCAGTTGAACCCAGGACTCGGCAATCTATCAGGTGAACTCAGGACAGCTGACAAAGATTCACATTGGAGATTTCAAAGTCGCTCAGATCCAGAGCAGGCAAGGATGGCAGATTTTCTTTTCCCAAATTATTAATGAACCAGATGAAGTCTTTACAATTCAGTAGTTTCATGATCATAATTACATTCTCAATTTACTTAATTACCTTTAAACTCCTCGCTGTTACAATACCTATGCTACTCGATGAATAGTCCAAGCATCCGTTTACTACTCCAAGTAACCATATAACCATAACAGCACGGAAACAGGCCATTTCGGCCCTTCAAGTCCGTGCCGAACATTTAAAAAAAAATTATATAAATAAATACTTCCCCCTAGTCCCATCTACCTGCACTCAGACCATAACCCTCCATTCCTTTCCCGTCCATATACCCATCCAATCTATTTTTAAAGGATAACATCGAACCTGCCTCCACCACTTCCACTGGAAGCTCATTCCACACAGCTACCACTCTGAGTAAAGAAGTTCCCCCTAATGTTCCCCCTAAACATCTGTCCCTTAATTCTCAAGTCATGTCCCCTTGTTTGAATCTTCCCATCTAACAATGCTAAGTTCCCCTAAACGCTCTGTTGTCTACTCATAGTGCAGTAAACTGTTATTACGGACCTCTTTATAACAGATTTTGGTTATAGCAGACTGTCTCTTTATGAACACAGGCTGCTAGTTACACTGCGGGATTCATAGAAGCATCTATAGAAACAAGCAATTGTTTCTATAGATGCTTAACTCCATTAAACAATGTAACAAACAGCCTTTAGTATTTTTAGCAGAAACACAAATACATTTTTAGCTGCTAAAAATAACTTTGTATGCTCAACAAGTTAGTGTCTTTGGAAGGAGAAACGGAGTTAACGTTTAAGGTCGATGCCCTTTCATCCTGAACTCTGGGCGGGCAATTGGTTGTGGCAATTTCACTTAGAATGGGACAGGGTTTCCTCACCCTGCCACACCAATGCCCTGGACCTTCCATTTTGTTCTCAATCTCGGAATGCAGGAATCAGCAGCAGGGGCAGTGGTTATTGCCATTCCCAGCTGCTCTGGACCAGATGTTGCGAGGCGGCTTCCATGGGCGACTGTGTTCCATGTGGTGATGGAGGTCCCACTTTGATCTTAGTGTCTGGGCTCCTAGATTCTGATGTTAGTGATGTCAATGGAGGGGTGGGGGTAGGGAACCTTTACTCGGTTATAGTGAACATTTGGCATTAACAGACACCATCACTGCCCTATGGTCCATTATACCAAGGGTTTACTGTATAATTAGCACACTTCAATTGGAGAAAGCACTTGTCAAGTTTTGGTTGACAGAAATGTTACAAAATCTTAGTTGCAAGCCCCTTCATGCTGCTACTAATATGCATGTATCATTGTTTATTCAAATAAATCATTATTTATTTTTTTCTAACAATCATTAATACATTGTGACAGTATTGTTAAAGGTACGTTAGCATGCTGAAGACACTGACTTTATTTGGCCTTCTGTAAAGTACCAAATAGTGCTGCTAATTCTATATGTAGCATTTATTGCTGTTCAGGCGAGGAACACGCTCAAACAGATCACGTTATTTACACCGCTTTCCTCTCACACTTCCACTATAATGGCAAGATATCCACGTCACATCACCATCTCCAAATGAAAACTACCAGTTATGATCGCCAAATTTGTCTTCAATGCCCAAAAGGCAGTAAAATATACAATTCTAAAATGAGTTTTTAAAATGTAAAAGCAATTTTAAAAAGTATGTATATAACAAGTACAAATTACATTTGAGTTATCAGCCTTTAAAATCCCAAAACTGCAACTCAGAAGTTTCATGACACGTCCAGAATGTTTGTGTGATTAGAACTGTTTACACAGAAGCACAGGGTTCAGGTTAAAAATTCCACGGGTTTAATTACCTCTCCCACAAAATACAAATCAAATGAAACCAACTCCACGTTACCAGCTTGGCTTCGTAAACGGAACTAAACATTCAACAGCCAGAACACCGCTTCAGGAAACTGTGCTTCAATCGGAGTACTAGGCTGCCAATCAATGAAAAACGAGGAAGCTAAGCAATGAGTTGTGTGATTGATACGTTAACAATTTCAGATTGCACATATAGCATTATGAGTTAGCTGAAAAAAAAGATAGTGATTTGAACCAAACTGATTCCTTCTTACCCAAGTGAGGACCAGCAAGACCAGTTCCACTTGGGTAACTCTTTGCATCCTCCACCACCAATTCCTCCAAAATCACGACTGGTGGCAGTTAGAACACAACCAAGAAAAGTGGGCAATTTCTTTTCAATTTTGCTCATGTCCAGCAATGAAAACTAGAGCAAGGGAAGCACCAATGGATTTCTCTTTGGTGCTTCCCAGAGTTGGGTGTAATCAAAGGAGGTGAAACTCAATTGATGGCATGATCAGGAGAAAGACAAAACACACTAAACTCATGGGAAATTGCAGCAGCAATGGCAATGCAATGAAGGATTAGGCACACTCCCACACTTGAGGCGTTTGGGGTTTCCTTTCAGTAAATGTCACTTAAATATATAAGTGTAGCGAGCAGAAAAGTTACAAAGTCCACTGCTTGTCCTAGTTGCCAACTTGAGGAGGTCCTTCTGGTATGAGGGAGGTAAAGAAGGTGGTGATAAATGACCACGCGGAAGCCATGAAGCCAGGGGGCTCTGCCCCTCCTGTGCTCTCCGTGGTATCGTCCCCACTGTCACCGCTTTCACCACTCTCCCAACTTTCGTCATCCAGACCTTCATCCATGAGCCGTTCCTGGAAAACAGACCACAACCTGTTACAATTAGCACAGCCTTGCCTGCACCCAAAGGTGCTGAACGCATGATGTTAACCAATTGTGGTGTGCTGGATTGTTGTACTTTTGTCACCTCACCCCAGGAAATGCCCAAAATGGTTCAACAACACAGACCTGATAAGAGTTAACAGTAACGTTGTGTCAACCTGCAGATCTACCAATTCTTTAAAGATGGTATTGTATAAACATCCAATTGAGAATGTGAGATGCTTATGACAGAGTGCAAGAGGAGACATTTTCAAGGCTTTAAACACTCATGCACAATTTCAGCACCAAATTCTACAACTGTAAAACACCTGTCCCTTTCTACCTTGGAAATACAAGCCTTTCAGATTGCATAAATTCTTCTCCCCATTCAATTTCCTTCCAATGCCAATAATAAATCAATACTACATTTTCTGTGACATGCTTTAGTAGTTTTTGATTATAGTTGCAAATCCATGTTTTGTGTAGATTTTTAATGTATTTTTCATCCATCCATCAAAATGTACCTGGCATAAACGGAAATTTATCCAGCCATTGAGTACGTGCTGGTGCAACTTGGGGAAGTGATGGATCCGTTTCAGCTAACTTGTAATGCCTTAGGCGTATTCTTTGTAATATACCCATCACACATCACCTTGGGTGGGGTGCTCATGATATTTACACTGTAGCCTCCATTTTTCCGCAGTCATAGTGAAGTGGTGAACTGCATGTGCTACAAATTCATACCAGAATGTTTCGGACATATCAGACTATTACACTGGGGCACATTGTCCAACTCACCATTTCATGAACTTCAAGGGCATTATCCTCCTGTACTTCCTGATTGAAGTCTGCTGGTTGATTTGCTTGGCGCCCATTTGGTGCATCCTGCCTGAATGGAAACCATCCAGCTTGATGCCTAATATTTTACAATGTTCACAGTTACTCAAAGTCAAAGTCCACAGATAACACTTCAAGGCACAGAATTACATATTTAAAAAATAATATTTGATTGCACATAGTTCCTATTAATCCAATTGTTCGAGGTTTTTTTTACTTGAGGAGAAGCAACTGATTATTACCGTTACTTAGGTTGCAGACAATATATGAATCTGTGAGATTGTTCAACTGAATTAGGTATAAAAACAAAATATTATGGATGCTGAGAGTCTGATGTAAAAAAAGAGCGATTGGTGGAAACACACAGTGCCAGGCAGCGGACATGGAGTGAGAGATGGTTCACGCTTCAGACTGTTGATCCTTGGGAACAAACATCTATGCCCAACTGCACCGGTGGTCCACAATTCTATTACTGAAGCAGCTGAGCAACAGATACCAGAATATAAAATTAGGAGTTAGCCATCCTGTTCTGCCACTCATTCACTATCTTTCTGCACTATCCCCACATTCTGATTCCGTTAATATACAGAAATCCACCGACCTTTGTCTTGAATTAATTCAGCTCTCTGGAGAAGAGAATTCCAAAGATTCATCATATCTTAAATGAAGAAATCTCTCCTGATGCTGATGCCAGACAGCCATCTTATTCTGAGTCTGTGAACACTGGCTCTCGACTGTTCAGGGGAAACATCCACCCTGCATCGAGCCCTGTCAGAACTTTTAAAAGTTCAATGAGGTCTCCCCATTCTTGGAAATACAGTCCCAGTCTATTCAATAAACAGTTACTGCCTCAGAGCAGAGTCACAGATTCACTGGTATTATTCTCTGTGGAGTTTGCACTTTCTCCCTGTAACCACATGGGTTTCCCTTGGCCGCTCAGTTTCCTCCTACATTCCGATGATGTGTGCATAGGTAGGTTAATTTGCCAATTGAACCTGGTAGGTGGTGGAAAAATGTAAGGGTAGTTGATGGAAATGTGAGAATAGAAAATGGCATTAATGTAGGATGTGTAAATGGGCGATTGATGGTTGGCATGGACAGTGGGTAGAAGGGCCTGTTTTCCTGCTGTATCTTCCTGACTCTGACTTTTCCGCTTTGTACGTCAAGGTGCACAACCTCATGTTTCGACATTATATTGCATTTGCCACGTCCTCAACACTCTCAGCAAGTCATTTTCCAAGGTGTTCTGTTATTACATGCTTCACTGACATTAGGTTTACAGGTCTGCGGTCCCCATTTTCTCTCTCATCTCCAGAATCACATTAAAGGTCTCCAAGAGCTTATCTACATCCTAGCACCAACTACCAGGAGGGAAAGCACATTATAATAACCAATGGCTGGTGGAGTGGGGTGAGGTTTTAATCAAGTATGAATCCCCAGAAAAGAACTTACATTAATCTTTGTTTCTAATTCCAAATCATCTACAGGTAGTTCTGCTTTTCATTAGGAACTCGAGAACCACTTAAAACTTAAGGGCCTGTCCAACTTGGCGATTTCTTTGTGGACTGCTGGTATCCTTGACTGACGTATCAGGTCACTGAAAAATTTGCCGCGTGATGACGTATGACGCGCGGTGTTTTTTCAAGTGTCGCAACATTTTTTTTGTCGCCGCTGGATTTTGAAACGTTCAATATCTTTTGGCGACAATGATATGACGCCGGCAGTCACCGAAAAAAATCGCCAAGTGGGACAGGCCCTTAACTTTGGAAATTGACAAGCAGGAAAAAAGCTGACTTGGAGAAAACTAATGGGCCTGCCCCACCTATGCCAACCATTGTTGCCACTGTCGCCGAAAAATTTACAACATGTTGAAAATTTTGCAGCAGTCGCCTGTAGTCACCCAAAAAATCGCCTAAGTGGGGACAGGCCCATAATTCAACGGCAAAACACTGTTTTCATGGTCAATGAAATTGACAAGCAATCATTTCCATCAACCTGGTGCAATGATGCTCCACTGAAGAAAAATTTGTGTATCTGGGCAGAGAAATTGCAATTAGGATTTAATCTGAGCAAGATTGAGGCGCTGCATTTTGGGAGATTTAAAGCTAGGATCATGTGCAGGCAGAGGAGATTAGTTTAAATTGGCATCATGTTTGGCACAGAAACTGTGGGCCAAAGTGCCTGGTCCTGTTCTGTACAGTTCTATGTAAACAACATGACATGCAACCTTTAGTATTGCTAACTTGCAGTAACAAAAATATACTTATACTATTCAAAGAAAGTTTACTTTTTTTAAATCATGCAGGATAAAACATATTGTGAGTCTGAAACCCTGTCATCCCTCATCCCTTTCCCCCATTGATACAATGTTTTCATATCACAATTTTCTATAATGAGATGTTTCTTATGAAAACACAATGATTGCATTAAAGCAGAATTACCTGTACCTGAAGTCACAGAATTCCTACATTAAAGACCTGTGCTAAATACACCATTCAAGATTGATGATTAAGTCTTATTCTTATCATGTTCTACATTATCTACGGCTAACCAAGCCTGCATGGGACTCTGATGGTGTCAGACTGGCAGACTTTCCATATGATTTAGTGTTCTTCCAGTTATTCCAGCTACCTCCTGCAAACCTACATTGACGACTGCATTGGTGCTACCTCCTGCACCCATGCAGAATTCACTGACTTCATCAACTTCACCACTAATTTGCATCCTGCACTCAAATTCACGTGGACCATCTCCGACATCTCCCTACCGTTTCTAGATCTCACCATCTCCATCACAAGATACAGACTATTGACTGACATCTACAAACCTACTGATTCCCATAGCTATCTTGACTACACTTCTTCCCATCCTTCTTCTTGTAAAGACTCTATCCCCTACTCCCAATTCCTCCGTCTACGCCGCATCTGCGCCCAGGACGATGTTTTTTTATACCAGGGCATTGGAGATGTCCTCATTCTTTAGGGAACAGGAGTTCCCCTCTTCCATTATAGATGAGGCTTTCACTGGGGTCTCCTCGATATCCCGCAGCTCCGCTCTCACTCCCCCTCCCCCCTCTCGTAACAAGAACAGAGTCCCCCTTGTCCTCATCTTCCACCCCATCAGCCATTGCATACAACATATAATCCTCCAACATTTACACCACCTCCAAACGGATCCCACTACTGGCCATATCTACCCATCTCCACCCCTTTCTGCTTTCCGCAGAGACTGTTCCCTCCGTAACTCCCTGGTCAACTCGTCCCTTCCCACCCAAACCACCCCCTCCCCAGGTACTTTCCGCTGCAATCGCAGGAGATGCAACACCTGTCCCTTTACCTCCCGCCTCGACTCCATCCAAGGACCCAAAGTCTTTCCAGGTGAGGCAGAGGCTCATTTGCACCTCCTCCAACGTCATCTACTGCATCCGCTGTTCCAGGTGTCAACTTATCTACATCGGCGAGACCAAGTGCAGGCTCGGCGATCGTTTCGCTGAACACCTCCGCTCAGTACGTCTTAACCAAGCTGATCCCCTGGTTGCTCAGCACTTCAATCCCCCTCCCATTCCCAATCTGACCTTTCTGTCCTGGGCCTCCTCCATTGTCAGAGTGAGGCCCAGCGCAAATTGGAGGAACAGCACCTCATATTTCACTTGGGTAGTTTACACTCCAGTGGAATGAACATTGACTTCTCTAATTTCTGGTAGCCCTTGCTCTCTCTCTTCATCCCCCACCCCCCTTCCCAGTTCTCCTAGTCCCACCGTCTCCGCCGACATTCTTTATTTGTCCTACCCCCTCCCCTGACATCAGTCTGAAGAAGGGTCTCGACCCAAAACGTCGCCAATTACTTCTCTCCATAGATGCTGCCTCACCCGCTGAGTTTCTCCAGCATTTTGTATCTACCCACACACATTTAATTCTCTTTTTCATAAGTTATTACAAACTAGTATTGTAAATTTTTCAGCAAACCCAACGGGATTCCAGGGAGTTAAGAAAATGCAGATGCAAGGTGAGGACCAGGGGAACTCTTTTTGTGTTCCGTCTGGGGGGAGGGAGAACAAGAGAACAGTGTGAAAAAGGGGAGATACGGATGAGGGTGTTATCCCCAACAGCAGGGGCACAACCACACTTACCGAAGAAACAGGATATTTTGTATGTCCTAAAATGGAAAGCCTCATCTTGGCATCAGATACAGTGGAGACGGAAAAATTGAAAGTAAGGATGGTGTCCTTATAGGAGCCAGGGTGGGAGGAGGTGCTGTCAAGATAGTTGTGTTGTCTGAACCCTGTGACGGTGACAGAGATCGAGAAAGGGGAGAGGTGTCAGAGAGTTATACGGACCCTGGCTGATGAACCAAATGTAAAACCATTTCTGAAAAACGGGACAGCAGATTGTGGGAAGTTTACGGTGGACTGAAGAGCTTGTTCCTGTTCTGTACTTTTCTATGTAAACAGCGTATTGTGCGTTCCTCCAACAAAGGAGAGGGCAGCAGCAGTTCTACAACAATTGTCTTCATCTGGACAGCTTCAAAGAACACACTTTTATTTTAGCATAATAGACAGACATTGCAATCAATTCAAACTGCTGTTGTAACTTGCTCTTTGCCATAGGCTTAGGAAGTTCAGCATGTCCCCTACAACTCTCACCAACTTCTACAGATGCACATAAGAAAGCATTTTATCAGGTGCATCACAGCTTGGTTTGGGAACAACTCCATCCACGACCGCAAGAAATTGCAGCGAATTGTGGACTCAGCCCATGCCATCACACAAACCAACCTCCCTCTTATTGACTCCATTTTTATACTTCATGCTGCCTCGGCAAGGCCAGCAGCATAATCAACAACAAGTCACACCCTGGCCACTCCCTTGGCCACTCCCTCTTCTCCCCTCTCACATCACACAAAAAGTATAAAAGTGTGAAGACGCACACCTCCAGATTCAGGGACAGTTTCTTCCCAGCTATTATCAGGCAACTGAATCATCCTACCACAACCAGAGAGCAGTGTTGAACTACTACCTATCTCATTGGTGACCCTCAGACTATCCTTGATCGGACTTTGCCTGCTTTACCTTGCACTAAACATTATTCCCTTATCATGTATCTATACACTGTAAATGGCTCAATTGTAAGCATGTATGGTCTTTCTGCTGACTGGATGAGCACACAACAAAAGCTTTTCACTGTTCTTCGGTACACTTGACAATAAACTAAACTGAAACAGTCTACAGAATAGATTGGCATGCAGACACAGAATTGCAGGTGCTGGAATTTTGAAATGAGACAGTAAGTCACAAATTAAAGCAGATAAAGTATTTGTAATAATACTTACAAATACACAAGCAGAATAGCTCCCATCACCATGACAAATCGACTGAAGGAGGAGTAGAAGTAGACAATGCTCAGGAGGATGCCAGCCCGGGAGACAGTGTACATCCAGTCCAGCCAGTCACGATTCAAGTCCTCGTCATTTAGCACCGGGCCCCCCTGTGCATTCATCTGAATATTCTGGTTCAAGGGCCTGTTCTCGGGGGCTGCTGCAATGGGGGCGGCTGGGGCATCATCTGGCTGATGAGGCTCTGGGTTCACTGGTTCAGAGGCCCCCAGAGATGGGGGCTGAACACCAGCTGGACCTGAAAGTCTGGCCGCCGCTTGGCTGGGAAGGAGAAGGGAAAGAAGCTAGAAGTGAAAGCTCTGCATAATCAACACTAGCCTTACCAGATATTCATAGACAGACATTTTCTATTGTGTGGCCACGGAGTCCAGTCCAAAAAATCCAGGACTGTGGAAGGACGATGTTGTGAGGCGAGGTGGGGGATAAACGTCATGATGTGTTTGTATTCTACTTTAACAGGTAGGTGGTGAGCATGTGCTTGTTTTCTTCCTCCAAACCTGAGCAGTGATTTATATCTTGACTTAATAAATACAACCTAATTAAGAACAGTTAATTCAATAAATAGAAGCGATGTATATATTTGGACTGTACGACGAGGGAGGTTAAGTGAGTTGAGCAAATATATCGGCCTGAGATATCTCCAGCCCAATCTCGTAGGCAAAGAGTAATTGAGTTCAATTGCAAGATGGAGACACTCCAAGACAAATGCTGGGGGATCTTTTAGATTGTTTTATGCAGAATCTAGCACAGGTTCACGGGTGGGGTGGGGGAGGCGGGTGGTGTTGAGAGAGACTAGAGGACATGTGGCCAAGGAAAAAGACTATAGCAACAGCCACAAAGCTGATCAAATCCCATGGCTCAGCCTGCTTTCCTAAAGGAGCAAGAACAAATCAGGAGAGAAGCAGCATCAGGTGTATAGAATGAGACTCCCCAAAGTTGAGTTGCCCAAAGGTACCAGGGGAAGGGATGCTGCACAGTGTGTGGAGGAACTTGGAATAAATAAATCAGTCACTGTCCAAGGTGGAACAAACATAAACAAAATAATGTTGTCTTCTGGAGTTACTTTTAAATAAAAAAGCAGGACATCAACGGTAATGATATTTGCATTACTGACAGGGCCCAAAGTGACATAAACCCAGGCACGTGACTAAGAGCATGTTTTGCTTGGGAATTTTATGCATGAGAATGTGGCAATACTTCTGGAGAGGTGGAACGGACACGGAAGAAACTGCAGTTGCTGGAATCTGGAACAAAAGTAAACTGCAGAATTCAGCAGGTCCAGCAGGATCTGTGGAGGCAGAGGACAGTCAACATTTTGCGTCGAGACCTTGCATCAGGACGTTGAGATATGGCGAAAGACCTGCCTTTTGAAATGCTGTAAATAGAAATTGACAAGCGCAAAAACAAAAATAGGGAAAAATGAGAAACATCCAAAGTGACTTCAAGCAGAAGCAGGAAAATCTTCCAGCTGTTTTATGTCCATTCAATTTCAGCATTTCATGTGCAATCTAACAGGACTGATTTATTACAGCATTAACTATCCACAAACTCAATATTTAGATACCCCAAATACCAGTATTTCACTAAATGTGCTTTTATTCTAAATTTCTATATCTTATGTTGCAGCAATGGTCCCTTATTACCAAAAAAACATTATATAATTAAGTTTCCCATGGGAAGTAGAAATGTCACATTGGTTAGGATAGGGGTATATGAAAAAGGACAGAGCCTCACTCTTAGCTCAACCGATCCTCCTCTATACTGATGAAAAAGCAGCATAAATTATGAATTAAAGCTGTAATGGCCATTCTAGAAGGTAAAATCTGAGCACAGGATAAATACACCAGTTATTTTCCAAGTCAGTCTCAAGTTCCTGCTTTTATGAAAGTAAGAAGAGAGCATTTCTGTTGAGGAAATTGAGGAAGCTGTGAGGGGAAGACGAAGTAAGTAGCAAGAACCTACTCACCCTCACACAGCAGTTAAAAGATAGTACCGCAAACTTAAAATAATTGAAAGAAAGATTGGAAGGAATAGGAGGAAACTTTTTTTTGTGCTCAGAAGGTAGTGGATTCAATGTCTGCAAGTGTATGAGGCAACAATTCTGGTCACATTTGACCAGTATTTGGATATATACAAAACGAGCCATAGCCTAAATGTCTAGGGATTCAGTGAGGGGTGGGGAGAGTAGGATTGAGTGAGGCACCTCTTGACTGGCAGACACAAATTATCCAGGATTCTAAGACTGCATGAATTGTCTATGTAATTGCAGGCTCTTTCCAGCAAGTGGCTCCATGGAGCCAGATTCAGCCTGACAACCACTAGGTGCAGAAAGATGTGGAAACTTCCAACAAGTTCAGAGTTCTGGTATGTTACATTTGCAAAATATTTATAAGGGTTTGCTAAGACAAATGTCTTACTTAGACTCAGTCAGAATAAAGGTCCCGATCCGAAACGTCATCTAATAATTTTCTCCCGAGATGCTGCCTGACGCGCTGAGTTACTGCAGCATTTTGCGTCTATCAGATGAAAGTAATCTTTGCTGTAGGACTTGGAGAGCCATTTGGTAAAGTCAGAGACTGAGGAAAATGAACAAACACTGGAGAAGCTAAGCAGGTCAGGAAGCATCGGTATGAGGGAAATGGACAGATATTTAACTTCAGGACCCTTCAGAATTCTGAAGAGATGTCTTGACCCAAGACATAGTTTTTTCATTTTCCTCCACAAATGTCGCCTGACCCACCAAGTTCCTCCAGCAGTTTTTTGTTGTTCAAGATTCCAGCATTTGCACTCGTATCCAAATGTATAGACGCCTTCAATATAAATGTATAGACGTCTTCAATATGTCTGAACGTGTTTTGTAATTGGAACCCGCGGCCAAAAACGCAGCAGATTGCAGTATTACGTTTTTGGTGGTGTTACTTTCATTGAGCAATACAAATGACAAATAATAGGACAAGTATAAATTCAGTGTTGTGCAATTTCATTTTCCTAATGATATGAAACAGACCCTTTTCTACATAACTGTGTAATTTCCCAGGCCAGAGTACTTACTACTGCAAGTAGTACTGTCGGGCATACATCTGCTGCCACCAGAGCATGTGCTGTGGACTGTACATGGGATATACAGGAAAGCCAACTGGAATCGCTGGTTGCATTGGAACCTGGTCACCTCCATGTCTGAAAGGAACCAGGCATCACAATTAAACAGAGAAGCAAGACAAAAATCAGATATTTTATGAGCATGTCCAGATCTACACAGGATTGGCAAGGTTGCATTCTGACTCTCTGATGGGTTGGTTGTATTTTGTACTTCACAATTGATCCAATCAAAGTTAACAGAAACATTGCTACTTACAATATTTGATAACATGTTTTGTGCACAACATTCAAATATTCAGCTCCAATCCCAAGGATGTACTACAACCATCAGAAGATCATCTTGTGACTTCCTCTCAGCAATGTTTGACTTTCACCATCTCATTTGCTGCATGCCAAATCTTATTTCATATTTTGCTCAGTAGCCAACTTCTCCACAGCCTTGATCCAGAGATAGTTGCAAGAAATGTATGTATTATTTTATCAAAGTCAAGATCAGCGACACTAGAGAAGTACCAAAATTTTTTAATTTAAAATATACTTGCACCATAAAAAATCCAAAAGCTGAACTCAGGATTGTGTGGCAGATGTCAAGCCAAAGGTGAAACCAGGAAATTACATCCAAAAAAAGCTGTGGTGGAATTTAGCTCAGTGGGTGTTGTGTTGGAGAGTAAGAATTTGAATTAAAAACTTCAGCGAATGCAATGTCCACCTAATGAAGATATGGCAATGGCCAAAAATATAATTAAATACAGTATATTTACATATGAATACATATGTAAATAAACATAAGCATTTTTGATTGCGTACCGAAGGTGTAACACTGGCTAGAACAGAACTAGCTGTGACAAGAAAGTAGTATTTATATGATAGATTGGCTGGATGCAGAGGTATAGGTTTGAAACTTTTCATGGGGCCTAAGTGAAACCGAAGTGATGAACAATTTGGAACAGCCTGAGGAATCACTTTCAAGTTTCCAAGTCACAGTTATTGTTACTTAGACAGACAATACTACACCACTGTCGGATCACTGTAGGTCATCACTAAAACCTACTGTAGTGGCTCAAGAAATCACAGCATCACCTCTCATGTGTTCTTCAAAACCATTCACATCAAGCAAACAATCTAGAAAACAGCCATCACCTTTTAACATTCTACCTACCCTTGAATCACATGTGGGCGTCTTTGGCTCTGGGCATGGTTTAAAGGAACCTGAGAAAAACTACGATGCCTCAGACCCGTTGGATTGGAGGCTGGGGATCCAGTCATTGATTCTTGACTTGAAGATGGTGAGGCTGTTGTGGTACATGAATTTTCAGAACTCTGAAGAGAGAATTAAAACTTAAATACTTTTAATCAGTAAGGAAAATGTTAAGAGGAATTATTCTTTTTAGTCTCATGCACCCTGTCCATTAATTGTTGTTAAATTAAAAGAATAAATCTTTTTCTCCCCATATGCAAATCCAAATCCAAATTTCCACAATCATATTCCAGTCTTTCTTCTCCCAAAAATTGTATTTGCAGCCAAGCTGCAAATTTCCTTCATAAATTGGGGAGACTTTAAGTGACAAATTGACAGTCTCCCATGCTGCAACATTTCAAGCCAAAAAAGGAAGACCCTTCACAAGAGCAAAATGCTCGAGACAAGTCAGCTACAAGATAAGTCAATCACTCTCACCAATCTCCAGCAAACTTAATGGAGGGTTTACACATGCTTCTTCCTCTGGCTGAATGTCAGGAAACTGGCCACTTTGTCTCTACACTTCTCACTCATTCCCAATTCAAAAGTAAATACTCAGCTTCACCACCCTGCTGGTTCTAAAAAAAACGTTGCATGGATAATGGTCTTGTAGAAGCACTGCATGTAAATGCACCTTTTCAACGCGAGTTCAGCAAACAAATGCACAGATTATAGCGCAAATAAAAACATTTACTGATATTTGGTGTTTCCTATTTTCAAAGATGCGGATTCAACCTACGATGTCCCTGCCAGCTCTGAGAACAGCCCCACTCCTCACATTTCTAACCTATTTTCTCTCACAGGCCTATCAACGCCTCTGATGCTCCTGTCACTCACCTCCACACTAGGGGCCAACTCACTGCGGCCAATTAACCCACCAACCAGGCTCAGATGTGGGAATAAACTGGAACACCAGGTAGAAATCCACGACCACAGGCCAAAGTCCACAAAGATAGCACCAAGGTCGCCAGAGCTGAGGAAGAAGTACCCGTGGCACCTCTGTGCTGCCCGTTCTGTATTTCACACAATAAAAGCATGGCAATAATTTCCTACAGAAGTTGAAAGAAAGTCTAAAAGCCAGTAATGGAGAATGAAGCTACCAACATGACATTGACAATTTCAACATTTTCCATGCGGTGCCCCAGCTAATAAAGACAAGTATCCATATGCCTTCTTCGCCTCCCTATCAAGCTGTGCTGCCACCTTCAGGGATTCTTGGACTCGCACTTCAATATTCCCCAAGGTCCTATCATTCATTGTGCAGTTTATTTCAAAATGCATCACTTCACACCCATCAGGATTAAATTTAATTTGTGATTATGAAGAGAGTCAGTTTTTAAAATATTTACATTAGCAGCTGTGAGCCATGTACCAGGATCCAAAGATGAAGCAGTACTGATTGCTACAGTTACATTACCGTTGTGCCACTGTTGGGTGCTGTCATTCCATTGTTCCTGTTGTTGGGTTTTGGTGACCCTGAAGGAGTCCTTGACGAGCAGACCAGATGAACCATGTGATACTCATCTTGCTACATTATTCATACAGGTTGAGAGGGGAGGGTGGTGGAAAGATGAAAGAAGCAAAAACAATGTTAAGAGACACCTTTATTGTCAAATCTGAAAACGGCAGTGGAGTGAGTCAACAGCTTCAAGTTCCTGGGCATGCATATCTGTTCCAGGCTCAGAACATTTTAAGGTGAGAGGGAAAAGATTTAATAGGAACCTGAGGGGCAACGTTATCCACATTGAGTGTGGTGGGCATATGTAATGAGCTGCCCGATGATGTAGTCAAGGCAGGTACTATAACAATATTTATAAAACATCTGAACAGGTACATGGATAGGGAAGGTTTTTAGGGAGATATATGCTAATACAGGCAGGTGCGACTAATGTAGATGGAGCATCTTTGTCAGCAAGGGCAAGTTGGACCGAAGGGCCAGTTTCCATGCTGTATGACTCTATGACTCTAAAACATTGAGGCAATCAAAAATAAAAACTCATTAATGCCTCTGCTTTGGAAGAATAGGGGAGATGTTGCATGTCACCAAATACTCTATTGAACTTCTTCAGGTGCATGGTGGAGAGCATACTGACTGGTTGCATCAATGGTTTGGCAACTCAAATGCCCAGGGATAAAGGAGATTGCAGAAAGTGATAAACATCACCTGGTCCATTACAGTGCTGACCATCCCATCATCAATGGAGGCTCTTCTTCACAAAGACAAAGACCCACACTACCCTGGTCACACTCATCTTTCTCCATCCATTTGGAAGAAGGATGAGGGCCTCACATGTGTCTCCTCGGTACCCCGCAGCTCTGCCCCTGGTCCCCCTCCCCCTAGTCCTCACCTTTCACCCCATCAGCCGTTGCATACAATGCAAAATCCTCAGACATTTTCGCTACCTCCAACAGGATCCCACCCACGAGTCACATCTCCCCATCTCCACCCCTTTCCACCTTCTGCAGCGACCGTTTCCTCCCCAACTTCCTGGTTAACTCATCCTTTCCCACCCAAACCACCCCCTCCCCAGGTACCCACCGCTGCAACTGCTGGAGAATCAACGCCTGTCCCTATACCTCCTCCCTCGACTCTGTCCAGGGACCCAGACAGTCCTTTCAGGTTAGGCATAGGTTCACTTAAACCTCCTCCAACCTCATCTACTGTATCCATTGTTCAAGATGTGGATTCTTATACATGGGCGATCATTTTGCTGAAAACCTTCGCTCAGTGCCCCTGGAACTACCTGATCTCCGGTAGCTAAACATTTTAATTCCCCTTCCCATTGCCACATCGACCTTTCTGTCCTAGGCCTTCTCCATTGTCAGAGTGAGGCAAATCGCAAATTGGAAGAACAGCATCTCATATTTCGCTTGAGCAGCTTACAACTCAGTGGTATGAATATTGATTTCTCTAACTTCAAGTAACCCCTGCATCCCCTCTCTTCATCCCTCCCGCACCCAAGTCGCACCAGGTTCCCGTTCTCACCGAGCAAACAGCTAACAATGGCCTGTTTCCTTTATCATCATTACTTTTTTGCATATCTTTCATTAATTTGTTCTATATCTCTCTACATCACTGTCTATATCTCTCGTTTCCCTTTCCCCTGACTAGTCTGAAGAAGTCTCCACCCAAAATGTCACCCATTCCTTCTCTCCAGAGATACTGCCTGTCCCGCTGAGTCACTCCAGCATTTTGTGTCTACCATCTGGAAGAAGGTTCAGGAGCTACAAACAGTGACCTCGACAGTCAAGTACAGCTTCTTCCCAACAACAATCAGTCTCTTGAACACTGCACATATCCAAGCACTCCCTTAACAGCTATCATCATCTTTGTTTTGGTTGCACCATGGACTTCTTTTAGCACTATTATGGACTGGTTACTGATTATTAATTTATTGTATTAATTATCCTAGCTTTATTTGTGCGTTATTGTTGTAATGGGAGTGTAAAACTATAGCAAGTAAGAATTGCATGTTCCAGTGCCGGTACATATGGCAACTAAACACTCTTGACTAAGCAACGGAATCTAGTCCCTTTGTTATGTGTCTTGTCCTGCGCATGTACTTGGAAATACTGTATGGCAAGCGTATTAGTTATCATAATGCGCAAGCATAATTGAAAAATGCAGGCTTAAGAATGAGTGCTGCAACATCTTTAAAATTGCAGACAAACCAAGATGGACATATTTTATTTCTATCTGGTGTCTATCTATTGATCACATTCATGGAGTATTAAATGACCTTAATGCTACCGCAGGGAGACATTTAGAATTACCTTTCTGAAAATGTCCTTCAGCTGCAAGTGATCAGGGAGCAGCTTGCCAGAATAGACAAGCCTCTGATCCTTGGAGGACTGTGGAGAGAACAGAAAGTGTAAATTCATTACTGATGGAGGTCAAATCAAAAATCCTAAAAAAAACTATTTAATCTTCTGTAATTTTTTTTCCATTCTTATACACAAAGAAAGAATAACTTAAAGAGTAATCACTTCTGAAAATAAAATAAAAAAATTAGCACCTAATTTGAGAAAGGGAAACAAAAAACAGTAGGTCAAGCACAATCTGGTTGAGAGAAAAATGTTGTTTGGAACACCAAGAGAATGCCACTTGAATAAGATCAATCACTTCCATCTCTGCAACATTGATCAGGCTTTTAAGTTAATCAGTTCATTTAAAATGTATGCGACTCCAACAATGTAACGTTGCCTAATAACGTATAATGACATTTGCGCAGGTACACGCATACAAATAGTTTAGAGGGACATGGATGTCTTGGTCAGGACGAATGAATTGGGCCAAAATGCCTGTTTTCAGTGCTGTATAGCTTATATGACTATGACAAACTAAATTGGCATGCACACTCATGTACTTTAAACACCTATATTAATTTCCTTAAAAATAAACAATAATTGCTAGTTTCCATGCATTTGGTTTATCCAATGTCAAGAAATCCATATTGCAGGCACCAACACAATATATTAAATGAAATGTGTCAGTGAATCACTGTCTCACTTAGAAAGTGTGTATGGTGCCCATAACTGTGGTCTCCCCTACATTGGGGAAACCAAAGCATATACATCCTTCCAATCCACAGTGTAACCCTGAGCTTCATGTTACTTGTTACTAATTCTCCATCCAACTTCAACCTTTCAGTCTTTGGTCTCTTAAACAGTGGTCCTACTATTAGCAAAGCTATAATAATAAATGAGGACCAAGATCTTCCCTTCAAGCAGACACATTACTGCCTTAAGACCAAACACTAGATTAAAATAAAATTCATATAATCAGCCTTTTGTATTTGTGTCAGAATTGCCTTGTCTTAGTCAAAGAGGATCAACCTTTAACAATCAAAGCTATAATCAGTAGCGCAGTTGGTGCAGCAACTGCCTCACAGAGAGTGCAGTCAGTGTTCAGTTTGTACATTCTCTCTTTGACCATTTGGATTTCCTTCAGTTCTCTGATTCCTCATCCTAAACTAATTTACTGTGGTCTGCTGCCTCTCTGCAGCTGCTGACAGACCGGCTGGGCATTTTCAGGATTGGCTTTTCTTTCACGTTTCCAGCAGCTGCAGTGCTGTAAATAAACAGCTAGTTTTTTCCAGGTAGAATTCGGCATGCCGGAGAAAGACAAAGCACTTTGACCATCTGGAATTCAATGAAAGTAAGCAGACAGCTGTTTCGACAATATTACTGTTGCACTCACCTCCCATCCTCCTTTAATTCATGCCCAAGATTTGGGAGCAGATGTTGTTTATTATTATACTCTGCACACAATGCAGGTAAACATGTGGAACTTAACTCCTCATTTATATTTATATCGATGCCAGCATTACACATAAACAGTTCAGTTCATTGTCACGTGTACCGAGGTACAGTGAAAAACTTTTGTTGTGTGCTAACCAGTCAGCAGAAAGACAACACATGAATACACTTGATCCATTTACAGTGTATAGATACATGATAAGGGAATAACGTTTGGTGCAAGGTAAAGTCAGCAAAGTCCAATCAAGGATAATTCAAGGGTTACCAAATAGGTAGTCGTTCAGCACTGCTCTCTGGTTGTGGTAGGATAATTCATTTGCCTGATAACAGCTGGGAAGCAACTTGTTCCTGAATCTGGTGGTGTGTGTTTTCACACTTCTATACCTTTTGCATGATGTGAGAGGGGAGAAGAGGGAGTGGCCAGAGTGTGACTCGTCGTTGATTATGCTGCTGACCTTGCCGAGGCAGCGTCGGGTATAAATGGAGTCAAGAGAAGGGAGGTTGGTTTGTGTGATAGTCTGGGCTGCGTCCACAATTCGCTGCAATTTCTTGCGGTCTTGGATGGAGCTGTTCCCAAACCAAGCTGTGATGCATCCTGATTAAATGCTTTCTATGGTGCATCTGTAGAAGTTGGTGAAACTTGTAGGGAACATATCCAAACTTCCTAAGCCTTCAAAGGAGAGGCGTTGGTGTGCTTTCTTGGTTGTTGCTTCAAGATGGGTGGCCCAGAAGAAGTTGTTGGTGATATTGACTCCAAGGAATTTGAAGTTTTCTTTTTACTTAAATTATTATTATTATTATTTTTTAATTAAAAGCATAAGTACCAATGATAATAAACAACAAACTGGTTACAGAGTTCTTACATAGCTTCAATTTTTTTTTAAAGGAAAGAAATAGAGTAAAAAAAGAAATAAAAGAGACTATATACTAATTAAAAAAAGAAAGAAAAAAAAGGCAAGAAGGAAAATAGATTACAAATATAAAGATTGTGGAGATAGATCCGGGAGATGTTGAGTATAGTTGTTCATCCAACCCTAAACTCAAGTTATGACTTTAATTTTGTGTTAAACCAGTTTACTTTTTAAAACATTCAATAAATGGAGACCATATTTTAGAAAATAATTCTGGTTTGTCAGTTAATACAAATCTTATTTTTTCCAAATGCAAGGTCTGTAATCCACATTTTAATTGTGGGGTTGCTGTTTTTATCCAAAATTTAAGTATTAATTTTTTCGCAGTTATTAAACTGTAATCAAGAAAGTGTCTCTGGCTTATCGTAAGGTTTGTGGTATGTTCTGATAATCCTAATATTATTAATTTTGGATCTGGGTCCAGTTGACTATCGATAACTTTAGAGATAATTTTTAAAATGTCCATCCAAAAATTTTGCATTTTAAAAAAAGTTACAAAAGTATGAGTTAAATTGGCTTCTTGAAATTGACATTTATCACAGAGAGGGGAAGTACTTGGGAAGATCCTATTTAATTTTGTCTTCGAATAATGTAATCTATGTAATATTTTAAACTGTATTAAAGAATGTCTAGTGTTTAACGAGCATTGACTTATATGTTGTAAACTTTCATCCCATGTGTCTTTCATTATGGGTTGAGCCAATTCATCCTCCCATGCTCGTCTATATGACTGATGATGGGATGTCAGCATCTAAAAGGGTATTATAAATATAAGATATTAATTTATTTGTATTGGGATGTCGATTCAGACATTCATCAAGGATTTCTGGGCCCCTAACTCTATAATCTTGCGTATGTAATTTTACATAATCTCTAAATTGTAAATATCTAAAAACATTAACATGTAATTCGTACTTCTGTTGTAATTCCTGAAAAGAGAGGAAAATTCCCTTTTGATAAAGGTCTCCCAACTTTTTAATTCCATGAGTTTTCCATTGAACAAATCCTCTATCTAAGACAGACGGTTTGAAGGAAGGGTTATTTGCAATAGGGAGGAAAAGAGATAAATTACCCAATTTTAAAATAAATTTTAATTGTTTCCAGATGTGGATAACACTATGTATAATCGGGTTTCCTGCATATGTTTTTTTATTCAAATTTATTGGAGCTAAAAGAATCAAGCCTATGTCAGAAGGTAGACAATCCTCCTTCTCCATCTTTAACCAATCTGGCTGCTGATCAGTGTCATCCAGCCAGAAGATTATATTTTTAATATTAACCGCCCAATAATAAAATAAAAAGTTTGGTAAAGCTAATCCACCATTAGCCTTAGACTTACATAGATGTCTTTTGTTTATTCTATGGGTCTTGTAGTCCCAAATAAAATTAGTAATAATTGAATGAATTTTTTTGAAAAAAAATTTTGGGAAGATATATCGGAATTGATTGGAATAAGTGTAATAGTTGTGGGAGAAAGATCATCTTTATAGCATCAATTCTACCAACTAGTGAGATGGGAAGTGTTTTCCAAAATTGGATGTTTCTGTGTAATTTAGTAACTAAACAAGGAAAATTTGATTTGAATAGAGAAGTATATTTCCTGGTCACATAGATTCCAAGGTATTTAAACTTTTTGTAGGCGATTTTAAAAGGAAATTGCTGAAGTATAGACGGATTTTGTTCCGTTATTGGCATAGTTTCGCTTTTATTCCAATTAATTCTATATCCGCAGAATGAGCCAAATTGAGTTATGAGATTTAATAAACTCGGAATGCTAATTTTGGGGTTTGTGATATAATAATACATCATCTGCATATAAAGAAATTTTATTAATTGTATGTTTAGTATTGTACCCATGAATGTCTGGGTGAGATCTGATACTCTCGGCGAGGAATTTGAAGTTTACAACCATCCCTACTTCGGCACCATCAATGCAAACTGGGGTGCATACTGCTTCGCTTCCTGAAGTCAATCACTATCTCCTTTGTCTTACTAACATTGAAAGGTTGTTGGCTTGACACCAGGACACAACATTCTCAATCTCCTTCCTGTACTTCGTCTCATCAATATTTGATATCTGGCCCACAATGGTGGTGTCGTCTGCAAATTTGAAAATTGAATTTGATTTGTACATGGCTGCACAGTCGTGGGTGTACAAGGAGTAACAAAGGGGGCCGAGAACACATCCTTGCGGAGCCTCTGTGTTGAGGATTATCGTGGAGGATGATTTATCCACACTGATTGGGGTCTATTGGTCAGGAAGTTGAGGACCTGGTTGCAGAGACCAAGTCTCGCGTGTTTAGTGATAAGCTTGGATGGTATAATGGTATTAAAGGCAGAGCTGTATGTTGTGACAGATTTTCATATTGTTTCAAGGAATCTTTCCTTTAGTCACTATGATTGAAGACCTCTAGACTCTTTATCAGAGCCTGTAATTTTACATTAATGCAACAAAATAATCAAACCTTCCACAGCATCTCGTTAAGAAACTGTTCTAATTAAAGCGTTCCAGCTTTCAAATTTACAGCATAATACAATAGCTGTTCTACTCACGCTTTCAATCAGTGAAGTTTTCAATCTTCAGATAAGTCGCGTGGCTGTCCATTAACCAATTGACAGGTAGGCTCTAATACCAATCTCTGGCAGAGATCCAGCTTCTTCAGTTCCTCTTCTACGGAACCAGTCTTCAGTTCCACTTCTACGGAACCAGTTCTTCTGGCAGTAATCTCTCACAGAGATCAAGCCCTCTTCTGCCCCTCTTCTATGGGACCAATCTTCTACCTCCTGGTAGTAAGGTAGCTTTCGACTCTAGATATAGTGACAGATTTTCATATCGTTTGAAGGAATCTTTCCTTTAAGGGCCTGTCCCACTTGGGCGTCATTTGCGCGTAATTTACGCGACATCATTTACGCGTCACGACGCATGCCGCGCGCGTCATGCCGCGCGCGTCATGCCGCGCACGTGATGCGCGCATGGTGCACATTACGCATGCATGGTGCGTGTGACGTAGGCAGTGACGCGCGGTCGCGCACGGCGCCCCAGGATTTTGGGATGTACAAAATCTTCGCGCGCCATCTGCTTGACGCACAAATGACACCCAAGTGGGACAGGCTCTTTAGTCACTATGATTGAAGACAGGGGATCAGGAGATAATCGAAACGCACTCACAAACTCTCCACGAGACATTCAATGCCGTCGAAAGATAAATCTTCCAAACACGATTAATAGTTTCTTTATTGTAGTAGTAAAAACAGTAAGATATTCATCCAAACTTCTTCTTGTATAAGTACATTTTGACCTTACTCGTGGTCAAACTCGTGCATGGTCGAAAGCTGTGACCTCTCCCCCATGCTTCTTCAAACTAAACTAAAACTACTAGCGAGTCTGCGCGAGAATCCCAGCCGCAAACACGCCTCAGACTACGTATAAATCCCACCCACATAATTACAGGCAGATAAAATTTAAAGGTAACTGGTTATAGTTATAGTTATAACATACTGAATTAAGCTAATTGGCTACTACACTGTATTCTTGCTGTGTGGTCTATGCTTCTGAGAAGCAATTTAGCATTTTGCCATGAAATGAAAGATTGCTAAAATTACACAAACTAGTTGCTTCAAATTCAAATTATTGCAAGAGAAAGGAAGTAAAAATATCCATAGTAAGTTCAAATTATTTGTGTCACATTACACTACAGCCTAATGCACGCACCCACAAAAGAAACCGATTGGATACCAAATAATGTGGCACATTTTTAATAAACAGAATATACTCATGGAAAATACAACCAAGACAAAATATTGGAGTAACTCAGCAGGTTAGGCAGCATCTCTGGAGAATAAGCATAGGTGACATTTCCAGTCAGGACTTTTCTTCAGACAGATTGCGGTGGGACAGGTGGTGGGGAGAGAGAAAGTTGGAAGAAGTGGAAGCAAGACAAAGCCTGGCAAGTGGCAGGTGGATGCAGTGGAGGAGTGTTTGTGATTGCAGATGGCTGTACAAAGGCCAGAGATGAAATGACAAAAAATATGAAATTAGGATAATGAGATGAGGAGGGTGGGTGGGAGATAAGGGAACAAATCAAGTAGGAGCACAGATAAGAGAGGGGGACAAGGGCTGGGGGAGAGAAGGAATTGGGGGGAGGGGGGTGGGGGTGGGAGTGTTGTTTGTAGATCAGTTACCTAAAATTGAGGAATTCAATGATCGTACTGTTAGACTGGAATCTACCCAAGCAGAACATGAGGTGCCATTCCTCCAGTTTGCATGTGGCCTCACTCTGATGTCACACTTTTGAAATGTAGACAGCACAGGACAGAAAGGTCAGTTACAGAATGGGAAGGGGAATTAAAACGGTTAGGCACTGGGAGATCAGGGCTCGAAATTAGCAGTTGCCCGGGTGCCAATGACCACCCAAAGTGCCGCCAGGCAACCTAAATGCCGAGTCATTTTGCCCGGCTTGGCACTGCAGATACTGGTTTATACTGAAGATAGACACGAAAAACTGGAGTAACTCAGCGGGTCAGGCAGTATCTCTGGAGAAAAGGAACGTGACGTTTTGTGTCGGCGGCGACGACGTAGTGCGGATCAAAGATACGGGGTGTGGGGTGACAGAGGGTCAGAGCGAATGACGGGCCCGCACAGCAGCGGCCAAAGATCCTATAGGATTGGATACCAAATAATGTGGCACATTTTTAATAAACAGAGGAGCCGCTATCGGCAGCGATAGTGGCTCCTCCTCCTCCAGCACTCCGCCCATCCTGATAGCGGCCGCTGCTTGCCAATCCGCTAACGGCGATACCGCTTTCAAAACAAACCCTCCCACACGCCTAGGCTGGGAGGAGCAAGGGAGGGGGAGGCCCCCTACCGCCGTCTGAAGCAGCTGCACCGCTCAGCCCTGCACCTTCTGTTGGCTGGCAGAGGAGGGGAGGCGGTGGCGAGGAGTTCCCAACTGCCTCCCCCTTTGGCGGCGGCACTTGGCGGTGGACAGGGACGGCCAAGGCAGCGGGGCGATGATACCGTCCCTGTCCGATGAGCGCTGACCTTCCTTCCTCCCCACCTCCCCCCCCTCTCTCTCTTTCTCTCTCTCTCTCTCTCTTGTATGCCCCCCTTATCCTGGGACCCCTCCTCTCCACTGATCCCCATTCCCGCCTCTATTCAGTCCTCACTGACATCCCCTGTGCTCCCCTCCCCATCTACCCCCTCAATCTATTCATCCTGCACTGATCTCCCCATCCACCTCGCATTGATTCTCCTGACACCTCCCTCCCCCCGCCCCCATCCATCCTACACTGGTCCCCCAATTCATCCTGTACTCACCCCCTTTCCCATCCATCCTGCATTGCCTCCCCTCATTCATCCTGTGCTGATCCCCTCATTCATCCTGTGCTGATCCCCTCATTCATCCTGTACTGATCCCCCGATCCATCCTGTACTGATTCCCTCATTCATCTTTTACTGATCCCCTCCATTCATCCTGTACTGACCCCCCCATCCATCCTGTACTGATCCCCCCCATTCATCTTTTACTGATCACCCCATTCATCCTGTAGCGATCCACCCATTCATCCTGCAGACCCTCCGATCCACACTGCAGTGACCCCCCCCATTCATCCTGTACTGATCCCCCATCCATCCTGTAACGATACACCCATTCATCCTGTAGTGATCCCCCATCCATCCTGTAGTGAGCCCCCATTGATCCTGCACAGACCCTCCAATCCACACTGTACTGACCCCTCCTCCCATTCATCCTGTACTGATCCCCCATTCATCCTGTACTGATCCCCCATTCATCCTGTAGTGATCCTCCCATTCATCCTGTAGCGATACCCCCCATTCATCCTGTACTGATGCCCCCCGTCAATCCCGTACTGATCCACCCCATTCAACCCCACTGACATCCCCTGCGCTCTCCCCTCACAATTTTACCTATTCCAACCAACACGCACTAATTCCCCTGCCTCAATCCATCCATCCAGCACCTTGCCTTCTCACCCCCCCCCCCCCCCCGCCGCCATCTATCCATCCCGCACTGATTCACAGCTACCCCCCCTCCCCCCGACCCTATTGTAATGGAAATGTCTTCAGAGTGAAAATTGACTACGTTTGACAACGGAATGCAATCAAATGTGTTTTAAATCCCAATGTTATTATTTGTTTTAATCCATAAAGATGGATTAATTAAATTGTGAACACGTGAAACATTAAAACCGCAGTGTTCGATTGTCAGGTTTTACTTTTACAGTTGGTCATATACATCACAAATTTGGTCAGGAGATATTTCAGTTGAAATTTTAACGTTCATTCTGAAGTGGGAATGATGGAAACAGCGGTTATCAATAATTTTTTTTAAATCTGGTGCATACAAACTGGGTATCTTCATTGCTGTTCACAACACATACATTTAATCTGAATGTCTGGTAATGTGGCGTTTTGACAACTTTAAACATATTACCAAAAGAACATTTGCTGCAGTTATGTCCTTTGGCCATCTCTTGTCAGTTAGTGTAATGTTTAACCTGTCCGATGGGTATAGTCGGTTTTAACAGCTATTATCATAAAATGCCTTTAGAAATTTCCTTGCAACCTGTATATTTTGTTGTGGATAAATTATGTGGGAAGCGAGAGTGTTTCTGTACCAATAGCAATAACGACCCATGCTATGGTCATGTCATGATAATTTTCGGTCCTTCACAGAAAACATGCTTGCATCAATCTGTAGTGTGCATGGTTAAGCATATATGTTACCATGGTCCAGGATTTATTAACACAGGTTGATCATACACTGAATAATCCAACCACATTTTTGTTGGGAAGTGGAAAGAAATAATAGAAATTGCATTAATTGCAACATGTAAAAAGAGTTGAGATACTGTATTGTAACTTTGCTGCATGTCATTGTGGTATATATCATGTCTTGATTGGTGAATATGTTTAGTTTGTGACTTTATTTGAAGCAGAAATAATAATGAATGCTTCATTGAGCATAATTCCGACTGGTAACTACGCTCTTCGTTCGAGCACATTATCGCATGCGTCATGCAAGCCGTCTTAAATTGACCACCTAAACTGTCATTTGGCAACCTAAAAAGCTGCCTAAGTTGCCCGGCTGGCAACAGGGAAAAAAAGTAAAGTGAGAGCCCTGGAGATCCAGCAGACTTTGGCGATCCGAGAACAAGTGTTTGGCAAAACGGTCACCTAATCTACATACCTCTTTTATCTTTATCTCTCACTTTTTGTCTTTTCATTTCTGGCCTTTGTCCAACAAAAAGAAATCCTCACTTGTATCCCCCTCCCACCACAATCAGTCTGATGAAGGCTCCCAACCCAAACCTTCACTGATTCATGTTCTCCAAATAAAAAATAAGTCCCTGGTGTAACATCTCATGTCCACTATGAGACAGCTGGCACAGTACTCTGCTCAAAGCATTGTCATGGCAAGAGTTTCAGATGGCAGAGAAATTACTTTAAGCATATTCTCAAAGCTTCCTTGAAAAAATAAAGCAACTTTCCCACTAACATGACAACCCCTGCCTTAAAATGAAGAATGTTGTATCCAAGAAGGCACCAAGCAGCTTATGTCTCTAAACAGAAGTAGATAAACACCAAGCAAAAGTGGTCATAGGAACACTTGGCATGCCAAATAACTCACCTAATCACTATATTCCAGACAAAGCCTGCAGATCACATGAGGCCCTTATGAACCACCTGGAACCCAGATAACTGGAGTGGATTAGAACCCATTCAGTATCACAAATGCACAATCATTTGTGTAAGCTGCCACTCTAAATCAGCCTATTCATTAGAGATAAAAGATTCCATGAAACTGTTTAAATTATAAACAAGGAATCTGTGACTGGGCCAAAATGTAATTTTCCTCTACAAATATCAGTAATTGTACTCAATAGTACTATGCACAACCAGAATGTACAAAAACTGCCTTTGTGTTTTATTATGTAATAGTAACCACACTTCAAAAGTAACTCCTGAGGTGATATAAAACAAAACAAAATCTAAGTGATCCTTCCAAACATAATAAATTGAATTATCAGGATCGCATTAAACTCAAATTTATACAAATTTATTTTAACAAGCAACATTTGTAGTAAGTTTTCTCAACATTTGGTGCAAACGTTTTTAAAAATTAAAATTTTTAATGTTAAACTTTTTTAATGCTATGTTGTATTTTTATTAGTGTGCTGCAAGGACATCTGAATTTCCCCTGAATAAGGGGATTAATAAAGTAAAATCAAATCAAATCAAATCAAACCGCCTTTGTGGAATTGTGAAAACTTTGTGGAATCAAGGTAAAAAAATTGTTTATCTATTGAAAGAAAATATGTTCGGAATTAAAATTGAATGCTACATTCAGGCAAAGCCCATTGCACAGAATAATTCAATGGCACTTGAGTCTTTTTGTCCAGATATTTGAAAGTCTATTTCCAGACCAAATAAACTTGGTACACTGTAATTAAACCCATGCCTTGCAGGTTACAGTTGACAAGCATGTCGCATACACTTTCTTTTTCAGATTTTTATATTACATTAAGAAAGTGGATAATTAAATAAAATTTTGTTGCAAAGGTAAAACACAGCCGAAGATAGTAGAAAGTATGGAATAGCATAACTAGAGATTGTTTTCTTAATTTGAATGCATGTACAGTGGCTTGCAAAAGTTTTCATACCCCTTGAACTTTTCCACATTTTGTCACGTTACAACCACAAACGTAAATGTATTTTATTGGGATTTTATGTGATAGACCAACATAAAGTGGTGCATAATTGTGAAGTGGAAGGGAAATGATACATGGTTATCAAATTTTTTTACAAATAAAAAACTGAAAAGTGTCACGTGCAAAAGTATTCAACCCCCCCAGAGTCAATACTTTGTAGAACCACCTTTCGCTGCAATTACAGCTGCAAGTCTTTTGGGGTATGTCTCTACCAGTTTTGCACATCTAGAGACTGAAAATTTTGCCCATTCTTCTTTGCAAAATAGCTCAAGCTCAGTCAGATTGGATGGAGAGCGTCTGTGAACAGCAATTTTCAAGTCTTGCCAGAGATTCTCAATTGGATTTAGGTCTGGACTTTGACTGGGCCATTCTAACACATGAATATGCTTTGATCAAAACCATTCCATTGTAGCTCTGGCTGTATGTTTAGGGTCGTTGTCCTGCTGGAAGGTGAACCTCCGCCCCAGTCTCAAGTCTTTTGCAGACTCTAACAGGTTTTCTTCCAAGATTGCCCTGTATTTGGCTCCATCCATCTTCCCATCAACTCTGACCAGCTTCCCTGTCCCTGCTGAAGAAAAGCATCCCCACAGCATGATGCTGCCACCACCATGTTTCACAGTGGGGATGGTGTGTTCAGGGTGATGTGCAGTGCTAGGTTTCCGCCACACATAGCGTTTTGCATTTAGGCCAAAAACTTCAATTTTGGTCTCATCTGACCAGAGCACCTTCCTCCACATGTTTGCTGTATCCCCCACATGGCTTGTGGCAAACTGCAAACGGGACTTCTTATGGCTTTTTTTTCAACAATGGGTTTCTTCTTGCCACTCTTCCATAAAGGCCCGATTTGTGGAGTGCACGACTAATAGTTGTCCTGTGGACAGATTCTCCCACCTGAGCTGTGGATCTCTGCAGCTCCTCCAGAGTTACCATGGGCCTCTTGGCTGCTTCTCTGATCAATGCTCTCCTTGCCCGGCCTGTCAGTTTAGGTGGACGGCCATGTCTTGGTAGGTTTGCAGTTGTGCCATACTCTTTCCATTTTCGGATGATGGATTGAACAGTGCTCCGTGAGATGTTCAAAGCTTGGGATATTTGTTTATAACCTAACCCTGCTTTAAACGTCTCCACAACTTTATCCTTGACCTGTCTGGTGGCGGCTGTGCGGTAGGAACATATTTTTGGACAGCGGTGTTTTTTTTTTAGCACCGTGCGGTGTTGGGAACAACGCCGCACGGCCCCGGAATTGTGCGTTTGACCGAGCCCGCGGTCTCTGGCGGCCCAGGAGCGGTAGATAGTTCCTGTTTCGCCGCCAATGACCGCAGACTCGTGAGACAGGCCTTTAAAGGGGGCTGAATACTTTTGCACGCGACACTTTTCAGTTTTTTATTTGTAAACCATGTATCATTTTCCTTCCACTTCACAATTATGCGCCACTTTGTGTTGGTCTATCACATAAAATCCCAATAAAATACATTTACGTTTGTGGTTGTAACGTGACAAAATGTGGAAAAGTTCAAGGGGTATGAATACTTTTGCAAGCCACTGTATGTTTACCAATCAAAGCTTAGAAATGGTTTGAATTTTTTTGTGGCAAACTTCTCATTTACTGTTTTAGTTATCCTCTTCATTGTCTCTTTGGCATCTCTCAACCTGAAATGTTGTTTCTCTACAAACATTACAATGACTGCTGAGTGTTAGCATTTCCTGTTTATATTTTTTGTATCGTAAATGGTTTTGTTCTACTTAACACTACAGGAAAGGAGGAAGAACCCTTTTACACAACTGTCAAAACATGTACCGATTCATCATCTCATATTTCCCCATAAGCTTTGGCAGTCTATCATTACCTCCCATATTATTAACCTAGTTTGTAAAATTCACGATATTTGTCAAGGCAAATCAATTCTTTTAAATATGCTTTTCTTCGCTTCATTCAGACCCTTGCGACAGCATTTTCACAGTTCCCAACCACAAACGTCAGCTGGCAATCAGCGCAATTAGTAACAAAAATCTATGCAGATGTAGGCCAATATGGACTTACTCTAGCCTCTGAAATAGATCAGCCAAAGTCAGGATCTTAACTGAAAGTTTCAGGATAAGATTCAATTGACACAATTATTTACTACTCTAAACTATAAAGACAGTGATTTTAGATTTTAACTTCCTATAAAGAACAACCAGCTGCCTTGACATATGCGTAATTTTATCGACCCTTTTTTGTGTCTCCAGTCACCTGTTCATTAGGAGTGCAATATATTTACCCAAAGCACAGCTTGAGAAAACTATCCATGGGGTCTAACCAGCCAAGTCTGACTGTTTACCAGTTCAGAACACTGGCAATCTTCCAAATCGCATTTTGTTAGAATCCTTTATCCTTTACAGCTAGTGGGTTAATCTGAAGCAAAGTGGTGAGTCCCTTTCCCTGATCAAAGCCCTCACCTGCAGGTTTAATTAGTGAGTGGATTGATCAGTTAATTTTTACTTTACTGAATAAATGTGATACTGTTCTGATCAGCAAAATAACTTCCATCTACCTGGCAGCAAACCTTCTGAGATGGAACTGTTTACCAACAGTTTTCCTACTTAGTTTTAGAAATAAAATGTAACAATTTTGGTCTTCATGGTAAATTGGCAGTGTCCAAAATTAGATGCTCCTCTCCCATTCGGCACCTCTTCCATCCCTGAGGGTTTAAGATCACTTGCTGCAATCTGATTTTGTAGGTTGCAAAGTGTCTGATGAGGACAATGTGGGAACAGATGTAGCAGGAGCTGCTTTCTTGGACAAGTGACTGGTTAATTTATGAGGTGGTGGGCTCCTTCTGCTGCATGCAGGGCTTCTTTGTGCTCCCGATGATTGGCCCGGAGCTGATCAATACCAATATCAGTCCCCTTCTCCAAATGAGCAGACATCGTCCCGGGAGTCAGTGGGAATGTCGCATTTTATAAATAAGCGAGTTCAGTATTTCAACTGCGCATGCGCAGGTCATAGGTCACTCGAGATAAACATTCTCAGCAGTTGAGCTGCTGCATGTATACAGACCTGCATTTCATCCGTAGTCAGGATCGAACCCGTGTCTCCGGCGCTGCAAGCGCTGTTAAATTGCTACTGGACCGTCCCCGTCCCCTCCCGAGTGTCCCATCCCTGTCCGGGGGTGGCCAGAGATATCCGGGGTGACCCTGAACTGACGGGACACCAGCCGGAGCAGTTGCGGCGCCAGGCTTACAGCCAGCGGGGAGAAAAAGCACTAATTCCATCCCAAATCTGCCTGCCAACGGGTTAACAGACAGGCCTGGACTGATAGGACACTGGCCCAGAGCAGTGGCAGCCCCAGGCTTACAGCCTGCACAGAGAAGAAGTGCTAACTCCAGCTCAACTCTGCTCCAACTCCCGAGGAACCCGTTCCCCGACGGGCCGGGGACAGTCTGTCCAGGGCTGTCGGTTGGGCTGGAGTTAGCGCTTCTTCTCGACGCTGGCTGTAAGCCTGGCGCTGCCACTGCTCCGGGCCGGTGTCCCGTCAGTCCAGGATCACCCCGAACATCTCCGGCCGCCCCCGGACAGGGATGGGACACGCGGGAGGGGACGGGGACGGTCCGGTAGCAATTCAACAGTGCTTGCAGCACCGGAGACCCCAGTTCAAACCTGACTATGGATGAAACGCAGATCTGTACACACGCAGCAGCTCAGCTGCCAAGAATGTCTCTCCCCGTCTCAGACTCGCATCTGCCCCCTCTCTCTCGCTGTTACACCCGCTCTCCCTCTACCTAGCACCCCCGTTCCTCAGATTAAATATATTTTTACACATACATTATGAACAAAGATAAGAATTTATACAGTTTATGCAGCCAGTGCTTCGTTCGCTTTTTCTTTATTACAATGACCTTTGACAAATCCCATGATTCTTTGCGTTTTTTGGGAATACCAAACTCGCTTATACAGCTCTAAGCACATCATTGAAACTTTGTCTCTGGCGACAGAGGCTGGGGTAGAGTGTCTGCTTCAGGAAACTGCTGATCAAAACAGTGTCACATATATTCAACAGAGTAAAAACTAACTGATCAGTTACCGTTTCAGTGGCTTGGATAAAGGGAACTTCAGTTTCAACCGTACAGCATTCAATCACAAGGGGCTTCAATCACAATGTGAACATTTGGACTATAAATATACTAATAACATACCTTTTCACTGGTACAATTTTTCAAATTAACAAGCCAAAAATATTTACAAAACTAACTTTCTGCAACTTTGCACCAGCTCACTTCAATGTTCTTCTCTGGGGGAAAAATGCTGCTTCATAAAACTTTTTTTGATGCTGTATAATTGTTACAACGCAGAACAAGCTAATCAGATCACCATGATTACCAGCTTGCATTCTTACATACAGGAAGATGTAGGCACAATTACCCACCAGCCCCACCAATCCATCCCATATTCATTTCTCTCATCCAATATTGCCACCTAATTCTTAATGTCTCAAATGCCCTGAAACTAAATTCCAAGGCCTCAGAACACTTCAGCCCTCTATTCTTACCTTGCAATCTGTGACCTGGCTTCTGACCTCTTAACTACCAGAAATATTCTGCTTTCTCTCAGCCAACAACATCCATGATACATTTTTGTCCATTCATCCCTTAATCTGCATCGTTTTAATTTTAAAGAGGGGAGTTTTGGAAGACCACATTCCTTTTTGCTTGTTGCAATTAAACACTGTTTAAATAACTATCTAAACAGTGTTTAAATAACTATCTAAACATTGTTTAAACACAATATTTTAAACTTAAATACTGCTGAATAATCCTCAGGATGGACCTTGAGAGCGAATTAAGAAACTTGGTGGCATTGTAGTAGTCCATTGTAGAACCTAGCTCAGGATAGACAAGTGGGCATTTTAGCTGCAGATGGTCTGAAGTAGAAGCAGATGTGGAACAGGTGGTGGAGATAGGGAGAGGATTTGGGCTCACAGAGTTCTGGACAGTCGGGTTCAAGCAGAGATATCCAAATAGAAGAATGTATGTGACACGAGTAAAACAGAGTTTATGAAGGACTATTACTTCCAGAAATCAGCTGATGTAGTTAACATTGTCAAAAGCTGCTCTCAAAACAAACTTTTCTAAGTCCTGGTACTGTGAACAAACTTGCTCAACAGTAGCTGACCGAGTAGGACAAAAAGAAGGATAATTATGGTATCCGTCAGAGCTGCACTTTTAATATAACATTTACATTCACATGGGGCATCATATCCCTCCCCAGACATGATGAAAACTATTGTTGAACAAAATAGGTTGAAGGTACTCTTAAAATTCTAGAATAAATAAAAGTTTTAAATATCTTTCTTTCTAACTGTCAAGTTCAACTGCCTCACAAACCTCTGCATCTGATTAGGCTCTAGAAATAGGCTCTTTGGCCCACCAAGTTCATGCCTACCTTCGATCACCAATTCACACTAATTCTATGTTATCCCACTTTTGCTTCCACTCCCTACATGCCAGGAGCAATTTACAGTGAGAGGTCAATAGAAACTGTAGCACCCAGAGAAAACCGACACACGGTAACACTGAGAATGTGCCAACTCAACACAGACAGCACACGAGGCCAGGATTGAACCCAGGTCGCCAGCGCTTCTAGCTGTGCCACTGTGAAGGAAAGGAACAAGGATATGCCAGTTGCCTAATTTTGAATAAAGCACCCCTCAATATATTCGCCCGTTTGTGATAACATTTAATCTACTGACCCTCAAGTCATTCAGTCAAACAAGTAGTTCAATACCAGAAAATTATCAAGAATTAGACACAAATCAAATGTAAAAAGGCTCTCATAACCTTGCCAAATAGAATACTTTTAAAACTTGGAGTATAAAGATCTTGTTCATTTGGTCAATTGACTACTATCCATGTTCACTGCCTCACAACAAACACGTTTATTTTCCAATGCACGAACATCCATCAGGTTCTCGATTGTGGTTACAGAATACAGCCAGACAACTTTTGGGATTAAATTACATGCTCACAAAAGTCAATTCTACCAAAGGAATGGGCAATGATTAATTACTCAACTCAGAGCAGAAAAATTAGAGAGGCCTGGTATAATTTACTTGCTTCAGTCAACCTAATAAATACTGTAGGTGAGAGGTTGGCAGCTTCATTGCATTGGTGCAAACATACTACAGCCTATTAAATCATGCTTTTAACTAAAAATAAATAAAATCCAGCACTGTAATTCCAAGCACAGTAGGAATCAAAACTTAAAATTATAATTCACCTGAACAGAGTCTGTTTGTATTAAGCGATTCTGCTGGGAATAAAGGGACCAAGAATCTCCACATCAGATAGAGATACAAGTTTCCAGAATTATCCCATGGAGAAGGAACAATTAAAAAGCAGAGGAAAATGGAGAGGAAAAGAGGGGTTGTGGAGGGGGGGTCGGGTGTGGGGGGAGTGGTGTGTGGGCAGGGGGGAGGGATGTGGGGACAAGGGGGGAGAGAGCTCGGAGAAAAGACAGGGAAGAGCCATGGGGGAGAGTGCGGTATCACGGGGGAGGGGGGCAGGAGCCAGTGAGGAGGACCGGAGGGGAACACGGTGCGATGGGGACTCACAGCGGGCGCTGGTCGCTTGCCGCTGGCTGCTTCACTAGTCGCTCTCCTCCGCCGGGATCAGAGTCTCCGCTTTCCGTTTGGCGACATCGGTGCCATCTCCGACTCCGCACTGGGCCGGGTTGGGTTGGGTTGGGTCGGGCCGTTTCCGGTCGCTCCCTCCGAAAATTTTGAGACCTCCGCTGGCCATCCAGAGCCTCCCGCAGCTGCAGTAAAGACGCGATGGCGCAGGAAGGGGCGGACCGTCCCGCAGAGTGACAGTAGAAGGGACCAATCCGCGTGGCGCTGAATGGCAGGAGAAGCAATCGATCTGCGCACGCACAGTTATTAAGATTTTAAACCTTGATAACTCTTACCAGCTTCCACCGATCGGAACGAAGCTTGGTGGAATCGCAGCATAGGAAAACGGTGAGTAAGCTGGCGAAAAGTCGTGGCGTTATCGCGTACCGTTTTTGCGCAAATAGAATGACCGCCAAACCGGAAGATAACAAGATCAGAGTTTTAGTTATGTACAGATAGTTGGAAGATAAACAGATATAAAGACCCAAGATAGACCACTGTAAATATTGTTTTTGGCACATATCTAAAATAGCGACTGCTTAAACACCATCCCGTTAAGGTTTATTGTCATTGTGCATACTGAGGCACAGTGAAGAGCTTTGCTTTGCATGGTGTCTAATTAAATCAGATAATACTATACATGGATACAATCAAGCCAAACTCAAGTACAATAGATAGAGCAAAGCTAATGGTACAGAGTGCAAAATATAGCTCTCAGCATTGCAGCATACCAGTTCCAGAGACAAAGTCCAATACCTGCAATGCAGTAGAGGTGAATTGGATAGTACCCTAACTTTTGGAAGGACTATTCAGAAGTTTGATAACAAAAGGAAAGAAGCTTCCTGAGTACAGGATACGCGCTTTCAAGTTTCTGTATCTTCTACCCGAAGGGAGCGGGGGAGATGGAGTAATGCCGAGATAGCACAATTTATAGAAGATAGATACAAAGTGCTGAAGTAACTCAACAGGTCAGGCAGTGATCTTCAAGTAGGGTCCTGACCCGAAACATCACCCATCCTTTTTCTCTAGAGATGCTGCCTGATTCGCTGAGTTACTCCAGCACTTTGTATCTATCTGAGGCAGCACAATTTTTGTATTTTGACAAGTCATTGAAGGCCCAGAGTACATCAGTGTATGGAGCAGGAAGTTGAAACACCAAGGAAGCTCTGAATGGACTCCGTCAAGAATGACTTCATAGTAAAGTGGAACTCAGTCAAGTCCAACACCTAAACTGGTTCAAACGTTGATAATGCTGAAGTGAAGGCGGCGAATAGCCACAGAACAGGCAACCATGGCAACGATGCAACTTAGACACCAAGACTTAAACGGAACATTCTCTGATAAGATTTACTAGATTCTGCAAAGAAACGCAGAAACTATTCTGCACTATTCTTCCATTGTCACGCATACTCAACCAGGTAGACGTTCCACAAAGTTTATCCAAGTGAAATTTGCCTAATGGCACAAAAAATCTTAAACTTGAATGGTTGCCTACAAAATGTAATTACATTTCAATTTAAGCGTATTTCACCTCATGCCATGCATGCCCACAAAACTGATTATGGTCAAAGCAATAAGTAGCAAGGTTCTCTGATTAATTTCAATTCTCAGGGAAAACCAATGTTTATTTTCTCTAAATGGCAACTGATTGTATTGGTTCACAATGGATTTTGCGATCAAGGCAACGTATTTTTATTAAAAAATGAAATTGTAGATGTCTTGTGCAATTTAATACCCAATTTCTTCACCGCTCAAACTTGAACATTACCCATGCATGAATGCACAACTTGCAATTTTTTGTTTTGGATTTGAGTACTTGCATTGAGCCTCTTCAGCAAACTACTTCTGAACTATTGCCAAAATTGTTAAGCACTATCCCAATTCCTTGCATGACTCATTTATGGCAATACTAGATGAGAACATACTTCGACAAAAACATTCAAGATCATGCTATGCGTGTGTTTGTCCATAGCCAGAATCTGAGTTGGACAGGATATGACGCTGAGATAGTTGAGTAGCAAGTACAAAATTCAATCATGATAAAAGTTGCAAACACATAGTTAGAGAAGCAAATCTACAATATCCAAGAGTTGTAGTGAGTACATGTTGAAGAAACATTAAGGCATGGGGTGGGAGCGGCCTTGTTTCAATGCTTGGAAATTCTGTAAATCAGTGCATAGGATCTTTGGACAGGATACAACGTATAGAAAACAATTTCCATCTATGGTTCGCTTTATTAAGTATCCATCTCTGCCATAAAACCTTCAGACTGCACTTCCACCGTCTTGAGAGCCACCTGCTAAGATAACCACCTCATCTCCGTATGAAATAAGAAAACATTTTTATTGATTCTAATACCTCACTTTCTGATTTTTTTTCTTTATTCATTCTCCCCGTCTTTTGGCATTCAAAATCTTATATTTTAGCCTTTCATTCTTCTAAACTACAGTGGATACAATTTCTTCCCCGAATAGACAGTCCTTTTACATCTCCATTCTCCACCTAGAAGATATCAGGGCCCCGTGGTTCTTCCTTGAACAGAGGCCCAATCAATACCTCTAGTAACACTCTCCTCTGCCTGGTGGAACTTGTCCGCATCCTCAACAACTTCTCTTTTGCTCCTCTGCCTTTCATAAAATTAAAGATGTAGCCATGGACACTCACATGGGCTCAGCTATGCTTGCTTTTTTGTTGGTTACATTGCACGGTCCATGTTCCAAACGTACACTGGCACCATGCCCCGACTATTTATCCGCTACACCAAAGACTGCATCGCTCCTGCACTCATGCAGAACTCATTGATTTCATTAACGTTAAGACTCACTTCCACCTCAAATTCACTTGGATTATCTCTGACACCTCTCCCCTTTATTGATCTCTCTGCCTTCATCAAAGGAGACTGATGTCTACTACAAACCCATTGACTTACAGAGACTATACCTTCTCCAATCCTGCCTCTTACAAAGATGCTATTCCCTACTCTCCGTCTCAGCCGTATCTACTCCCAAGGTGAGATTTTCCATTCAAGGATATCTGAGATGTCCTCTTTCCCTAGTAAATGTGGTGTCATGGATGGATCCCACACATCTCTTCTGTGTCCTATGGAACCGCTCTCCTTCCCCCACCCGCAAACAGAACAATGATATAGGTTCCCTGATCCTTACCTTTCACCCCACCAGCCTCCGCATCTAACACATCATTCTCGGACATATCCGCCGCATCCAATGTGATTCTACCACCGGTCACATCTTCCCTTCCCCACCACATTCCGCAGAGACCACTCCCTACTAAACCATTCTCACCTAAACCAAGCCCTCCCGGGTACTTTCCCCTGCAACTGCACATCACATTTGCGCAGGTTTACAGAACAACCACCTTCTTTGCAACTTATTATCCCATTTCCAATTCAAACAATTCTTTCAAGGAGGAAACCTCATTATAACCAATCTTTTTAACTCTCAATTATAATTTATCTGTATTGACATCTTGAAAATGAAGCTTAAAAATGATAAGAGATTTTGGTCCTCATATTACTGATGGCAGACTGGGAACAAATGTCCCACCCTTTCTCAGACATCAATAAAAAAGAATAAACAATGCTTACTGTCAAGGACAAAGGCAGAGTAAGAAATATGACCTCAGATTCAAGCTCACAGCAAGCCTTGTTGGGGAGAGGACCAAACCATGGGAGACCACAAGCAGCTGTGATGTCATCTCTGACCCACTCTCATTTGCCACCTGGGTATAACCACAAGACCTCATTGAGGAGTAAGTACCAACACAAGTGGCACTGGAAAACCAGTTCTGCCCACTCGAGAAGAACCATGACATTCCTGTTTAGGATAGACACAAAATGTTGGAGACAGGCAGCATCTCTGGAGAGAAGGAATGGGTGACGTTTTGGATCGAGACCCTTCTCTTAGTCGACCCGTAACATCACCCATTCACAAAATGTCGTGATCACCGGCTCTGACCTCCCCACCATCGAAGGGATTTATCGGAGTCGCTGCCTCAAAGAGGCAGCCAACTTCATCAGAGACCCACACCATCCTGGCCACACACTCATCTCACCACTGCGATCGCGAAGGAGGTACAGGAGCCTGAGAACTGTAACGTTCAGGTTCAGGAACAGCTTCTTCCCTACAGCCATCAGGCTATTAAACACTACAACCTCATAAGCTCTGAACTACAATAGACTATTATTATTATTATTACTATTATTGCACTGTTATTGTTTGATTTGAGTATGTGTATATATATATACACACACACACACATATATATATATATATATATATATATATATATATATATATAAACATATGTGAGTATGTGTATATATGCACACACTGAACTTTTTTTTCCTCTCTCGTTTATCACATTATTTACCATGTACTATGTTTACATATTCTGTTGTGCTGCAGTAAACAAGAATTTCTATCTGGGACATATGAAAATAAAACACTCTTGACTCTCTCCAGAGATACTGCTTGTCCCGTTGAGTTACTCCAGCATTTTGTGTCTATATTCGCTGCAAACCAGCATCTGAAGAAGGGTCTCGACCCGAAACGTCACCCATTCCTTCGCTCCAGAGATGCTGCCTATCCATCTGAGTTACTCCAGCATTTTGTGTCTATCTGCAGTTCCTTCCTACACATTTCTCATCAGGAGTCTGACGGTTGGTAAAGCATCAGCGGTGCCTCAGTAGAGGCCACCCACCTAAAAGGACATGGGACCACCCAAAGAGGAGCGTGTAGGATGCAATCGTGCAAAGGATAATGAGAGGACAGTGAGGATCACTCAGAGAAGGGGTGAGGAAGGAGGGGCTGCATTCGCCTACAGGGAAGAGATGGAGACTGCGGGGGGAACGGAACTGCCCGAGGGGGATTGGGGAGGTGATTGGTCAAGCGGGTGTTAAGCGGGAACTGGGGTATGCGGGGGCGTCCAAAAGCAGCCTAGGCAGGGGGAAAGTTGACGATCCCGGCGCAGGGGCGGCCCACTCACCGGGCGACTCGGGTACACCCGCGCCAGGTGGTTCTTGAGGCGTCCCACGGTCCAGTCGAGGAAGCAGCGCACCGTCTGGTCATCGTACTTCTGGTTCGGCGCTCTGATCACAAGAGTCACCGGGTTGTCGGCCGCACTCGGCTCCATGGCGCATACTCCCCGTGCGGAACGCTGGCGGCGGCCTGGACCCGGAGGCCTCACAGAGCCCGGTCGGCGGCCGTCCTCTCCATGGCTCGGCTCATCTCCCCGCAGCCCTCTTACATGGCGGCGGGCCCGACGCCACGGCTTCTTGTTTACTGTCTGTCAGCTGTCAGGCCCAAAGTATCTATGGTCAGGCCCACACCCGCCCGGCTCCGGCTCCGGCTCCGGCTCTGCCTCCGCGCCGCTCCAGTCTCCACGGTGACGAGCATTCACGCGCGCGTGCCCGCTCCCTCCCCTGCCTCTGCCACGCGCAATCGCTCGCGCGCACACGCCGCCATCACCACTGATCGTTGACTGTAGCTTTCCCTGCCGTGACGGCACAATCCGCAGTCAGGTGACCCGCAGAGCGGGCGTGACGCCACAGTTCGCGTCAGCTGATCGCTGGGCGGGCGGTCGGTCGGTCGGTCACCCGCAAGGCAGGCATGAGGTTAGGGATTCCGTTCCCGGAGTGTATCAAACATCCTCTCTGTGCAAGCCACCGCATCTATACCATCCTATGACCCGTGGTTCCAGTCTAGGATTCACGGGTCACAGTGTAGAATAGATGCGGCGGGCGCACGGGGAGGGAGGGAGGAATAGTTAAGCTAGCTAAGACCTGGGATACTGCCTCAGGACACTGTGCGCTCGGCCATTCACGCTTCAGATGGGAAGGACTTTGGAGAACACTCAAAGCGTGTTCAGTCTTTGGAATTTTCTTCCCAAGAGGGTGTGGTGCACCGGTCACTGCGCATAATCAAGCCAGAGATGTTCAGATAGTTTGGGAATTGAGGGATCTGGGTTCGTGCAGGAAAGGGGCGCTGAGGTGAAAGATCATATTATTGAACGGGTCGAGCAGACACGATGAGCTACTCTTGCCAATGTTTTGATGTTACAATATTTAAAATTTTAATGGGCGGAACGATGTTCTGGAGAAACAGCATAGAATGGGACGAGGTGGTCAGCACTTCCCTCCACAACTCCCTGGTTAGCTTATCACTTCCCACCCAAACCACCCCTTCGCCAGGTACCATGATGCTGTTATTGTCCAAGCCAAGATGACAGCCAAAGCAGACCACCGAGAAGGAAGCTTTTCCTCTAAAAAAAAGGCAGATTTCTTTCCATAGATTAACTCATATCAGAATTTAATGAGAAATTAACAGGAGATTATGTGGCAGCAACAGACATAAAAACGCTGTGGTTTGATTTTAATCACGTTCTTGTCGGGGCCATGGAACCGTTTTATTCCGTCAAAATGTGTTCCACCAGATATAATTTACCATGGGGAAATTCATCAATTAGGCGTGCAATTAGGAAAAGACAAAGGCTTTATAAAAGAGCAAGAAAATTTGGGTCAACTTTCCGCATGGACAGATTTTAAGAAATGTTGGCGTTCAATTGACAGACAAATCAGGAAAGCGCATCAAGAATACATCCATGATGTGATGGGGGAAAGTTTAAAATCAGAAGACACAAAGCCTTTTTTGGAATTACATCAAGAAAATAAGCCAGGAAGTATTTGGAATCTCAAGCCTTACATCAATGGGGCGGACAGTATCTTTGGCAGCAGACAAGGCCGAAGTGTTAAACCTGCAGTTTTGTTCGGTTTTACTGAAGAAAACCTAGATGAATTCCTGTCGTTGAACTCACAACAAACTACAATAGACGGCAACTTCTTAAAATGGATTGAGATCTTTTTGACAAGGAGACACCAGCGAGTTCTCTTGGAGGGAGAGACGTCTATTGAAACTCCTGTGATATCAGGTGTCCCACAGGGGACTGTCATGGGTCCATTGCTCTTCCTACTGTATATCAATGACATTCCAAATGCAGTTTTGTCCAGAGTTCAACTCTTCGCAGATGATGCCATAATTTATAGAGAGATTAAAAGACCAGAATACAGCTTGTCCTTACAAAAGGATCTGGATGCTCTCTGTGAGTGGGGGAAAAACCTGGCAGATGTCATTCAATACAACCAAATGTCATACCATGCATGTCTCACACAAGATGAAACCACTTTTATCGGAATACAACATGGGTAGCCATACATTGCTTGCTGTCGACCATCACCCATATCTAGGAGTCGAATTAAGCAAAGATTTAAGTTGGGCGACACATATTAGTCAAGTGTCCAACAAAGCAAATAGAACTCTCGGCCTACTCAACAGAAATTTTCACGCACGTAGTACCTCCGTCAAAGAGAATGCCTATAACCCTTGGTCAGGCCCAAATTGGAGTATTGTGGAGCCGTATGGGATCCTTTCAACAACAACAACAAGATCACCCTGGAGAAAGAACAACGCCGAGCAGCCCGCTTTGTATTTAATGACTACACGCGCAAATCAAGCATGAATAATATGCTGACTTCTCTCGGATGGGATACCCTAGAGCTCCGCAGAATCAGGCTAAGACTTTTGCAATTTACAAGGAGATTCACAAAATCACGCCATAAAATCTGTCATCCCAGAGCACCAACTGCCATGAAACAAGACAAAATAACGGTCCCTACATCATCAACTCGCTAAATTTCAATAAACTTTGCTACCAATATTCCCTTTACCCAAGGACGATAAGGGAATGGAATAGGTTACCACCCAACACACATGCTGCTCCAGATGTTGTCATTTAAAAAGGGGATTGAGCAACTAGATCTCCTCAACTTGGTCGAAAAGGCCCACTTCAAAATTTAATCACTACTCTACTCACTCCGACCTGCGCGAGATAACCACTGATGAGGTGCTTGCGCAGTAATCAACCAGAACCAGAACCAGTACCTTCCCATGCAAAAGGTACCTTCCCATGCAGGACATGCAAAACCTGTCCCTATACATCCTCCCTCGACTCTGTCCAGGGACCCCAACAGTTCTTTCAGGTTAGGCAGAGGTTCACTTGCACCTCCTCCAACCTCATCTAGTGTATTCGTTGTTCAAGATGTGGATGTCGGCAAGACCAAACGTAGACTGGGCGATCGTTTTGCTGAACACCTTCGCTCAGTCCAAGGCCTACCTGATCTCCCAGTTGCTAAACACCTTAATTCTCCTTCCCATTCCCACACTGACCTTGCTGTTCATTTAGACTCCAATGTCAGAGTGAGGCTAAACGTAAACTGGAGTAAACAGCATCTCATATTTTGCTTGAGCAGCTTACAGCTCAGTGGTATGAATATTGATTTATCTAACTAAGTAACCCCGGCATTCCCTCTTTCCATCCCTCCCCACCCAAGTCGCACCAGCTTCTCGGTTTCACCCAACAAACAGCTAACAATGGCCTGTTTCTTTTATCATTGTTACTTTTATGCATATCTTTCATTTATTGTTCTATTTCTTTCTACATCACTGTCTATATCTCTGGTTTCCCTTTCCCATGACTTTCAGTCTGAAGAAGGGTCTTCATCTACACTTCACTTTGCCGCAGGAAAGCAGCCAACATAAACAAGGACCTTTTACATCCTGGTTATTCTTCTTCCCTTTCCCGTCAGGCAACACATATAAAAGCTTGAAAACCAACCAAAACATTCAGCAACAGCTACTTCCCCGCTGCTATTAGACTACTGGATGGTCTTCTCATAACCTAAGGGTATAGACCGAACTCCCAACCCAATTCATTGTGGCTCTTGCAATTTTTAAAGCACATTTCCTCTGTAAATGTAATGCCTAATGCAACATTCTGCCTTTGGTACTCTTCTCACTACCTGTTGTACTTGTGTAATGGCTTGATTGTACACATGTATCATGGGATTTGAATGGATAACATGCTAAAAATATATTTCACTGCATCTCGGTGCACTCCACAATAATAAATCAATATCATTACCAAATCTAGAAACAAGGAACCCGGAAAAGTCACCTAATCATGTTCTCCAAAGATGCTATCTGACCTGGGTCCTTGACAATGGATTCCAGGAATTCCCAATCATGGATGTTAGGTTAACTGATCTACATTTTCCAGTTTCTGCTTCTTTGGATTGTGGCATTCAATTTTCAGCTTTCCAGTCTTCAAGCACTTCCTTTAAGACCCTGGAACATAGGCTTTTAGCCTAGGTCTCATTTCAGCCTTTGGCTCCGTTAGTTCATATGGCACGTAATTTCTAGTAAAATAAACTATTTTAAATTCCACCCTCCCGTTACCTTTCAGCTTAAGCTTTCACTTTTATTACTTTTCGACCAATCCAAATGATAATTTAGAATCTATAATTTTTAATGGTGCATTAATAATTCTCAGTCTTATTCTTGAGTTTACTTTAATTACTCTCTACCTTTCTATGTACTTATAGAAGTGCAAAATATCTGCAAATTACATCATTTGCTTGTTTCCAGTCATACTTTACCTTCTTCCACTTTATTTGTTTTGTCTTCCTATGGTAGTTTATATAAACCTCTCAACTTCTAATCTACCTCCAGTCTTCATCATATTGTATACCTTTTTTATTTACTAACCTTAACTTCCTTAGTTCACCACAGATGGGTCACCTTTTCTGTAGGGCCTTTCTCACCATAATTCATGAACTATCAACTTCACTTTTTGCCAAATTACACTTAATCTATTTTCACAAAATACTTTAGCCACTTTTGTCTCCATACCACCGGAACTGCCTTTATTAAAATCTTGACCAATAGCTTCTTATCAGATTTTCTCAGTCTATTCTACCATGTTGTGCTTACTCTTTCTTGAGGAATTATTTCCCATGAGATAATTGATTATTGCTATCTTATACATAATATTAAATCTAAAATGACACTCAAATATTGTGGCACTAATATCCTGATACATAAAGCACAAAGGTTAGCATGCAGGTAAAGCATGTAACTAGGAAGGCCATTGGTATGGTAGCCTTTGTTGCAAACTAGACTAAGTGGGACCCGTTGGGTCCCATGTTCACACGGGAGGGCTGATCCCCCAATGCAATATTCCACCTCTCCGCCAATTCCAATATTGGTGGCCAGTGGGTGGGTGGGGGTGGGGGGCTTTCTGGAGTGCTAGTATGGGTGATGTGGGCTGAAGGGAATGGTTTTCAGAGGGCTAGTATGGACATTGTGGGCCGAATGGATTCTTGGGCTGGCAGCTCAATCACTCAAGCCTGGTGTGCTGGCAGCTCAATCACTCAAGCCTGGTGTGCTGGCAGCTCACTCACTCACGGCTGGTGGGCAGGTGACTCACGGCTATTCCTTGAAATTCCATTTCAAGCAGGGTGCAAGGCCACCAAATTCAAATGCAGTTTCATACCATTTCAAGCAGGGTGCAAGGCCACCAAATTCAAATGCAGTTTCATACCATTTCAAGCAGGGTGCAAGGCCACCAAATTCAAATGCAGTTTCATACTAGATGGCGGCGCTGCCTTAGCAGCTGCGGCTTGCCTGCAGTCCGTCTGTTTTTTTTCTTTTTTTTGTTGTTCTTTCGTTCTGTTTTAGTTAAATTTGGTTTATTAGGTTGTGTATCTGTGGGGGGTGGGGGGGGGGGGGGGAGAAACATGTTTTTGGTCTCTTCCTTCGGGGGGAATGCGAGTTTTCTTGTCGTATCCCCCATCTCCGTCTCCATCTGCGCCGAGGTCTAATGGCGGAGCTGGCGGCCTCGGGGCTGTGGCAGTGTTCCAGCGGCAGCGGCGACTCGGAGCTATGGCGGCATTCCGACGTTCCGGCAGCAGCGGCGACTCGACTACGGAGCTGTGGCAGCGTTGCGGCGTTTCGGCGGCGGCGGCGACTCGACTTCGGAGCTGGGGCGGCGGCGTTCCGGCGTTCAGACGGCAGCGACCAGACTTCGGAGACTCGGCCGTGGGCCCGGTGGACTCGGCCGCGGGCCCAGTGGACGACATCGTCGGGAGCTCGCAGGTCACAGGTTGGTGACCTGTTTTTCCGGAGCTCCCGCAACAACAGCTTCGTCTGCTGGACTGGAGGACGGGAACTTCGGCAGCTTCGACCACCCCGAGTTTGAACCGGCTCGTTCGCGGTGCTTGGATTCAGCCGCGGGACTGACTTACTTACCATCACCCAGCGGGATCACAACATCGAAGGCCTGGATTGCCTCGGCGCAGAGGGAGAACAAAGAGGGAAGAGACAGAGACTTTAAGACTTTTGCCTTCCATCACAGTGAGGAGGTGCCTGGTGAACTCACTATGGTGGATGTTAAATTTGTGTTTATTGTGTGTTTTGATATTTATTATTATATGTATGACTGCCAAAATAAAGGATAATTCAATACCATTTCAAGCAGAGTGCATGGCCACCAAATTCAAATGCAATTTCATACCATTTCAAGCAGGGTGAAACCACCATAAAACCACACTCACAATTCAGTAGACATTCAATGTGTTCAGTTGTTTCACAGCTCAGACAGAGAGTCGTGACCTCTCCCTCCCCCATCTTGCAGAGACTGAGCCATGCCCACACTTATGTGTTTTATAGTCCCTCCCCCTCCCCCTCAGAGGGGGCGTGGCCTTCACGGCATGATTGACAGGAGAGAGAATCTCAACATTTTTTAAACATTAATAAGTCTTTTATTTTTCATCAATGGGGGAAATCCTCTTGTCCTGCGCAGCGGAGGGGGACTCTGAGTAAGATAGCCAAAAATCACAGCCGTAAGTGGAAGCGTTTTTTCTAAAATCAATATGCAATGCAAACAGGAAGCGGTCAAGATGAGACTTTTAATTATATAAATGGTATTGAATATAAAAGTAGTGTTTTTATTGCAAAAACATTAAGACTGGGGTAGTGCACTGATTTGGAATGGTATCTTTGCATTGGCAGTGCAGAGAACCTGGGTTGGGGTTGATTCCTGGGATGAAGGGGCAGACGTCGTTGAGCAATGAGCAGATATTCATTGGAGTTTAGAAGAATGAGAGGTGATTTTATTCGAACGTGAAAGATCCTGAGGGTGATTGACACGGTTGATACTGAGATGTACAACCCAGTGGTGGAGTTTAGAACTAGGGATAGGGTTTCAAAATATGGGTCACTCCTTTCAGGTCGATCCTCTTTCATGGGTCATGAAAGTTTGGAATTCTCAACCGTCATAAGATCATGTGATAGCAACAGAATTAGGCCATTCAGCCCATCAAGTCTACTCCACCATTCAATCATGGCTAATCTATCTCTCCCTCCTAACCCCATTCTCCTACCTTCTTCCCATAACATCTGACACCTGTACTAATCCATGAGTTGTTGAATATATTCAAGGCAAGGATTGACAGACATTTGGCCCACAACTAAGTCACAGGGCATAGAGGGAGTGGAAAAGTGATGTTGAGATTGGATCAGCCAGAGTCTTACTGAATGGCCAACTCCTACTCCCATTTCTGAAGTTGTTATGAAGCCAGCTAACAATTTTTTTTAAATCTTCCTACCAGTCCTTTAGCAACTTATAATTCATATAATTATTTAGCACAGAAACAAACACTTTGGCCCAACTAGTCCATGCAAACCAAGATGTCAATCTATGTTCATCTAATTTTCCTCGGTTTGGCCCACATCCCTTAAAACCTTTCCTATCCTAATTATCTTAAAAATCCTCTCCCAAATCCAAATTAGATATTTCAGACATCTTTCCCACTCTATCTACTTGTTACTTTCAGGGAGGTGTGAACTTGGACCCCAAGATCCCGCTGTACATCAATGCTGTTAAGGGTCTTGACATTAACTATATACTTTCCCCTTACATTCGATCTCTCAAAGTGTAACACACCACACTTATTCGGATTAAAACTCCATCTGCCATATCTCCGCCTTTTTCTGTAGCAGATCTATATCTCGCTGTCACCTGCTCAAAAAACTCAATCAAGTTTGTACAAAACTCAATTTAGTACATTAATGCATGACCCACTGATTCCTACAGCACTTTGTTCTTTGCTCAAGATTCCAGCATCTGCCGTCTCTTGTGTCACCATCTTTTCCAGTCTCTCACTGGGCTTGTAGCTGAAAGACATTAAGGCAAAAAGCAGCTGCAAACCATTAGGCTGTCAATTCAGGAATGAAAGGAGAAATTAGAGGAAAAAAAGGTTCTGAAAAAATCATTTCAATAATCCAGATCTGACAGACCATCATTTGGGCTTTCCTTTTACTATTTATGGAGTTGCCTGAATAGATCCCTGCTTTAATTTTTTGACTGTTGATTGTCTTTCAACATAAACATCTTAATAATCTCCACACATAAAACGTGGAAAAGACAATTTAACTTGTTGATGGAGTGGATAAAACTCTGCAATGATGTTACATATTCTGATGTCACATCTGTGACTGAGGTATTGAAATTGTTCCCCTATTATGATGTCATGTATTTTTTTATGCTGCCTAGCAACAGACTGTTTCAGAAGGATTTACTGGAGAGGAGCCCCATCAGTATTATCCAATGGCTTGAAAATGAGGTTCAAACTATTCTCACATTAATGCATGGCTTCCTAGAGTAGGATTGGGAGCAAATGATTTCCGGGGATTCAGCTGCCATGGATCTTCTCACTGTTTGTCAGTGATGATTGCCACATCCCTTCAGCGTGCGAGCTTTGGAAACACAAAGCAGACAGACACAGATCCAGGATTTCCTTTCGATAGGTTTAAGGTTTGTGTATTTGGTCATTCTTAATTAATTTTCAGAGGTGTTATGTGACATCCCTGTGACCCATCCATTACAGAGGACCAGCAACAGAAACTGTCGTGAAAATTATTTGTACGTTTGCAAACTGACACCCAGATTGTTACCAGGTCAACAAGATTAAATTAACACCAGAAACTATATAAACTAATTTTACATTCTCAGGAATACAAAGTGTTAAGGAGTAGGGAGAGGAGAGCTTAAATGTTGTTTTTTACATTTAGAAATACATTGGTTATGTGGCTAGAAACAGTGTTCCTGGGAAAGACTTTTAAATTGAGAGCTGGGGCATTCAGGAGAGAAGTTTAGAAATTCTTCTTCAAACAGTGGTGGTGGGAGGGTGAATCGGGCTGCTGAGGCTTGATCAATTGGTTGTTTTTCTGGTCAATTATACAAACAGACGTGGATCCAAGGTAGGCGAAGAAGGATGCATAAGATCAATTTGATCTCAGTAAATGACGAAACAGCCATGAGGGTCTATGATCTGCCTAATACTGCATTCTTGCAGATTCCAAAAATAGATCAAGTGAAGTTCATTGGGCTCCCAACATCAAATTCTGGTTTTCCTGACAATGATCTTATCTCTGAGGATTTTAGCTCAACCAAAGTACAGTTCAGAAGACACTGGGTACCTTCCATTGAATGAGTATCAAGAGTAGATATTGAAAGTACTCTCACTATGCTGAGAACAAATCCCATCCTAACTGTCCACTCTCGACCTGGCACCCCCAGAGGAAATGGCTGTGGAGCAATCAGCAACCCTTGATTATATTTATGCTTTAACGTTCACCCAAGCAATTCAACATGGGCTAGAGATTCAGTTTGCAGCCTGAGCTAATTACACTTCTCTGTAAGCATATCATATACTCAGTTATACACAGGTGGCCTGGACAACACATAACATTGATGGGCAAAATAAGAGCATCTGTCTCATCAGATAAAGGGTCTCAGACCTGAAATATTAACTGTTTTGCTCTCCACAGATGCGGCCTGACCTGCAGAGTGTTTCACCATTTCATTCCAGATTTCCAGCAACACACTTCATTTAAGATTTTCATCTGGCCCATCAGACCTGCCCCAATCTACTGTGGGCATGGCATGAAGGCCACACCTCATTTTGAAATCTGAAGCACCAGATATCCAAGCACATTGACGTATCAGTCCTCTGTCCAGACTCCCCTCTCTGCTCAATGATTCTTTACTCCAGCCAGATACCACACAAAGAGGAAACACAGATGCTAGAATCTGGAGCAAAATAGAAAGTGTTGGAAAGTATATAGTTAATGGCAAGTTTTGAAACAGCACAGAAGTACAGAGGGATCTTGGGGGTCCATGTCCATAGCTCCCAAAAGTCGCAATATGGGGAGATAGAGTGGCAAAGAAGCTGTATTCTAGAAAATATAAGATGCTCACCTTCATCAGTTAGGGCATTGAGCATAAGAACCAGGATGTCATGTTGCAGTTTTATAGGACTTTTTTTAGGCTGCATTTGGAGTATTATGTTCAGTTCAGGTCGTCCCATTACAGGAAGGCTATGAAGGCTTTGGAGAGGGTGCAAAAGAAGTTTACCGGAATGCTACCTGGATCATAGGGTATAAGAATAGCAACATGCTACCTGGATTGTAGTGCATAAGGAGAGCAACACAAGGAACTACTGATGCTGGTTTACAAAAAGACACAATGTGATGGAGTAACTTCGTGGGCCAGACAGCATCTCTGGAGAACTTATAGATAGGTGATGTTTTGAATCAGGACCCTTCATTAGACTGATTGTGGGGGGGGGGGGGGGAGGGAGGGAGTGAGTGGATAGTTGGAAGAGAGAAGGGGCAGGGCAAAGCCTGGGTGAGTGAGGTTTTGATAGACAAATATTTAGACAAAGTCCAGAGATTAGAAGGTGTGAGACCAAAGGTTTGAAGAGTTGCGAATTGTGTAGCTAGCAGAAGGACTGTTGGTGGAAGGGGAGAAGGAAGGCAGAAATAGGTGTGAGTCCAGGTGGGACACACGGCAGAAGGGCGTGTGTTTTTTAGTTACCTAAAACTGGAGAATTCAATATTTATACTTTTGGGTTGTAAGTTACCCAAGCAGAATATGAGGTGCTGTTTCTCCAGATTGTGTGTGGCCTTGTTCTGGCAATGGAGGATGCCCGGGGCAGGAAGGTCAGTATGATAATGGGAAGAGGAGTTAAAATGGGTCAGCAACTGGGAGATCCAGTAGACCTTTGTAGACCGAGTGCAAGTGTTCGTCGAAATGGCCACTGAGACTACGCTTGGTCTTACCAATGTATAGGAGGCTCCATCAGGAATACCAAATGCAGTAGATGATGGTGAAGGATGTTCACGTGAACCTCTGTCTCATCTGGAAGACAGCTAGGTCCGTCAAGAGGGGGGGGGGGGGCACATAGGGACAAGTGTTACATCATGTGGTTGCAAGATAAAGTATTTGGGAAGTAATGGTTTGGGTGGGAAATATGAGTGAACCAAGGAGTTGTGGAGGGAGCGGTCTATGCAGAAGGCAGAAAAGGGGTGGGGATGTGATTGTTGGTGGTATCACGTTGGAAGTGACATAAATTTTGGAGAATGATGTTTTGGAAGTGGAGGTTGGTGGGGTGATAGATGAGGACCATGGGCCAGGCAGCATCTCTGGAGAACTTATAGATAGGTGATGTTGGAACTCTGTCGTTACATCGGGGGAGGGGGGGAGGGTAGCAAGAGCTAAACTATGGGACACAGAGGATATGCAGGTGAGGGATCCATCTATAACAGCAAGGGGAAACCATATTTACGGAAGATCAAGGGCATCTCGGATGTCCTACAATGGAAATTGTGGTAGACATTGAAATTTAGAATAGGGGATAGCCTCTCTGCAAGAGACAGGGTGGGAGAAAGTGTAATCCAGATTACTGGGAGTCGGCAGGTTTGTAGTAGACATCAGTGCAGGAAGCAATTCTGATGCTGTCGGCGATGTAGCGGAGATAAAATTGGGCAATGGTGCCATTGTACATTTGGAACAAGGACTGTTTGATGTAACCAACAAAAAGATAGGTATAGCTGGGGGCCATGCATGTGCCCATCGCTATACCTTTAACTTGGAGAATGTAAGAGGAGTTAAAGAAGAAGTTGTTGAGGGTGAGGACAAGTTCCACCAAGTGGTTGGAGAGTGTTAATAGTGGGAAATTCATTGGGAGCAGGGACAGGTGTTACATCTCTTGCAGTTGCAGGGGAAAGTACCTGGGGAGCGGCGTGGTTTGGGTAGGAAGGGAACATAATGGTCCCTTTTCCAGGAAGAATCAGAGGGCATTGAGACCTTCCTGGTGGAGATGGAAGTGTATAGGGACTGGGCGTCGATGGTAAAGGTGAGGCAATAGGGGCCGGGAAATTGAAAGTTATTGAAGAAATTAAGGGCGTGTGAGGTGTCTTGGATGTTGGTCAAAGGGGCTTGGACAAGGGGGGGTAAGGTGGAATCAAAGTATTTGGAGATGAGTTCAGTGGGGCAGGAGCAGGCGGAAACAATGGGTCTGCCAGGGTGGTTCTGTTTGTGGATTTTGTGAAGGAGAAGCAGGCTGTGCGGGGCCAGCAACAATAAGATTGGAGACTGCGGAAGGGAGATTTGCCTTGAGAAATTGAAATCGTAAACAGTCTGGTAGACGATGGTCTGGTGTTCGTCTGTGGGGTCATGGCCTAGTGTTTGGTATGAGGAGGTGTCCAAGAGCTGGTGCCTGGCCATTGGTATCTCCTTGTATATTCTGGCTTTGAACAACCTCACAAAATAGCAGGTTTGTCAAAAGTGAGTTCCATTTTATAATTCATGTTAATTCTGCCCAAACTTATTCTTAAATGCCCTGTTATGACTTCCTTCATAAAAGACCTAATAAAGTGAGCACTCTCAGTGAAGAACCACTTCACTGATGTACAGACATACATTCATTGGCTTTGGGAAAGTGTAAATTATCCCTAGTGTGTAAGATAGTGCCAGTGTACGGGGATCGCCAGTGGGCCAAAGGGCCTCTTTCTGTGAAGTATCTCTAAACTAAACTAAACCATCTTCCTTTTTCATACTGACCTTAATGAACCATGAACTGATATGTATAGCATGGTTCAGTTCAATTTACTACTGAGAACTGTCTTGGAAGCTTTTCATGGAAACATCTCCTTGGATTTCCAACTGCTAATCTTAATGGCTAAAGGCTCACTCTCACTCTCTCTGTTCATGCCTGGGACATATTCTTCAAATACTTATCTACCAATGTTAATCTTATCCCAGGAGAATGCACCACACACCACGGGGAAGCAGAGCACAAGTGAGACGCTCTTCCGCCATCAGCTGCTGACAAGGCATTCCACTACAGCTCTTATCCATGGTGAGCACAGTCATTCTGCACCAAATATAGGTGAGTGTAATACACTAAGAATCAACCAATGTATTCTTCCTGCAACCAGGATGACCAAACCAGAATCCTCTCAGTGTTGTTTCTCTAATCTCTGGAGAGCTGAATCTTCTTGCCTGAGCACTGCACTTTCAGTGTTTTCTGAATAGCAAAGCACAGGGCGCAGTAAGTGCCCACAGTTGATGTCAGGACATTGGAATCATCCCAACATTCTTTTGGGCGAGCGAGCTGGTTCAGATGAGAGTCAGGAGCAAATCATGTGTGGCATCGCACAGAATCACAATTGGCTATTATTTTTGCTGAATAGACTGTAAAACGGAACTGTTTCATGATGATACCACCTGGAGTCACGGTGCTGTATGTACCATCTAATATTCCGCAAGAAGTAAACTCAATAGTGATTTTGGATTGTTGTCTTGAAACTAACTGTACCAAAGTAAATAAAATCCCAGCCCTCATGACGAAGTACCAGTGATGGTAGAAACAAGGAACTGCAGAAGTTGATTTACAAATAAAAAAAGACACAAAATGCTGGAGTAACTCTGCGGATCAGGCAGCTTCCCTGGAGAACATGGATAGGTGATGTTTCGGGTCAAGACCCCTCTTCAGACCCGCTGAGTTACTCCAGCACTTTGTGTGTGTTTTTTTAACTAATGATGATACATGGAAAAATGAGGGATCTTGGCAGTGCTGCAAGTTTGTGTCCACAATATGAAAGACAGCCAATGTCACAAAGGCGCAGAGTTGCTGTCCAAACAATCGGGCATTGGATCAGTGCCATGGCTGAATAACAGGTTTTATGTTTTAATGCCCCTATCTCATATCTTTTGTGTTCTTCTGTTCAAATTCTCTCTCCCTAACGTCCATGAATTAAGCCATCAGTCAAAGACCTAATTTCCAACTCTTTGCTGACCAAGTTACCCGATCGAACTAATCTTGTTTTCCTGTACCTGGCCATTTCCCTCTAAATCTTTCCTATCCATGTACATGTCCAAGTATTTTTTAAATGTTATAATTGTATTTGCCCCTCCCACTTCCTACTTCCACATAATCTGTGAAACAGTTGCTCCTCAGATCCCATATAAATCTTTCCTTTCTTACCTTAATCCTTTTAGTTTTGTTTTGGATTCCCCTATCCTGCGAAAAAGACTGTAGGTTATCTATGCCCCTCATAATTTTAAATACCAGTATAAGGTCATCCTCCAGCTTCTGGCACTCTAGGGAAGAAAAGACCCAGCATTTCTTTAATAGCTCAAACTTTCCAGACCCGGTAACATTCACTTAAATCTTTTAGGTGTCTTTTCTTGCTTAATGACTTCCTTTCTTTAGCAGGGCAAACAGAATTGCACATATGGCCGTGTATAGCTTGATATTTCTGTACTCACTACTCCAACCAATGAAGGGAAGCATGTTAAATACCTTCTCCACCACTTATTTACCTATGTCGCAACATTTGTGGAACTATGTACCTGCATTTTAGGTCACTGTGTAAGAAGGAACTGCAGATGCTGGTTTAAACCTTGGTCTGAAGAAGGGTCTCAACTTGAAACGTCACCCATTCCTTCTCTCCAGAGATCTGTCTATCCCACTGAGTTACTCCAGCATTTTGTGTTTATTCCAGGTCACTCTGTTCTACAATACGCACCAGGGCCCTCTCATTTACTATGCAAGTATCTTCCTACTTAGTCTTACTAAAATGCAACAACTTACACTTATCTGAATGACACTCCAAAGTCAAATTCATTATTCAGCAAATAAACTTCCAGGAAACTATCCAATATTACAATCTACTCATCACACTACTATGGAAGTTTATGTGTTCTGGCTGGGCACCAACAGATTAATAGCACTTACAATGACAGAACAAAGCTTCAGGTAAACATTAAAGTTGCTGGCCTAATCAACTGCAATCAATCAATGTTGGTATATTAAATTCCTTGTACTTGAGAAAAGCCAAGTGATTGGGTGTATTGCTGTTGGCTTAAATGATTGATAACTTAGTCAGCACTAAATAGAGAAAAGTAAATTGAGTGGCAAATTGTACTATTATAATGGTACTCAAAAAGGATCTGAAGTTCAAAAGCAGGGATTCTCAAGTAGTAAAAGGTGCAGGCAGCGGTGGACTGGCCAGGGTGTCAGCTTGCCCGATGGCAAGTGGGCCCCTGATGAAGTGGGCCCCCTATATCAAGTGGGCCCCTGATGAAGTGGGCCCCCTTTGTCTCCTGGCAACCACTATTTTTAGACCCAGTCCGCCACTGGGTGCAGGTAAATAACATGCAAGCACTAAAGCTGGAAAGCTTTTCTCGATCAAATTAACAATGAGGTTCCTAATCATTCCTATTCCTTACACTTGAGGGAGCTGTGGCTTGTCTCCACAACTAGAGGCTATAGATCAAACACCATTTGACTGATCGTAAAAAGGTATCAGTATCTCTGTGCTATCCTGGAAGCAGTTTGCATCCAAACCCATGCAAATGTGGCTTGCACCAGATGAATATCATACCACATTATATCCCACTACTTATATCCTTGAAACAAAGTACTTTAAGGCCACGTTCATCATTTCTGGGGACTTCAATAAGGCCAACCTCAAAGATATGCGACCAAAATATTATCAACACATCCCCTTTTTCACTATGGGCCCATACACCCTTGAGCACTACTCAACAACCATCAACGATACCCACCTTTCCATCTTCCGCCTGTATTTTGGCAAATATGACCACTTGGCTGTGCTCCCTACTTACACTCAGAAACCGAAGCAGCTGGATCCGGTACAGAAAGTGCTGGTCTAAGGAAACAGATGAGGCTGAAGAAGGGTCTCGACCCAAAACGTCACCAATTCCTTTTCCCCAAAGATGCTGTCTGTCCCGCTGAGTTGCTCCAACATTTGCAGTTCTGTCCTACACATTTTGTGAGCTCTTACATTGCTGTTCTGAGTTGGTGGACTGAACCATATTAAAGGACTCAACCTAAAAATGGGTATAAGTGTGCAGAGGACTGCATGACAAAGAGGTAAATCTGAGTATTCCTGAACCTGAAACCATGGATGAACTGTGAGATCCACTCCCCCGTGAAGAGATTCTGTGGTATTCAAGTGGGATGATCCTAGCCTGTACATAAAATCCAGGTAAGACCTTCACAGAGCCATCAGGTATGCCAAGAAACAATTCCGGACCAAGCTAGAGTCCCAGATTAACTACTCGAAAACCTGCCGATTGTGGCAAGATTATACTATAATGGGCAACAAAGCAAAGTTGGGCAGTATCACTGGTAACCACAGATCACTCCCCGAAAAGTTTGATGTATTTTGTGCTTGTTTTGAACAGAAAGTCAGTGGAATGATTTTCTCTGCCCTGACAACTTCAGGTACATCTGTACCATTGTCACTGTCGCAGATGTCAGATAGCCTTCCTGAGAGTGAACCCATGGAAAGAGATTGGCCCAGATGGAGCTCCTGGCCGTGTCTTTAGAACGTGTGCGGACCAGCTGACAGGAGTAATTGCATATGTCTTTAATCTCTTTCTAAGCCAATTTGTTTTTCTCACCTGCATTAAGACCACTATCTTCCCAGCGCCAAAGAAAACGTTTATGTGCCTTAATGGTTACATCCGGTGGCTCTGACATCCACTATCATGAAGTGCTTGGAACATATGTATAACAAGGACCTCTGTCGGAATCGCACTTATTGATCATATCTCTGCCTTCGACATCATAATTCCAACTAACGTCGTCTCCAAACACCTGGTCCGAGAGTTTGCAAGAGGATACTAGATTTCTTAATTATTGTCCACAATCAATAAGCATAGATGACAAAACATCCTCCATGATATTTCTCAATAAAGACTGCATCCTCAGCTTCTTTCTACAAACTCTGCCCAACTCCATTTGTATTTCAGTTGACATCACCTTGGTGGGCCGGATCCCGAACAATGATAAGATGGAGTGCAGGAAGGTGATAGAAAGCTTTGAAGCATGGTGTCAGGCCAACAACCCCCACCTCCAAACAGCCAAACAATGGAGCTGGTCATTAACCTGGAAACAGGGGGACTACAGGCTTCAATGGTGCTAAAGTGGAGATGGTCTAGAACTTTACGTGCCTAGGTGTAAATATCACCAACAATTGGACCTGGTCCAACCACATGCGCTACAGCCATGAAAGCATACCATTACCTCCACATCGCCAGAAGATGAAGAAAATTTGACACCTCTGTAGATGCACTTTAGAATTCATCATAACATCATCATTACAAAATTACAGAGAATGACGATGAGATGAGAAAATGTCCATGTTCTGCTGACTTTAAGTGTTTCATAAAAGTAATGTGGTACGATACATCCCTGGGAGTGGTCAGGAAGGACAAAATGGATGTTTATTTATAGCAAGACAGATAGAAGCCGAAAATGCTGCAAATGCTCAGCAGGTTAGCACCTTTGCAGACAAAGAAACAGAATAAAGTTTCAGAGCAATATCTTCAGAAGAGGAAAATGTAACAGATAAATTAGATTTTATACAAGTATATACAGTGCCCTCCATAATGTTTGGGACAAAGACCCATCACATATTTATTTGCCTCTGTACTCCACAATTTGAGATTTTTAATAGAAAAAAATCACATGTGGTTCAAGTGCACATTGTCAGATTTTAATAAAGGCTATTTTTATACATTTTGGTTTCACCATGTAGAAATTACAGCAGTGTTTATATGTAGTCCACCCATTTCAGGGCACCATAATGTTTGAGACACAGCAATGTCAAGTAAAT
>CM075977.1:39617970-39647082 GCA_038087875.1 Malacoraja senta | reverse complement strand
TCCTCAGATGGGACTGTGAACAAAGAGGCAGGACCAAAAATCAAAGCCGCCGATCATTGTAATGCAAGGAATATCTATCCCATATGGGGCAGTGGGAATCTGAAGTCTCCGCCACAAAGCGTGGCTGCTGAGGTTTTTATACGAAGACGGCTAGGATGTTACTGACATGACATTATAATTTCATCAGACACAATGCTGTGTCCATGAATTGGATGATCTGGGGACTCAGCATGGGCTCATGGTGAAGTGACAGGAAGCAAAAGTGGGCTAGTCATTGGTGTGGGGATCACCTCATATTCTTCTGTATAGGTCTCTCCTACAACATCTACTTGTGTGACAAATCTATCATTGCAGGGGCAAAAAACAATCTTCAGGTGGAATTCACCAGGCACGTGGGGGGTAAATGAAATGGTCGACGTTAATAAAGGTTGTGACCACAATATCAACCTTTCCTTTCCATCCAGAGATGCTGCCTGACCCACTGAGTTCTGCAGCTGATCATCGGTTGCTCCAGATTCCAGCATCTGCAGTCTCGTGTCCCAGGAACCAGTCTGGTGAATCTTTAATGAACTCCCATTAAGGCAAGTATATCATACCTTAAGGAGACAAAAGGTATATACAACGCGCCAGGTGTTGTCTCGCCAGGCCCCTGTCTAATTACAGTAAGAGATCTTTATTCTCTCGCAATATAGCCCAACATACAAGAACCTGCATGTCAGCTTTCGGTGTCTGCTGTACAAGGACATTTCCCAGTCTCGCACCTTTAAAACAATACTCAGAATTTGTGTTTTGACCTCAATCTCACACTTGGTGCTCCACCTGCTATGGTCTTGCTCTGTTTGTCCATACCCTCTGAAGCCTCTTTGCATCCTCATCATTCACTCCAGACTAGGGAACGTAACATACGATCCCTTCAGCCACATCGTCGACACAGTTTATGAAGAACTGGGGATCGAACGTTAATCCTTGCAGAACCCACTAGTAACGGTCTCCCAACTGGACACAGATCTATTTATTCCCACTTTGTTTTCTAACTGTAACCAGCTTGCAATCCACAGTTGGATTTTAACCCAATTCCTGTCTGAAGAAGGGTTCTGACCCGAAACGTCACCTATTCTTTTTCTCCAGAGATGCTGCCTGACCTGCTGAGTTTCTCCAGCATTTTGTGTCTATTCATGCTCTCTAATCCTCTTCATCAACCTTCTGTGTGGGACTTTATTAAAGGCATTCTGAAAACCCAAATGTACCCCATTTGCTGGTTCTGCTACCAGAAACATGCTCAGTGAACTCCAATATGTTTGTCAAACGTTATTTTCCTTTTATAAATCCTTATAGCTTCTGATCTTGTTGTGTTATAATTTTCTAAGTGTCCTTCCTCAATGATGCTCTCCAGCCCAGAAACAGCCCGAAGTTCCCTGCTCCCTGCCTCATCTTCCTCGAATAATGCCGTTACGTTTGGAGATAATGGGTGATATCCTCGGTGCACCTGTTTTGTGAAATTATCACAATTATTAACCAGTTTCCCAACTTCTGCTGGTGGGATCCAAGCTCAGGATATTAACTAATTCCATTGCACAGGCTGCATTCTCCAGCCCAGTACAAAGTTCTACCTCGGTGAGGTGCGAAAGTGACCTCCGTTACCTGCAGGGCTGCTTGTGTTGGTGGAGTTACTGCTGGTTGATGCCAGTTGCTCCGATGGAGGTTCTCCAATCTCCACTTCCACGGTGATCCCTGCGGCCCGCCTTTTGCGACGCCCCGTTTCTCGGATGATCTTTGTGATGCGGATTTTATTCGCTGGCACGTCTAGGAATAGGGCAAGGTTGTTTGCCAAGTCAGGGCCGTAAAATTCATCCACTGTCATTGCGGGTAAATTAAAGGATATAAACAGCGTTGGGGCTGTGTGGACCTCTACTGGAATCGAGCCCCTCACCAGCACATTCAGCATCTGGTATTTTCTGTCAAAATAGTTTGCACCAGAGACAGGGGAATTCAACCTCGGAACGAATTCTCCTGTGAAGACAAAATCAAGACCATCATGTTAAACTCGTTCAACGTGTGCAAGCCTCGTTAGATTACATTTTCGCACACTTCTGGTCTCCATATCCTTGGGTTAAACCATACTGGAAGCACCACGCACAGTTCTGGTCTCCGTATCCCTGGTTAGACCACACTGGGAGGACCACAAACAGTTCCTGGTTCCATCCATCTTGGATACTCCATAGTGGGAGCACCATGTACAATACCGATCTCCGTATCCCTGGTTTAGACTACACTGCGAGGACCTTGCACAGTTTAGTCTGCATATCCCCAGGTCAGACCACACGGGGTGTACTGTGCACAGTTCTGGTCTCCATATCCCTGGGTCAAACCACCCTGTACAGTTCTGCTTTCTTTATTAAGGAGTATATATTGTGGCATGGAGCAGGGGGTAAAATATATCCTGAACACTTCAAGATCTGAGAGGTTATTCCCTCAGGAAGGGCTAAACTGACTGGAGATAAATGTTCTCGTTACGTATTCTGGGGGGTGATCTGAGGGGAGGGGGCGGGGTGCAGACAATTGATATAAAATGGGAACTGGAAATCAGCAGGTTCAGGAGAAGAAACCCTTCCCCTCAGAGAGTGGAGGTTGTGTGGGGCTCATTCTCACAGAATTCCTCCCCCCAGAGAATGGGAAGGGGGAAGGGGGGGACATGTTGGATTTGTCCCACGTGAATATCCCTCCTCTCAGAGAATGATTGTTTGACTGTTGAGCAGAGCTGCAACTGCTGGTTTACCTGTGTAGGTGGGTGCCCTCAGGGTGTAGTCTGTGTGATCGCTGTTCCACTGTGCGTTGGTTGGAGGGATCAGTGTACCGTTGACATACACATCCAGACGTTGTGGCGATGAGTAGTAGACCGACAAACGAACAGCCTTTATCGGAAAGTTAAAGAATTTTAGTTGCGGAGATTGGCTCCTAGATCGTTCGTGCCTTTGAAGCCTGGAACCAAATCAACTGAAATATTCATGTAGTTAAAGTCCCAGGAAACCTGACAGGATGGTTCCCAAACACCAAGCCAGGTGAGGAAATATTGGTTTGGGTAAAGCTGGTCAAGGTAAGGCAACATTTCACGGAGCAGGGAAAGCTGGGTAGGAATGAATCCCAAAGCTTGGAACCACATGGGGAGGAAGGACAGCATGTACGTCCTTCCTCCTGAGGGTTTCAATGCAAGGGAAATCCCAATCCCGATGTGATATGTGGATGGCACAGTGGAGCAGCGGTAGAGTTGCTGCCTAAAGAGCCTGTCCCACTTACACGACCTAATTCACGACCTTTTTTACTCGTGGACATTTTTCATCACGCTAGAAAAAACGGCCCGACCTACTTGATACCACGAGTACCTATGACTAGCATCACGGCCTGCTACGAACTACCTACGAACTCCTATGACCTCGTGACGAGTCAAGGCCAAACTCGGCAGAGGTCGTGAATTAGGTTGTGAAAGTGGGACAGGCCCTTTACAGCGCCAGAGACCTGGGTTCAATCCTGACTATGGGTGTTGTCTGTACGGAGTTTATACATTCTCCTTGTGACTGCGTGGATTTTCTTCGGGTGCTCTGGTTTCCCCCCACACTCCAAAGACGTACAGGGTTGTATGCTAATTGGCTTTGGTGTAGGTCAGTGAGATGGTAGTGAGGCGTGGACGGGAACTTGCATTTGAACTTAGGCAGCACATTGGCACAGCTGGTAGAGCGACTGCCTCACAAAGACAGAGACCCAGATTCGACCCTGACCTTGGGTGCTGTCTGTGTGGAGTGTGCACGTTCTTCCTGTATGGGTTTCCTCCTTGTGCTCTGATTTCCTCCCACATGCAGATTTGTAGGTTAATTTGCACCTCTAAATTGCCCCAAGTGTGTAGCAAATGGATGTGAAAGTGAGATAAAATAGAACTACTGTGAACGAGTGATCAACGGTTGGAATGGACTCAGTGGGAAGAAGGGCCTGTTTCCATGCTTTGTCTTTCAATCAAACACACCACACCCTTCTTCTCTCACTATCCAGCCTGACAGACCCTTACACAGGATCGAGAAATGCTGGAGGGCATGAGTGAAGCATAATCTCATCGTTGTCAAAAAGATGTAGAAACTGGAGACCCCTTTCCAGGACTGGAAAATGATTAATGTTCAATCTCTTCACTGAGCTGCAGAACATAACCCTGAGGTTAACCTAATTTCCTGCAACCACTTGGTTGCAAGCTGCTTCAGAATGACTGACAATGACAACGCTGCATGTCCTCATCCATGATTGTGATGCCTTTGGCACTGATGAGGACATGTCTCACACCTGCCTTTTCATCTCTGGCCTTTGTCCAACCATCTGCCTATCAACAAAGCCTCCGCACCTGTATCAACCTATTACCTGTCCAGGTAATAGGTTCTAGCTTCCTCCCCCCCCTCTCCCACCACTGTCAGTCTGAAGAAGGATTCAAATCTGAAACATCACCTATCCATGTTCTCCAGAGATGCTGCCTGATCCACTGAGTTACTCTTGCAGTGTGTGCCTTTGTGTTTAGTTTAGAAATACCGTGTGTAAACGTGCCCTTTGGCCCACCGAGTCAACGCCGACCAACAATTCTCGCACACTAATACTATCCTACACTCACTAGGGCCAATTTACAATTATACCAAGCCAATCAACCTACAAACCTGTACGTCTTCGGAGTGTGGAGGGAAACCGGACATCCCAGAGAAAACCCGTGCAAATCACGGGGATTACGTACAAACTCCGTACAGAGAGCACCCATAGTCAGGATTGTACCCGGATCTCTGGTGCTGTAAGGCAGCAACTCTACTGTTGAGCCACCGTACCGCCCTCTACCAATCCATGATACTTGTCCTGCAAAACAAACTCCGAGGCACTCGAGGTGCTTTCCTCACACACTGCACCTTGTAGCCAGGCCCAAAACTGGCCCCGCACCACCTTACCACTCACACAATTTCCCCCACCTTAATCTTCTTCACTGGACACTTCACAAAATAAAATTAAAAATTAAAAATGCAGCATGTGTATACTTCCCAACACAATCACAAATTTACCATGCCGATATATCTGTAAAATACCATGATAATTTTAAGCCTTGCTTGTTCTCTTCAGAACAGAGGTGAACCTCCACACCGACTGCTTGGGATGAATGTGAACTGGGTTTCCTATTTTAAGTTTACCAGTCAGAGACCTTGGTATCTGACAGCTTTGTGCTCCCGAAACCCATCCCTGGCTCACATAGTTCAGGAGCGAGAGCGAAAGTGAGGTTAGGGGGCCCACAGCGGGATAGGGGGCCCGCAGCGGGGATAGAGGGCCCGCAGCGGGGATAGAGGCCCCGCAGCGGGGATAAGAGGCCCGCAGCGGGGGATAGAGGGCCCGCAGCGGGGATAGAGGGCCCGCAGTGGGGATAGAGGGCCCACAGTGGGGAGGATTGGCATATACAGCTCCTTACTCTGTTGGCATCAGCAGCAGGCAGCAGCAGACGCAGACTCTGAGGCTGGTACTGGTGAAATACACATCGCACGACTTGTTGGTGGCCACAATCCCAAAGAAAAGCGAGATCCTCTTCTTACAGGTATATCCAGAGCACCAGCCGTGGTCCTGTGGGCCTGCCACAGCAACACATAAGGTAAGCAATGCATAATCGAAAAACACATACCGAGCAAGTTCCCGAGAGGCGTTACCCACACTGACACTTCACCACCTTCCCGGTAGAAGCAGCACTCGGTTACGAACATCACCAGAATGGGTCAGGATCCTGGAGTAGTGCCTCCACTTTGGGCTGGGGGCAAAGTGCAAGGCACCCCACCTCCCTTACCAGCCAGCTCTTCTCTGAGTCCAAAGGAGTTTTTCACCCTAGATGGCAGACACTGGTAGATAGTCTTCCTGGCTGGGGAGCATTGAACAACGGGACACTCAGGATAATGTTGAGGGACATGGGATGGGGCAGGGAGGGGGAGCTGAGGTGCAGGAGCACCACTGGCAGAGGCTCAAGGGCAAAGGAAGCATTGCTTGTAGTAAGACTATTCAGATTCCGACTCGCAATTAATTGGCCAGTGTGGCTCCCGTGGAAATACAAGTTTGTCATAACACAAATTAACTGAAAAGCGGGCAGGCAGCCAAACATCTCAATGCAGGAAATTTTGGATGTACTCATTGCTCAGAACGCAAAGGGAAAATGTGGCACCTGGAGCATTAGGTACAGGGTTTGATGTTCAGATGCTGGAAAATCGAAGGTAGACAAAAATGCTGGAGAAACTATCTATGGAGCGAAGGAAACTCGACTACAGGTGCATGTTGACCGGAGAAATATTTAAATGCGGCTTGAAAGAAACTTTGATGTGAAATGTGTCATTCACAAGTGGACACGCTGTTGCAAGAGGTTTCGAGCACCCTGGCGTTTATCAGTTAGGGCACTGAGTATAGAAGTTGTTGTGTTATGTTGCAGCTGTACATGACGTTTGCAAGGCCGCACTTGGTGTATTGTGTTGTGTTCTTGGTCACCCTGCTATACGAAAGATAAAGGGAGAGGTTGAGCAGGCTAGGACTTATTCTTTGGAGTGCAGAAGATAAAATCATGAGGGGAATAGATAGGGTGAAAGCACAGTCACTTTCCCAGGATTGGGAATCTCAAACTAGAAGGTGAGAGCGGAAAGATTTAATCAGAACCTGACGGACCAACCATTTCCACATATATGGTACATATATGGAACAAGTTGCCAGAGGAAGTGGTTGAGGCATGTAGAATAACAACATTTCAAAGACATTTGAATAGGTACATGGAGAGGAAGCTTGAGTGGAATATGGATCAAATGTGGAAAAATTGAACTAGCATCTTGGTTGGCATGAATGAATTGGGCCAAAGGGTCTGTTCCATGCTGTATGATTCCATATTTATATGACCCATGCTCTGCAGGCTGGTCAGTGCAAACTGCAGAAAGAAAGTTGTAACAGTTGTGAGACTGTCATTAACTGGAAGACAAAGATAAGCAGTGCTCCAACATACAAGGGGGGCACAGTGGTGCGGCTGGAAAAGCTGCTGCCTCACAGTGCCAGAGACTCGGTTCGATCCTGAACTTCGGGTGTTGTCTGCGTGGAGTTTGGACGTTATCACTGTGACCATCAGGGTTTCCTCCGGGGTGGGGAGGAATGAGACAGTGGGATAATATGGAACAAGTGTGAACAGGTGATCGATGGTCGGTGGGCTGAACAGCCTGTTTCCACACTGTATCTCTAAACTAAACATCTTCTTTGTGCCTTGAAATTCCTGCATCTCCTTTAATCCCATTGGGAGGTGATAGTGAATGTGCATGGGCTAGGCACAGAGGGCTTACAACACCAGAGAAAATCCTGCAGCTAGTTTAGTTTAAGTTACGCACAGAAAATATTTTGCAGTTCAGGTGATGTCTGTGGAGGGAAAACCAGTGAATGTTTCACACACTGGAAACTGAAGTATAGAACTGGGCAGCACAGCGGTGCAGCGGTTGAGTTTCTGCCTTACAGCGCCAGAGACCCGGGTTCGATCCTGACTATGTGTGCTGTCTGTAAGGAGATTGTATGTTCTCCCGATGACTGCGTGGGTTTTCTTCAGGTGCTCCGGTTTCCTCCCACACTCCAAAGATGTGCAGGTTTGTAGTATAATTGGTTTCTGTAAATTGTTAAATTTCCCTACTGTGCAGGATAGTGCTAATGTACGGGGTGATCGCTGGTCAGTACGGAATCAGTAGGCTGAAGGGCCTGTTTCCACGGTGTATCTCTAAAGTCTAAAAAGTGAAGTCTAAAGAAGCAGAAAGAGTGTGGCCGTGGCAAGGAACAAGAGGAAGGGCCTGTGACTGAAAGGCACTGATTTGTGCCCACTACTGATGGCAGTAAGTAGTCTGTACCGTTGATGAGGTCGAGATAACCGTCACACAGGACGGCTACTGGTGACAATCTCCTGCGTTCAGTATCAGAGTCCAGGCTCTCATAACCAGCAGCTCATAGTTCAGCCCAAAGCACTTGTAGCTTTGCCAGTCGGACATGTAGGTACACGAGGAATCTCGGATAATCCCTGTGGGAGCAAAATAAAAGGAGATGTAAAAACATTAAAGGCAATTACTCACAGGGGACACAATCAGAACACTCACACATCATTCCATCTTCAAATGTAAGATGCCAAACATTGCACAGGATTATACAACATAGCTGGAGTCCATTCAGCCCAGCATAGTCGTGATGGCTCTCCAAATGGTCCCCTCCCAGACTCTCTCCCTCCAGCTCTGCTGGTCCCAACACTTTCCAGTCATTCCCTGGTCATCTGAAATCTCCTGTTGACTGTTCTCACTATCTGTTCAGATAACAGATCCCAGATCACGGCATCTTAGTGCCCCAAAACATTCAGAGCTCCTCTGGGTAAGTTTGTGAAATATTTCAGATGTGTTCTCCGGTTACCAACTCTCCATTCACTGGAAATAATTTCTCCCTCTAAGCCACTTTAGCTCCATTTCCCCTGCACTTCTGCACAGAGAACCACCCTGGATTTAGCCAGCCCTTCTTCTTCAGTATGAGTGATCCACAGAGGCTGTGCACTAGACCTGGGTCCAGAGGACGGGGGGGGGGGGGGGGGGGGGGGGGGGGGGGGTGGTGGGATGAGGAAATATCTCGGCCCCAACTGGCTCTAGTGGTTAATATCTGGAACTCACTGTCAGAGAAGATGATGGAATCAGATGGAATCACTATGTTGGACAATTGCAATCAGTACTTTGGATAGATGCAACCACTATGTTGGATAGGTACTTGAATAGGACAGCTAAAGAGGAATATGGACCTAATGCAAGCAGGTGACATTAGTGTAGGTTGGTAAAAAAGATTGGTAATTACGTGTTGGGCTGAAGGGCCTGTTTATGTGCTATGACTCTACGACTTTCCATCAGGCAGAAAATGGGGCTACCTTCTCCGGGAATCAGAGCATCCTATCCGCTGCTGACCATCTCTTCCCTGCACCATTTCCTATTAACCTCACTGCCCTGAACTCTCCAGTCACTCACACCAAATCCCATTGCCGTTGGAAACACTCAGCAGGTTGTGGAGAGAAGCAGAATCGATGTTTCAGGTTTCTGACCCTTCACCGGAATGGTTCTGGCCTGGATCATTCTCCTACCACCATCCAACCCTTCTCAGAGCCCCGGCCAACCCAGCCTTGACACACGTGCTTCTGACCTTTATGTGGTGCCACCTGGGACACAGGAATGCGGCTTCCATTTAGAGAAGTCAGCAAGACCTTTGGGATCCGGTAATCGCCAAGCCCACGGCGCTTGTCGCCATTCCATTCATACTCCGACTGCGGGATGACTGCTCCCACTCTATCCAGGAATGAGCCGTCCAGATCTTTCAGCATGGTCTTCTTCTTGCCATCGCAGTCCATGTCCACGCAGTCGCTGGGGTTGACTTTGCTGAGAAACAAACAAAGCGATTGGGCTGACTTTCCCAGCAAAGGCACAGCGATAGTTGAGCCCGGGAACCCAAAGTCTCCTCAACCCAAACATGGACTCAGTTTCTCTTTCCTGATGCTGCATGATTGTTGAGAGTTTCCAGCATTTTTATTTTGTGTTTCCAACATCTGAGGTTCTCCTGATTGTAATTTTGCTGGAAACCCAAGCCCTGGCCAGTCAATGTTCAGGCTGTTGGGGTCTTTGGGGATTCCAGACCCAAATGAAAGCACAGGCAGTGCATAGACTGGAATGGGACCATTAGAATAGTGGTGTGGAGGAGGAGGGAGTAGTTTAGAAACGCACATCGTTCTGCCTGTGTGCACAATTGCCAACACAACAGAACCACAGGCACCCACATAGGTAACAGCCCCACACATGAGAGCCCGCTGGAGAGGGTGAGACAGGGTCTACACCGCCCGTTAGTTGTTGAGGGTGTTGGTTTAGTGGCCAAGGTTTTGACATGGTGTGAGGAGTTTTCTGTGAGAGGAATCACAAAGATCAATAGTGAACAATTAACACTCAACCAAAATTAGAGCAGGAAAGGGACGGGGGGGGGGGGGAGGGGGGGGCGCTTGGGAGAGCAGGGTTTAGCAAGGAGATCTGGCAGCAAAAGCCCACAAGCAGAAATCTGAAAGAAACCTTGGAAACGCAGGGACCACTCGGCAGGTCAGGCAGTAATAATGATGAGGAAATAGTCATTGTTTCAGGATGACAGAATGAATGGCAATGAACCAAAAGGGTTCTCTTCCCCACTCCCAACCATGACCCCCACCCCCACACCAAAGGTGAGACCACGGCCTCAGCCGTGATGCCCTCCTCCTCCCCCTCCCAACTGTGTTCCCCTTTCCACCCCATCCGACCCTTGCCCCAACTGTAATCCTCTCACCACCCCTCTCATGACCCTCTCCTCGGCAACTGTGACCTCCCCTCTCCCCCAACCGTGACCCCCCTCTCCCCAACGGCGACGGCCCCCACCCCAACTATGACACCCCTCTCTCACCACCCACCTCGACCCCTCCTATCCGCAACCATGATGACCCCCACCCCTCCCCAACCATGACCCCTCTCACCAACTGCCTCAACCCCCCCCCCATCGCCAAGCATGATGACTCCCAGCCCTCCCCAACAGTGACCCCATCTTTCTCATCAACCACGACCGACTCTCCCTCCCCAGCCGTGACCCTCCACGACCTGTAACCGTAATTCCCCCTTTCCCCCATTGCGACGACTCCCTTCTCCCCAACCGTCACACCCCTCTCCTCGCCAGAGACTATCAATGGCTCCCACCAAAAGTCAGTCTGTGGGCTCTGAGGTTTAAAGCCCCCATGTAACAGCCCCTGACTCACTTGACATCAGGCCTGTGTATGAAGACCTTTCCCCGCTCCTCACTCTGGGCGACAGTGATCCCCTTCAGCAGGATTGGGTGCTGCAGGTCCTCATTGTTTGGGTTGCTGATAAACATGACGTTCAACTTCTGGGAACATACGCCCCGAAAACCCACAAATGTCGTATCTTTGGAGAAAGAAATGGCAGTAACGTCGACGCATTGACAAGCGGTGAACAGAACAAAGATGGCACTAGGCTGTGGGCCGAGGTGCTTTTTCGTTTAAGTTTGTGACCCAAATCACGTAACTACCTTAATTTTTAACACATTGTGTACAAATATTATAGAAATCATACCTGAAACTCGTCAAGACCAAAACCTGCACACATATTTAAAATATGAGAAAAACCTCAAATTTTCCGAGTATTAATTGTCCAATCAATGCACGTTTGACATTGCGTCAGACGCCAATTGACCAATCACGCACTTTGTTTCATGGTAGCTAGGCAGCGAGCATTCTGGGATCATGGCTGCCTCCTAATTACATCAAAACAATAGCAAGGCTTCGAAGGAATAAAGGTAATGCTAACCTTGCTGATAATTTTGTTTTACAATTGATTTATTTTTGTAGTTGTGATGTGAACTGTTAAATTAAAATGATAAATAAAAATGTAGAGCTAGGATTAGGATTATGGTCGGTCGGTCGGTCGGTCGGCCGGCCGGTGGATGCTGTGAAGGATCGGTCGGGCTGTCGGTAGGCCGGTGTTGCAGCGAGTGAGCGGGCGGACTGACGGAGCCGGCGCTATGGGGGTGCTGTAGGCAGCCCGGGTGGCACGCAGGGCAGTGCTGCTCCCCACCATCATCACCATGATCATCCAGAAGGGCATGCTGGCCGAGGTAGACGCGCTGAGCGGCCACACGTACGAAGCCCACAGCCGGACCCAAAGCGGCTCCAGCTCCAGCCATGGGCAGCTCTGGAAGGGGGGCGAGTTAGGGTTAGGCATTTTCCTCTCAGTGGAAGATGCCTTAGCCTTCACCCAGCCTGGCACTGCCCCAGTCCCACTATGACCGGGACCCCCACTCTGCCCACTGGCAGTCAGTGGGGTTCAGTACACGGGGGAACCCACAGGAACTGCCCTCATTAATTAGGCTGGTTCAGGAGTCGGACTTCTGCGGCAGTCTCTTATATATATATATATATATATATATAATATAAGTAAATATAATTATATAATATAATTATATATAATTACAGTCATATTCCCGTTATATATATATGATATAATAATATATGGTTTAAATAGAGGGGAGTGGACAGTTGGTATAGACCTGCACGGGAAGGTAGACGCTCCCACCCCCACGAGTCTCGGGCAGATGGGGCCCGTCGGCCTGGGAAGGCAGTCCATCTAGGAGAGGGAAAACTCTGATTTAAAACCTCCACTGCCTTGTGGCCATATCCAGTCATGGAAAAGGATCCAGGAGTAAACCTCAAGAAAATCCAAAGTTGGAGTCCCTAAGGCAGTTTGTCGTTGTCTACAACCTCGCTCTGGCAGCTCCTGCGACGGCGCTGGTGCCAAACTGTAACGGCCCTGTAAGCAGCGAACAACTAGGATGCATCACCCATGGTCAGTCATGACCGACGGGGGCCTACTACTACTTCTATTAAATAGACAGCAGCACGGAATTAGGCTCCCATGGAGTAATATGAGCATTGAAATTCCTCTGCTGATCAAGACTGGAGTTCCAGGCTCAGAAACAATCTATGGGATTACCCTCAATCAGCACAGAATCAGGCATTTTGGCCCACTGAGTCTCTGCTAATCATCAACAACCATTAACATTAAACCTTAAAAACATTAAAATCTCATTTTATTCTCCCAACGTTTTCCTACATAATAGACATTTGGACTGGTGCAGGGAAAGGAACGGTTTAGAGGATATGGGCTAAATGTGGGCAGGTAGGACTAGTATCAATGGGTTATCTTGTTCGGCACTGGCAAGTTGGGCCGAGGGCCTGTATCCATGCTGTATGACTGCATGACTATTTCCATCACTACCCCCTACCCCCCACCTACAACTTGGGAGAATTTACTCCAGTCTATTAATCTATCGACCCTAGATAGACTGGAGTAATTCTGTGGGTCAGGTATCATCTCTACCAGCATCTGCAGTTCCTTTCTTCACAACCTATCAACCTACATGTCAAAACCAGAGCAACACGGGAAACCCTTGGGGTTACAAGGAGAATTTGCAAACTCCACACAGGCATCCCCGAGTGATGATCACTGGAGCTGTGAGCCAGCGGTTCTACCTGCTGCACCACAGTGTCGCCCTCATCACTGCATATCACCGGTCGTTGACATCTGCAGCCTTTGGCACCGTGTCTTTACTTACTCTGCACCATCATCAGTCCATTTATGGCAGGGTAGCTCGTCAGCACCGTGTAGAGAGGTGGATGGTTGCTCGATGAAGCAAACGTTGGCCAGCAGATTCCACTCCTTCCTGCAGCAGGGGAAATGGGACCACAGATTAATCTCCAGCCTCTCGTCAAGCCCATTTTCAATCGTCCTTTGAAAAGACTGTCCTTACCCCAGCTGCTCCCCTACATTGTTTGAAGCAGAGTTATCAAGCTGAACATCTGAGCAATTGAAGCCAGGACTAACTCCGACCACCAAAGCATTCTATAGGAAAACAAATATCAACATGGGAATTAGCAGGATTTTATTGGATTATCTGTACATTATGAAACCATTGGATTAGCCTTTTATTTTTACACAGAAAACCCCTGAATGATTTCCCTGTTAGTTGGGGAACGATCAAAGTCCATGGTCAAAGGGGGCTTATTGATTACTGAAAGGCATCAGTTTCCCCAACAGACCCGGTTGGTAAAACAGGGGACCAGAACTCCATGGATCCCTTTCCTCCCCACATAGTTTGGCTTTTCTAACACTGCGTCTCAATTTATTGCCCAAATGAATTCTCTCTCATTTACACTTGAATGAACCAACGTTACCTGCTCCCACCACCTTCCTGTGGAACTACTTCGTCCCTTTCACTGAAATACTCCCTCCGTGCATTCAATACGAATTTCCCTCCTCATTTATTGTAAATCAATTTCTGTAGTGTATAAAACCATGCGCAGGGAATTTATAAACTCTCAGCAGGAATCAGACACCTCCTTCGGCACACAGTAGATTGAGCAAGAATGAGCAGGTTTCATTTGGCAACCTTTCACAACTCTATTTGCACTACAATGGATATGTTTTCAAAATGTGTTTTGTTCTAATATCTTGCCTTTTTGCAGTCTTTTTTTTTCACTGTCATGTAGAATTTATGAATAATCTGTACATAATTAATGCATAATTTATGTTTTCATCTTTTTATGTCCATGTGCCTGTAATGCTGTTGCAAGCAAGATTTCCATTGTACCAATACCTCACTGTACATGTGCATTTGATAATAAATTCAACTTGACTAGACAGCTTAATGCAGCAGAATAAGATGACTTACTGTAATGCCAATGGTTTTATTGGATATCCGATGAGAGAGCGCTGGAGGTCCATAAATCATTGGAAAAATACCCAATCCATTGTCCACCAGAGTCACATTGGAGACTTGCACAGAATATTCTGCCTGTAATAAGGACAGGTTTGTTTTCATGCTGGATGAAAATTCTGCAACCCGCAACTTTCCCCTGCAACCACAGTATTTCTGTGGCTGGTCCATTTGAGTTTCTGGTGCCCCCAGGATGATGCTGATGGTCGGTATTAGATTCTCTCTTATTGGAGCTGGACATTATAATCAATTAGATAGACACAAATTGCTGGAGTAATTCAGCGGGTCAGGCAGCATCTCTGGAGAAAAGGGTTCCAAACCGAAACGTCACCTATTCCTTTTCTCCAGAGATGCTGCTTGACCTTCCAGCATTTAGTGTCTATCTTCGATATAAACCAGCAGTTCCTTCCATAACATTATTTCACTTATGTGGCCTGAATGCTACTTGTAACTGCAATCTTCAGAAAACATCTGCACCTTTGATGTTACGATGGGAGGAAGATAGGGTGGCACAGTGGTGCTGTGGTGGGATTGCTGCCTTATAGTGCCAGAGACCTGGGTTAAATCCTGACTATGGGTGCTGTCTATATGGAGTTTGTACGTTCGCCCTATGACTGTGTGGGTTTTCTCCGGGTGCTCCGGTTCCCTCTCACATTCCAAAGATTTGCAGGTTTGTAGGTTAATTTGGCTTTGGTAAAAATTGTAAATTGTCCCTTGTGTGTAGGATAGTTCTATTGTACGAGAGATTGCTGGTCATCACAGACTCAGTGGGCTGAATGGCCCGTTTCTGCGCTGTATCTCTAAAGTCTAAAGTAAAGTCTAAAGTCTAATCATCAGTGGAGCAATTTGAAAAGATTGAGCCCTGCACACTGCCTAACCTCTGCCGCTGTAAGACTCCATGACTCTAAGTGCTCTCCGTATTTCCATAAATCACCACTCAGCTTTATTTGATATCTGAGCATCCTCTGAAGTAGAGAATTTCAGTGGATTTACAACCCATCCTGAGAATGTGCCCCCTGGTCCAAGACTCCAGCTTTGGCAGAGCTTTGAAAGAGATGGCTGCTCTCCTGTCCATCCCATTGAGAACCTTGTTTCAATGACATAACTTCTCATTCATCTGAACTCCAATCTCTCTAAATCTGTCTGAACAGGACAACTCCTCATCCCAGGACCTAGTCCAGTGTGCTTGTGTTACACCAATTCCAAGGCGGGCTGACTCAGAGACAGAAAGAGCCCACAGCACTCCAGTTGAGGTTCCACAGAGGCCTTATACAGACCTCAGTGGCACAGTGGTAGAGTTACTGCCTTAGAGTGCCAGAGACCCAGGTTTGATCCTGGCTAAGTGTGCTGAGTTTGCACGTTCTCTCTGTGACCGCATGGGCTTTCTCCGAGTGCTCCGGTTTCCACCCACATTCCAAAGATGTGCAGGTCTGCAGGTTACTTGGTTTCTGTAAATTGACCCTAGAGTGTAGGACACAGAACTAATGTACGGGTGATCGCTGGACAGCGCAGAATCGGTAGGCTGATGCGGTATCACTAAACTAAAACTGTCATTGGCTAAGTCTCATCCTTGTAGAATTATTTAATCCTTGCCAGGTTCTCATCTGCATTGTCCACCCCTTACAAATATATAATTATCATTTAAGTAAAAGTCAAGTGTAAATGATCAGACGCTACCTGGGATATCACTCGAATGACGCAAACCTACTTCAAGGTCCTGTCAGTGTCAGGCAGCACTTACTGGATCATGAACATGGTACAAACGTTTCCCTTTACATCTACTGAGCAAGAAGCTCCCAAGATGAATTCTTACCTGGAAGTAGATGCCATAGTCCTGGCATTGCCACACTGTGAATCCTTGGATAAGGGAGCAGTTGGGAAGGCCACCTTTGTTCATGTAAACACCAATCCGGCCTCCACGGACCTCGTTATCAGTCCAAGGCTCAACGGGATTTGGTTGTCCTGCAGAACGGCAGTAGTTACATCCTTCCAGTGGGGCATGCATTCCCTGGCCTGCACAGGCTACCCTGCATGAAACCTCAAACCCACACAGTCTGAACTGTGCGCGGAGCCCGCAGCCTGCACAGGCCAGCCGCTGTCCAACACAAACCCCCCAGCCCACACAGACTGCCTTGCGCCAATGTCCTGTTCAGCAGCCACCTTGTTTGAGAACTCTTACCCAAGCTTCTTGCAGGCCTGAAAGTGCTCTTTACTCATGTTGGCTCGCCCCACACCACACTCTCTCCCGACTCACCACTCTGTCTTCTGCTCAACAACTCCTTACACCCCAGTCTCCCTACCCCAAATTGAGATAATTCGGCCCTCGAACCTGATCCAGGTTCTGGGGAGATGATGACTGATATTTTCCCATTCCAGTGGCTGTCTCTCTTCCTTCCCCTTGTGGGCATGGCCAAGGAGAGTCCATGCCTTCAGATACCAGGAACACAGGAGGTGCCCAGTCTGGTGCCAAGCACCAACCCTGCACCAAAATAGATGGGTTAGAAACCTATTCTTCCTTCGTCTCCCCCAACTAAGCAACAATATCCCTGTTAGTTTAGTTTATTGTAACATGTGATTGCAGATCCACTTCTGGGACCAGTACAGAGAGTCGCCTGATCTGGGCACCTTCTTGCAATCGTTCACTTGTTCACTCGTCGAGTTGGTTTCCTGTTGGGAACCAATGGTCCTGTCCCGGAAACTCTCAGGATTTCTGCAACGTCTCATCACAGTTCAACTCCTGAAGCCACAAGGAGGTTTTAGGAATTTGACATTGGAACCCACCCCTCTCCAAGCCCCATGGTCAGATAGCAGAGGCTCCTCAGTTCCTCCTTCCATATCCTGTGCGCCTGCTTCCCGATGGCCAGTGGGACATCGGTAACTTGTGTTCACCAGAGGCAGTGACATTGAGACTCACCGGGACAAGGTTCTCCATTAATGCGGTAACCCAACTGCTCAGAGCCCACAACTATGTTCTCCTGAAGCACAGTGTCAGAGCCTTTGTCCACCTGGAAAGCAAGAAACATTGACATAGAAACATAAGGGTTAAGGTGTGAGGCAGAATGTGTGGAGCACAGCCCAGTGTGCCCTGTACACCCAGGGCTTGTCACTGACTGCAGCCATGAGACATCATCGACCACAGGTCCAGACTGCTCTCTGGTCATGGGGGGGTGGGGGCAGAGACTGTGCTGGGGACCACTGTCGGTCAGGGAAAGAGCTGCTGAACTGGGCAAAGAGTTTGCATAAACATAGGGAGGGGTTGGAAGGAGAGAGGGAAAGAAGGGGGAGGTCGCTGCCATCCTTGGCCACCAGAACACCTGAGCTGCGACTGTTCTGGGAGGCGATTACTGTGCTGGTCTTTGGGGGTGGTGGGTTCCCTGGACCAGGACAGCACAAGGAGTGGGGTCCTTGTGTGCGAGTGTACCTGGGTCAGGGGCTGTGCAAGAGGTCCCTGAGTTAATGGATTACTCAGGTTGGAGCAGTGCCCAGGAACCTGGGTATTCCTGCGTATCATGAGAAAGGGAAGCTTGAAGAGATGCTGAATACCTCTCAACCCAACCCACCTCCTCCCCCCCCCCCCCCCTTCCCACACCGCTGGCAAACCTCGACTGCTGCTGTCCAGGAGTAGTGAAACACTGCCGACTTGCTGAGAACCACAAGGTTCCTCCTCACGCGGTTCCTGCTCCCCCACACCTTGATACCTGGAAAAGTGAGGGAATGCATTGAACTCATCGGAAGTTCGTAAGTCATTGTTATGAAGGGCATCGCCAGAGACAACATGAAAAACCACACTGGGCAACCTATCCTGAGAGTTGCACCTCAGACCAAACCTCGACTTTCTGAGATGATCTGATTTTCATCAGTTTTCAGCCCTTCAACTGCAATTCAGTCAAGTCATGGCTGCTCTACTGTATCCCCACTAGCTCCATATCTCCAATTTCAACCAGACTCCACCAGATTCTGCCTTCAGTGAGGTGACTGAGCTTCTGTAGTGTGTGCGGGAGAGTATCCAGTGTCACCTCCCTTTTGCTTGAAGAAATTTCTCCTCATCTTTGCCCTGAATAATAGCTTCTTACTTGAGATTGACCTCTGAATCTAGACATCCCAGGATGTCCCATCCAACATCCTCCCATGAAAGAACTCTGTTTCAATGAGACCTCTCATTCTTCTAAAGTGTTGGTTTCGCCTCTCCACATGGAAGCAATCCCTGGGATAGATCTAGTTAACATTCACTTTATTCCATCCATTGTATGTCTACCTGACTGTGGGTCGACCAGTCCTGCACGGTTATCCACATGTGGCCCAACAAGACGCCAATATAATTGGAGCAGGATGACTCTATACCTGCAACTCCAATCCTATTGTTAATGCACCATTCTCCTTCTTAACTATTGCATTTAAAACCCTGAAGAAGGGCCTCGACACGAAACGTCACCCATTTCTTCTCTCCAGAGATGCCGTCTGACCCGCTGAGTTACTCCAACATTTTGTGTCTACCTTGCATTTAAAACCCTGTTAACTTCAGACGGGAATGTTGAACTGGTCACCATCTCTCTTCTAGTTTCCTCACTGTCCCCCGCAAGCTCATCATCAGCTCCCAAGTCACAGTCCGAGACAGAACTCCACATACCTTCCCCCATGGTGTTATAAATGATGTTGTCATCGATGTTAAGGCCATCTGTTCCAAATACCCCAATGGCAGGAGAAAATCCACTGTGTATAGCACAGCCCTGAATGTAGGATTCATTTCTTTCGACCTGGGAGAGAACATTAGAGTTAATACCAGGAATAAATTCCTAATGTCATGAAACAAAACGCACCAATTTCTATCCAGGAGGGTGTTTTCTCACTCTCTCCCCCTCCACTGTGTGATCAGCCCTGCCATTGTTGAATGGATCCCTCTGCCCACTCTCTCAATGGATGATCTGGGGGTCACACCCACGGGTGGGCAGAATCTCGCAGCCCGCACCCCCGACAGTAGGAGCAGAACTCAACGACAGGGCATCAGTCTCAGCCCGGGCTGGGGGCTTGCCGTCCGGTGGACTTGTTGTGTCGGAGCGGTGGGTGCCTCTAAAATCCTTCCCAATGTAGATCAAGAAACAAAACACTCCCAGTGTTAGAAATCGGAGATAAAAGAAAGATATGTTGGGGTTACACAGCTGGTTAGCAGCATCTGAGATGAGATGTGTCCTCTGGTCTCTGTATTTCATTGGTTGATACCACCCTTGCTGGGACTGGGGCAAAAGTGTTTGCCGTCCAGGGGAGGTGTCTATGCTCAGAACCCGCAGGCTGCTGGCCCCTGCACCCTCTCACCCGACGGTTGAAGGAAGAACACACGGTATGAGCATATAACATGGGAACTGTCACCCTGCCATACTCAGCACACCTATACACCTCAACACCCCTCACACCGACCTCCTCATGAGAAGCAGCTGGTGCCAAAGCATCAGGCAGGGGTAAATTGTGTTGAGTGATTGACTGTGCGTAAGGGTATCTGATGCAAGCACCCTGGACAGCATGCAGGGGAATCCTCTGCAAATACTCTGGGCTTCATGCAGGGAATCTGGTGCATGAATTCTGGACTGTGACGGATGCTTTGTCCAAATTCCCAACTTTCACATTTAGGTAAGCTTTTCATTAGGGAGTATGAACAGAAAAAACGGAAAAGTTTCAAGATTCCTTGAACAAACCTGGCCGAGGTTGAGAAAGGCCACAGAGTACCGCGGGTCGAAGTAATCGATGTAACCCATCTGGCCACTGTGGTAGAATTCAACATCCTTTATTCTTGCGTAACCTAGGCAACAAACACAAAATACGAACCTTAATTATATCACTAAAGCTTGATTCCTTCCGTCAACCTGCAAATTGATTCCAATAGGGTGTTCCTTGGGCTGGGATGAAAAAGGAAGGTGACAATTTAAGGGCCTGTCCCACTTGGGTGTCATTTGCGCGTCACGCAGGTAGCTAGTGAGGATTTTGAGAATCCCAAAATCCTGGGGTGCTGCGCGCCACCACGTCTCACCATGCGCCATGCGCACGTAATCCACGCCATGTGCGCGTTGTGACGCGTAAATGACGCGCAAATAACGCCCAAGTGGGACAGCCCCATAACTGATTAGGAGGAAGGATTTTAATCTACATCGGGTCAGGGCAACAGCCACACCCTAATGCAGAGGGAGCGCCGACATGGGTGAGGGGCAGCACCGGGGGGCGGCACACCGGGCAAAGGGCGACACCAATGGAGGGGTACCCTGCCGGGCCAGGGGCGGCAGCATAGGCAGGATAGCATTCTTGCTGTGTGGTTTTCTTTTCCTTCAAACCACTGTGTTTATGTGTTATGTTTCCTTCAAACCACTGTGTTAACCTGCTGCCGTGATGTTGTCTGGAATATTAATCACAGGTTTGTTTTAACAGGCAGGAACTGCAGCATGAATCCCACTACTCTCCAAGGCCCTGGAACACCTTCCTCCCCTCTCCCAGGATTCCTCCTGTAACTTAGCCCACAGGACCATCCCAAACTGCAGCACCCTCCTTTCCCAGGGGATTGTTGCCCTATACCTCACCCCCAACGCTACTCGGTCTCATGACAGGATAACACCTACTGACAACAGCTACCACACAGGTCAACCTCCCTCCATATAACCGCTCTCACGGTGAGTCTCTGTGCAGCTTTCCATGGAAGGAAGGAACAAGAGCAGGGATACCTTTGACCTCAAAATCGTTGTAGAAGAAGGAACTGATCAACACACGGGCCCCGAACTTCTGCTCCTGCCAGTTGTCATGATCGTGTCCCACAATCCTGATGTTTCTACTCAGGAGGCCAACATCTGCTGCCAGGCTGTAGCGCTGGGCTCCTCCATTCACTTCATGCATCTCCACTGGAATAAGAACAAACTCCAGTCACTGGCGCCCGGACTCAAAACAGCTGCGGATGCAGCCCACACACTGGCTTTGGGCACTGAACCCAGCTGCGGGGGTCCCGGCTGTGGGGACCGCCGTCCCGGTGTGCAGGGCCCGTGCCCATGGCCGGGTGTGAGGTCTGTGCCCACAGGTGGGATACGGGTTTGCGCCCACAGCCGGAAGGTAATATGTGGTTCATCTAAGCCCATCCCATTTGCTAGCCCATCTGCCGCATATCCCTCTAAACCTTTCTTATCAATAAACTGGACCAAATGTCTTAAACGTTGTAATTGTACCCACCTCCACCACTTTCTCTGACAGCCAGTTCAACATACCCACCACGTTGTGTGGAAAGTTTGCTCCCCAGGTCCCCTTTACAGCTTTCTCCCCACCTCTAACCTGTGGTCTTTAGAGGTTTCTGGTGAAAAGGGTAGGCCAAAGGAGAAGAAATCCTGATGCTATCACCAGGAAAGTCAGTGGGGAGTTCAGGAGGAAATTCCTTCCTGGGGGGGAGGGGGGGGAATCTGGGATTCGCTCTCACAGTCAGGAATCAAGAGAAGAGGGGATTCAGGAAAAGGAGGGAAGGAGGAGAGTAGTGGAATGGGGATGGGAGGAGGGACAGGAGATGCTGATTGAGCCGAATGGACTGCCCTATTGCCCTATATAGTACCTAATTCCGTGTATGTCCCAGCCATCCCTCGCAATGCTCCCAGCCCCGAGCGGTGCCTGGCATGGAGGTAGGTGTCGTGTGACCAGTGCACTCACCCAAGTGTGTGAAGGAGAGAGGCTGATTCAGCAGCAGAGTTCTACCGTCCAGCGAGACGGAGCGGATGGTCCGAGACTCCGACTGCTTGGCATCGTGGCTGGTGCTCGTCAGCAGGATCCGATCGCCCTCCTGCCAGAGAAAACAAATGTTCGCTGCATCAGCACAGGCGCACATCCCCAGGTAACCCAGAGACTGGGATGGAGCAGAGATGTACGGACCTCTGACCCCTGATCATCAACTCAGCCCGAAGGTTGTGGATCACAGGTCCTCCACTGTGGAGAAAGAGGGGGAAGAGAGAAGGGTAGAGTAGATCTGGGCCCTGGGAGCAAAGAAGGGAGGAGGGAGACTGGGGCTGAGTTTGGGGATGGAGGAGGGAGGGGAGTGGGGTTAGAGTAGTTGTGGGCCCTAGGAGTGGAGAGGGAAAGTGGGGGAGTGGGGTAGTATCTATGGATGGGGATTGAGGAGGGTGGGGTGTGAGGAGAAGGGAGTCGAGTAGATCTGGGTCTGGGAGCAAAGGAGAGAGAAGTGAGAGTGGGTCCGAGTCTGGGGATAGCGAGGAAGGGGTGTAGGGGATGGAGGAGGGGGAGTGGGATCTTGAGAACCGATGGACAGTGTACTTGCTCTGATGATGATTGACATGTGGTGACCACGATGCAGAGCAAGATCCCACAACAATTCATAGTGACCAGGTGAAGTGGGAACACTGGTGAAAGGCAATGCTCTTCCTCCGTGTCACCTGTGAGAGTTCATGGTGCTCCCACTTGCCATCGATCAGACAGATGGTGCCTTTGACGGTACTGCACTACCTTCCCCCAGTCCACTGGCCTTCTCTACAGCCCCCCTATGCATTCCCCCTCCATACCCAGATACTGTACCTCTCCCCCCCAACCCTCCTCCTCCTCCCCCTCTACCGGCCCAATGCTCAGATCCACTCCCCCCTCTGCACTCCCCTTCCATACCCAGACACAGGACCTCTCTCCCCCTCCCTCCAACCCCAATGCTCAGACCAGACTCTCCACTCAAACTTTGTGCCCAGGCCCACACTCCTGCCCACCTCCCCCAGGGCTCAGCCCTGTTCTACCATCCCGGGGACGAGTCCCATTCCCCTCGTCAGGTTGAGGAAGTTCCCAGTGGCCTGAGTCGATCTCCCGGTACCCAGTCTCCCTGACCATACCTGCCAATCGACAGGGGCTGCCAGCGTCAGGTTGAGGGAGCCCACCGGTGCTGTGACACCCAGCTTGGTCCTGTAGAGCCGGTGGGGAATCCCGTGAAGCTCCAGTCCTCCAAACACGCCTGCAGAACCGGAGAGAAGCAACGACAGTGAGCTCAGGCTCCAGAACTTCGGAACAAGCGGCTCCCGTGCTCAACACTCGGCCCCGATGAGAATGGGACAGGAAGTGAAAGCCATAAACCTTCAACACAGGAGACGGTCTGGAGCCCCCTCCCCAAAGGCACCAGACCATGGATTGGATGGGAGACAATGCCTGAGCTGGGTCACAGGACGGAGAAAGGAGCTGCAGCCACACCAGAGATCAGTAATCGTGTGTACAGCTCCTCCCAGGCACTGGGTTACCCAGAGGATCCAAGGAGCTTTGCTGCAATTACATAGATCACCAGTATGCTCACAGCTAGAGACTGGTGGGCCAACGTTCTTCACCAGCAGAGAGGTCTTTAGTTTAGTTTAGAGATACAGCGCGGAAACAGGCCCTTTGGCCCACCGGGTCCGCGATGACCAGCGATCCCTGCACATTAACACTATCCTACACCCACTGGGGACAATTTTTATATTTACCAAGCCAATTAACCTACAAACCTGTACGTCTTTGGAGTGTAGGAAGATCTCGGAGAAAACCGAAGATCTCGGAGAAAACCCACTCAGATCACGGGGAGAACGCACAAACTCCGTACAGACAGCACCCATAGTCAGGATCGAACCGGGGTCTTCGGCGCTGCATTCGCTGTAAGGCGTTGCGCCACTGTGACCGCCATTCTTAGAATGGACTGTCCCGGAGGTTTGTGGAGGCTGCCATCATTCATTCAGGATAATAAGGGAACGATGGAGGGATATGGAGCAAAGTTAGGAATATGGAGATCGTTCGACCACAGGGCGGGAAAACTTCGAGAGGCTAAATGGACCTGTGCTCCTGTTTCTATGCTCACAGGACGTGGCTGGACAACTCGAATAAAATGGGAGGGCAGCTGAGGGAGGAGCGTTGATGGGACGTGTTTCGATGTGCTGCTGAATTGACTCACCCAGCACCTTCGAACCCTGATTGGGCCCGTTTGGTAAAGGCCAATCCGGGGTCTTGTGGTCTCCTCGCAAAACGATCAGCAGCTCTCCTCGGAACGGTTCCTCCAGCGTGCCGGCGATGAACCTGCCCCCCTGCCAGAAACACCAAGAGCACACTTCAGACTTAGTCCACACTGACCAGTGATCACCAGGTACATTAAAACCATCCTTCACACTAGGAACAATTTACAATTTAACCAATGCCAATTAACCTGCAAACCTGTACGTTTTTGGAATGTGGGTGGAAACCGGAGCACCCGGAGAAAACCCACACAGTTACAGAGAGAAGGTACAAACTCCGTACAGACAGCACCCATAATCAGGATCAGCCCAGGTCTCTGGCACTGTAAGGCAGCAACTCTACCGCTGCGCCACTGTGCCGCCCCCTAACATCTCACACGTCTCACACACCACTCTAGCACAAGACTGGAAGCAGTAGCAATCGCAGGCTATAGTCTAGCTCCACTAACAACTCACTCCTTCTCTCTCGCACCCCCCCCCGTCCAATTCCACTATCTCTCAGATCCTGTACACATCAATGGCCCACCTCATCCAAACCCACTCTCAGACTATGGACGCGTCACTGTCTCACCAAGTCTAAACCCACTCTCCCTCAGACCACGTACACAGGAATATCCCACCCCATCCAATCCCACTCTCAGACCGTGCACACGAGTTCCATCCATCTAATCCAGCTCTCCCCTCACAGTTCCACCACCCCACATACTTTACCAACCACACATTCAGTTTCTCAGAATATCTTGGGTTCCTGGACTCAGCACAAGGACCTGCCCTTTTGTTATTCCACCTCTGCCCTCTGCCCTCTGCCCTCTGCCTCCACCCCCCCCCCCCACCCCCACCCCCACCACCCTGAGTGCCTGACATCCACTGGGCTGTGGTAAGCAGCCAGCTCCCTCATTGTTAAGTGTGTGTTACCTGGATGGAGATGTAGGTAGCATTGAGGACAATGTTCATGTAAGACGATGAGTTGGAGCCCGACGTTTCATTCAGGTCCTTAATTTCCAAGGTGCCATATATGGTGAGTTTGTAAAGTGATGGGATCATTATGTCAATCAGAAGCCAGACCCCTGCATTACAGATGTATTAAAAAAAGTAACCATCAACTTCCAATTCATCTCTTGGCCATAAAAACATCACAAAACTTATCAAAACATCATTATTTAGACCTTAAACCATGAGGTTCCTGACATTAGAAGACCTTTACTAAGTTCATAAGTTATAGGAGCAGAATTTGGCCATTCGGCCCACCAAGTCTACTCTGCCATTCAATCACAGCTGATCTATCTTTCCCTCTCAACCCCATTCTCCTGCCTTCTCCCCATAACCCCTGAAACCTGTACTAATTCTATCAATCTCCTCCTCAAAAAATCCATTGGCCTCCACAGCCTTCTGAACTGAACTTCTGACTAGTGACCTTTTGTGGTGAGATTATTTGGACCAGCTCCTACCTTTGGCTACAACCACGCTGTCACCTTCTGTGGGAACCATGAAGTTGTTTTCCAGAGAGGATTCCCAGAAGGAAGAGTTTGACCACAAACTAGAAAAGAAGACATTTCAGAGTGAGAGGAGCCTGTGCTTTACACAACAGGTAACCAACAGCACAGGTTAAATGCTGAGATTTTGAACATAGGTGTGAGGGTCGTGAGGGTCAGCATCAGAGGGAGTAGAATTGACCAAATTCAACAAAGAGCCAAAGGGGCAGAGGTAATTCTTTCTGCAGAATGATCAGTGGACAACAATGCTGCAGGAAGTTTCAAGAGGGAACAGTAAACCACTGTTTATTCTACTTATCACCAGACTGCGGCCAGTGATGGCAGGCTTGCATAGACTGAGAGACTAGGACTGTGGTTAGAGTTCAGGGTATTTTGGCAGGGCTCGAAAGGCTGGATTTAGGGAGGATGTTTGTCCTGGCTGAGGAGTGGAGGACTCTGGCTCACAGAACGTGACTGGAATTTTAAAGGAGATTTCCGAGGACCATATCTTATACAGTGCATGGTAGATGCCTGGAATAGACTACCAGAGCAGGTGGTGGAAGCAGATATGACAGTGACACTTAAGAGGTGTTTAGGCACATAAACAGGCAGGGAATAGAGGAATACAGACTATGTGCAGGCAGGTGGGATTAGTTTTATTTGGCCTCATGATTGGTGTAAACTTTGTGTGCCAAAGGCCCTGTCCTGTGCCCTACTGTTCTATATTCTAGTTAGGATTAAGAGAATTTTATTTTACCCAGTGCGTGTAGAACTTTTGGAATTTTGTGGTTAAGTGGTTGAATTTAGAGGTTGATAGATTTCTAGATGGAGAAATACAAGGCTAGGGCAGAAAAATGGAGCTGTGGGAGAAATTCAGGAAAAATCCCAATAAAGGGGCTACAGGCTCGAAGGGCCGAATGGCTGAACACTGCTCCTGGTTCTACTATTATTGAGAGGGTGGGTGACACAGTGTCGCTGTTGGTATAGTCGCTGCCTCATAGCTCTGGAGACCCAGGTTCAATCCTGACCTTGTCTATCTGTGTGGAGTTTGCACTTCTCCCGGAGATCGCTTGGGCTTCCCCTGGGCGCTCCAGTTTCGTCCTGCATTCCAAAGACATGGAGGCTAGTGGGTTAACTTTCTGTTGTTAATTGTCCCTTGGTGTGCAAGTGAATGGGGGGATCTGAGGGGGAGTTGATGGGAATGTGGGGAGAACAGGGTTACAGGGAAATCAGTGGGGATGGATGGGCTTGATGACAGCCAGCATGGACTAAATCTGCTGAAAGGCCTCCTATATTGTAACACATATGAAGCTCAATGCATGAGGTGCAAGGTGGTTATCTACATCCCACAGCCGGAGGTGAAGCATGCGATACCTGTATTGGGAGGTTGAGCGGATGAATGTTTCTGGCGGAGGCGACCCACACTTCTGATAAAAGCAGCGGAATACACGAAGGTGAATGTTTATATTGACCATTGTTGGGTCCAGACTCGGCCAATGAGGGGAACCCTTTCCTGAAACTGGAACATTGCGCATTTTAGCTTCACAACAAACGACGGGAATAAAAAGAATGCTGAAGTGAAACCAATAACATTTTTGAGATTGTAAATGCATTCTTCTTTACCATTAAATAACTTCTACTCATGTACAGTGGAGAGCACACTGACTGATTGCATTAGAGCTCAGTTCTGTAAAGTGAACACCCAACAATGAAGGAGGCTGCAGAAAGAGGCAGACATTGCCCAGCCCATTATTAATATTGACCTCCATCATTGAAGGGATGTACAGGAGTGCTACCTCAAGGCAGCTAATATCTCAAAGACCCACACCACTCTGGCCATGCTCTTTTTCACTTTTTTAAAAACTGTTATCATGGAAAGGAGCCTAAGAACCGTTACCTCTAGGTTCAAGAGCAGCCTTTTCCCATCAACTGTTTTTTTCCCATCAACTAGATACTTTGGCTAGCGTTATCATAGTCTGGTTTACCCAGTGTAACTGATCATTTATGATGGATTTATTTGTTGTGGTGCTGCAGTTAGTGTACCAGCAAAGCTGCAGCAAGAATAAACGTCATTGCTTCAGTCCTGGGTGCATATGTCAATCAAACACTCTTGACGAGATAGACACAAAATGCTGGAGTAACTCAGTGGGACAGGCAGCATCTCTGGAGAGAAGGAATGGGTGACGTTTCGGGTCAAGAACCTTCTTCAAACTGATCACAAAATGCTGGAGTAACTCAGCGGGACAGGTAGCACCTCTGGAGAGAAGAAATGGGTGACGTTTTGGGTCAAGAACCTTCTTCAGACTGAAGAATTCCTTCTCACCAGAGAAGCTGCCTGTCCCACTGGATTGCTCCAGCATTGGTGTGTCTACCTTTGGTGTAAACTAGCATCTGCAGTTCCTTCCTATATTCTTGACTTGATTCTTGAAATAATGGCTGACCTCTCTCCAAATGGAATCAGTTTTTGACAGCGGCAGTACCACTGACGATCCCTAGGTGTCACCTGTGAGCCACTGTACAAGGTGGATCATGACCAAGAAGTTGCTCTCCAGACTTCCAGCCCAGGATACAATTTCACTAAAAAGGAGCAGGCACGTGGCTGGCTCCCAGTTCTCCCTTTTAAACAGGATGGGAGCTCAACTGGGAGATTAGGAATAGTGTTAGATCCAAGAGGGAGACATATCAATTGTCTCAATAAACAAAAGCATTGAACTGAGGATAATTTAGAACTCAGCCGAGGACTAAAGGGCCTGTCCCACTTTGCGATTTTTTCAATGACTGCGAGCGTCAGTGACTGACGCCCGTAGTCATCCTAAAAAACGTCAAGTTGTACGACATACACGCTGACGTATGCTGTCGTGCAGGTGACGGCCGGTTATGGTTAGGGTTAGCCCTAACCCTAGCCCTAGCCCTAACCCTAGCCCTAGTCCTAGCCCTAACCCTAACCGGGCGTCACCCGCAGGACAGTACACGTCAGCGTGTGACAGGGCGTACGACTTGATAAGACACCCAGATGTCGCCTGAAGATTTTTAACATTCCAAAATCCAGGGGCGGCAGGGAGACACCGTGCGTCACTACATGCGTCACGCCGTGTCACGCCCCGACCACGCCGCGACAACCTCTTTTCAGGCTGTCGCTGAAAATGTTGCCCAAGTGGGACAGGCCCTTAAGGATTCTGTAAGGAGAAATAGAGATAAGAGTAAGCTTGCAGAGAACATAAAAGCTGACAGTAAAAACTATGGGTATATGAAGAAAACAGATTAGTGAAGGCAAATTTACCTTCAAAACAGGAGAA
>CM075977.1:39569885-39617770 GCA_038087875.1 Malacoraja senta | reverse complement strand
GCGTTCCGAATGTCGCCCTCACCCTGATGGCCACCTTCATGTGTGGCTGCATCAGGCGGAGCATAGAGCCAAGGCACGTGGGCACCAAGTGTTACTACCTGCTGAGGTTCTACCTGGCCCCGGTGTTGTGAAGGATGGGCCTGGCGCAGATGCCACGCAATGTGCCAGTCAGCTGGACATTGCCGCACCATCTGTCATCCGTGGAAAGGTTCTTCCGGACCAACACCTTTGACCACAAGTCCATCGGGCAGTGGTCAGCATGGAAGTCCTGCAGGCACTGCAGGGAAATGACTCCATGGATCCTGTGGCGTGGTTCCCAGAGCAAACTGCCCAGCTTGTCTGGCAAAATGCCTCATCTCCAGAACTGGCTTGGCTGGCGGTGAGGAGAGTCCTCCAAATCAGATCCTTCCTGCACCGTCGGAACCTCACTACCAGCGCTCACTGCCCTCAGGATTGCTCCAATGGAGAGGAGACGGTTGCCCACCTCTTTGCAGAGTGTGGATTCGCAAAGAGAGTGTGGAGAGGTCTGTAAGGGTCCCTGTCATGGTTTATTCCCAACAGCTCCGTCACAGAGGACTGTGATTTACGGACTGATCCCAGGGACGCATTCAGAGACGGACATGGAGTGCTGCTGGAAGGTCATCAACTCGGTGAAAGACGCTCTTTGGTCTGCCCGAGCGTTGTTGACCACCCAGCGGAGCGAGATGTCCGTCGGAGAATGTTGCAGACGGGCCCGCTGCAGACTGCAGGAGTACGTGCTGAGGGACGCACTGAAGCTCGGTGCAGCCAACGCCAAGGCTCGGTGGGGGAGGACCACAGTCTAGGTTCCTTCCGCTGCTGGACATGGGGGGCAGGGTGTGGTGGAGACGCCCCTCAAAATAAGGGAAGGGATTCCACGCCAGTGGGCTACATGAGTGGCAAGGGTGTGGGGTAAAATTGTGATTTGGGGAAACTGTATTGTATGTACGTATAGCGTCAGAGAATGTGGGATGGAGTTTTGTATGGATCATGTATTGTATATATTTATTTCTCGAATAAAGTCTATTTTGAAATGAATTTTTTTTTCGTGTCTCCCACTCCTCCAACTCATGTGCCCTGATCTCCTGTCTTCCACTTCACTGGATACCCAGTTCTCCCTTCCACGCCCAGCGTTTCCTTACCTGCCAGGGATCCGTCCATGTCCTCCAGTATCACCTGGTGTTCCCAGCCGAAATGGGCCTTGTTGGACGTGTTGTAGTAGCGGACTTGACTGAACCGCACGCTCCAACCTCCATCGAAATGGCCGGCCAGCCCTAGAGCCGCGCAGCCGGGCCGATCAAAGTTCACCAACCGGAGCCCCTGCACGGTCAGCCCATGGTCCAGTGGCAGGACCAGGCCCCGCTCGGTGCAGGAGCCCGGGGGAAGACCCAGGCCGTCGGCGTGACCCACCACAGTCAGGTTCCTGATCAGCGCGCCTCCGGCCTCGCCCCACCCGGACACAGCTCCCCGCTGGATGCGCTGGGCCTCCGCCCCGGACTTCTCGTTGCCGACCAGCAGGAAGTCGTGGAACTGGATGGCCCCTCCGTCCGTCCACTCGGCCCCTTTGCCGCAGCTCCAGGCGGTGAGCGAGCGGAAGACGGCGGGCTCGGGTCGCCAGCCGTTCTCCTCCCTGGGCTGATATTCCGGGAAGATCCAGAGGCCGTACCAGCCCAGGGAGTGGGCAGAGTTGTCGTGGAAGAGGCCGAGGGGTAGTATGCGCGGGCTGAATGCCCGGGTGTGCGAGGCCCCCTCGGGCCACTGCAGGAGCCGGTACCAGAAGCCGAAGTGGGTGCCGCCCGCGGCCGCGTTGTGCCGCAGGATGTTGCCGGGATGGGTCACCCAGAAGGCGGCAGGCTGGAGGTCGTCGTTGAGTAGACTGGTGCTCCGGCGCACCCGCACGGCCAGGTTGTGTTGCAGGACGTTGTTTCGCTCCGCGCCGTCCTCCAGGAAGAAGGCTCCCCCCATGATATTGAAGGCCACGTTACCTTCCACTAGCAGCCGGTGCGTGCGGTGGATGGTGACGGCCCGGTTGAAGGTCCGGTGGATGGAGCACCCCGCACGTACGATTGGAAGGACAGGTCACCCAGCAGATGCCAATGCAGTGGGTAGCGGCCCAATCGGAAGGCTTGTCCTGCATGATAGATCTGGGGAGGAGAGATTGGGAAGGGGTGGACATGGGCAAGGGGAGATAGAGGTGGCGGGGGGGAATGGGGAGAGGAGATCGAAAGGCCGGGAGGCGTGGAGATGGGATAGAGGGCTCGAGGAGTCGAGATGGGGAAATAGAAGGGGCAGGGGAGGAGATACGGGTAGGGGAGGGAAAGAGATAGGGTGGGTGAGGGGAGAGACAGTGAGAGGGAGGAGAGAGCGAAGAATAATAAAGCCCGTTGAACGCATGAAAAGGTGTCCTGGGACTGCATTCCTCTTGCAACACACACTTTACTTTCATATCGGCATTAAAATGAAAGCATCGCTGATCTAGTGATTGACACAAAATGCTGGAGTAACTCAGCGGGACAGGCAGCATCTCTGGGGAGAAGGATGGGTGATGTTTCAGGTCAAGACCCTTCCTCAGACTGAAACGTCACCCATTCCTTCTCTCCAGAGATGCTGCCTGTCCCGTTGAGTTAGTCCAGCTTTTTGTGTCTACCTTCGGTTTAAACCAGCATCTGCAGTTCCTTCTTCCACACTGATCTAGTGAGATGGATTTAGGGGGTCAGTGTACGGCCAGCTCTAGGGCGGAGGAACGAAATGAAAATTAGATGAGTAGTGAATGGCCCTTAGCTGAGTCCCATTTATCTGTTCCTTTAACTCCTCATCTCAGGTGACGACGATCGAAACCCTAGCGTTGATTCGAGGGACAGTTCCTCACTTTCAGCCTGGGCAAAATAACCTTGGGCTTCATCACTGAACTGCTATGCAGTTTAGGATGGATTGGATGGGTCGATGGTTGTGTGGGGCAAGGTTAGTACTAAGTGGGCCGTGGTTGGGCATTGGCATGAGGTTGGTGGTGGGGTCGGGGTGGGTTGAGGCGTGTTGGTGGTTGGGTGGGTGGGCGGTAGATTGGCGCTTGTGGTTGGTGGTAGGGTTGGCTGAGCGATGGGTTGCGGCATGTGGGATGGATGAAGGATTGGGGGCGTGTGGTGGCGTGTCAAGAGTTAGGGCATGTGGTGGGTTGGCAGGAGGAAGGTGGAGCGTGGGAGGTTAGGCGCGTGTGGTGGGTGGGACGGGAGAAAGTTTGGGGTGTGTGGTTGGTGGTGGATGGGTCGAGAGAAGAGATGGGATGTGTGGAGGGAGGGAGGGAGGGAGGCGGAGGGAGGGTTGGCGCGGGGGTAGTGGGGACTTACCTCAACGTATTCAATTCTGCCCACCACCATCCCGCGGTCGGTCTCGGAGAGTGGAACATGATGCAGCCTCCGTACTCGTCACTTCCCATTTCCTCACCCAGCCGTCCCTGGAAGCAGGTCTGGGTGGCAAACTCGCCTGCAGGGACAGGAGTCGCTGGCTAAGGAAGCGAAGCATCACTGGGAGTCCCCTCAGTTTCACACACGACCCTCTCCCCCGTCTGTGGACGTCCTGGCACGGCCAGCGATGGTCGTCCATCCCCTGGTCGCCATTGGGATGATGTGCTGCCACCTTGATGTGACTTTTGTGGTGGGAGTGCAGCACACGTGCTGTAGAATAAGGTCTGGGATCTAGACCCAGGGACAATGGGTGTTGGGCCAGACAGTCCCAAGCCCTAAATGAGGAGGTGGGCATTGGAGTTAGTAAGGTCAGGGCGGGAAGGTCAGGTTTGGGAGGACCCACGGGCGGGAAGGGCCTCTTGGGAACGGTCCACGAGAGGGATGTTGGGAGCAGGGACCGGATGAGGGAACTGATCTTCAGACGCACCCAGTTGTCTGATGGTGCCCCGGGAGTGGCTACAGTGGGTGCGGGAGCGGCCGTGAGTCGTGCCCAACCTGCCCGTTGCCCTTCCCCCCACATCGCCATACCCGTGTCGAACTCTTCCGGGCAGCGTTCGATGATGTCGCTCCACTCTTCGTTAATGGCGCCTCGGACCACCACATTGCGACTCAGCAGCCCCACCTCCGCCCGAGCTGCCAGCGTTGCCCCGGACAGCGAGAGCACGGTGCCCAGGTGACGATACCGCAGCGGTTCCGTCAGGGTGAGCATCCTCCCGTCCGTTGACACGCCCTCGATCGTCCTCTGCTCACTCTCCCTCTGGCTGTGTCTACCCGTGGGAGGAAGGGATTACAAGTAGTAAACAGGCGCGGGGTTAACCCAGGTACCACAGTCCCGCCTCAGCGGCGTTCCTTGTACAGATATACGGGAACAAAGCGTAATCGAGAGGCCTGGACTTAAAAATTGGTTTCATGTCTTTCCAGTGGCCGAAAGGTCAACAAAGGGTAGGGAGAGAGGGTGGTTGTATCCAAGAGCCACAGCACAAGATAAGGGCGATTGCTCCCGAGGGGAAGTACAACGGCTGCATTGCAAACAGTATCACAGCAAGCAGCCAGAAACTACAGAAATGAGGGCGATGGGCAAAGATGTCCAGCACGCCCTGAGCACGTTCCCGCGCAATTTTGATTGCTGATGCCTAACGATCGCCGATAGGGCCCACAGTGTCCTCGTTTTATCGTCGCATATTAGCACTTCGTCAGTACTGCGCTTCCCAGGCCGCGGCACTCCCCCACCGTCCTCCCCACGTCGCGGCGCTCCCCTGCTGCCCTTCCCTTTGCCCGGCGCTCCCCAGTCTGTCGAGATCTTGAGATGAAGTGGCTGCAGTGGGACGGAATCGCAAGACAGGAGACGGTGATGCACCCGGCCGCCGGTGAACGTGGCGCGGGTTAACGCAGCCAGCCAGCCGTGAAGGCACGACTTGCCTGGACCTACCTGCCTCCCGTTGATGCAATGACAATCTCGTCCCCTGCCCTCCAGGTCACCGCTTTCTGCAATCTTATGATGGAAGAACCTTCCTCCGCTGTCTCAGCCAGGTGAGTCCAGGTTACGGGAATGGGGAGACCTGAGTGATGAGATTGATAATCACAGCCCCTGTCAAAGCAAATCTAAAATCTGCGCGTGCAAATAAACATTACTTCAGAGGGAGAAATGACAAACGTGTGGACTAGCTTAGATGGGGCATTTTTGTCGGCGTGGACGAGATGAATCGAAGGGCACGTTTCTGATTGGGAGTCAGATCCCTGCTGATTGTACTGTATTGTAGCAGTTTGTTTTGTATTGTAGCAGTTTGTTTTGTATTGTAGCAGTTTGTTTTGTATTGTAGCAGTTTGTTTTGTATTCTATCAGTTTGTTTTATATTCTATCCAGGGTAAGGGGAGTATGAGGGCCAGGGCAGTTTACTGTTCTGGATGTCAGATGTGTGAAGTCATGGAGTCTGTTAGCCCTCCAGACGTCCACATCTGCGCCAGGTGTATCGAGATGGGGCTCCTAATGGACCGTATTAGGAACCTGGAGCAGCAGCTCGATGACCTCCGTCTGGTCAGGGAGAGCGAGGAAGTCATTGAGAGGAGTTACAGGGATGTGGTCACTCCAACACCACAGGAGGCAGGCAAGTGGATCACGGTTGGGAGAGGCAAGGGGCACAGGCAGGGACTAGAGAGTACCCCGGTGGCTGTACACCTTGACAATAAGTACTCCTGTTTGAGCACTGTTGGGGTGGACAGCCTACCTGGGGGTAGCGACAGCGGCCGGGCCTCCGGTATAGAGACCGGTCCTGTTGCTCAGAAGGGTAAGGAAAAGAAGAGGAGGGCAATATTAATAGGGGACTCTATAGTTAGGGGTCAGACAGGCGATTCTGTGGACGCAGTCGGGAGACCCGGATGGTAGTTTGCCTCCCTGGTGCCAGGGTCTGTGATGTGTCCCAACGTGTCCAAGACATCCTGAAAGGGCAGGGAGAGGAGCCCGAGGTCGTGATACATGTAGGTACCAATGACATAGGTAAAAAAAGAGAAGAGGTCCTGAAAGGAGAATTTAGGGAGTTAGGAGGGGAGTTAAAGAGAAGGACAGCAAAGGTAACAATCTCGGGATTACTGCCTGTACCACGCGACAGTGAGAGTAGGAATGGAGCGAGGTGGAGGATAAATGCGTGGCTGAAGGACTGGTGCAGAAGGCAGGGATTCAAATTTCTGGATCATTGGGACTTCTTTTGTGGAAGGTTCGACCTGTACAAAAAGGATGGGTTGCACTTGAACCTGAGGGGGACCGATATCCTGGCGGGGAGATCTGCAAAGGCTACTGGGGAGACTTTAAACTAGAATGGTTGGGGGGAGGGACTCAAATAGAGAATGCTATTAGACAGTGTGTGAGGCAGAAGGCAGAGAAGGAAAGCACTCAGACCCAACATGTAGGGGGGAAAGAAGAAAACAATAATAAACAGAGAATAAGAGGTGGTGGGGTTCTTAAATGGGTGAGCAGAGAAACAGAGGGGTGTAAAATGCGGGCGGAAGCAATAGGTAGCAAGGTGAAAGGTAAAAGTGGCAGGCAGACAAATCCAGGACAAAAATCAAAAAGAGCCACTTTTCAACATAATTGTATAAGGGGTAAGAGCGTTGTAAAAACAAGTCTGAAGGCTTTGTGTCTCAATGCAAGGAGCATTCGTAATAAGGTGGATGAGTTGAACGTGCAGATAGCAATTAATGATTATGATATAGTTGGGATCACGGAGACATGGCTCCAAGGTGATCAAGGCTGGGAGCTGAACATCCAGGGATATTCAATATTCAGGAGGGATAGAGAGAAAGGAAAAGGAGGTGGGGTGGCGTTGCTGGTTAGAGAGGAGATTAACGCAGTGGAAAGGAAGGACATTAGCTTGGAGGATGTGGAATCGGTATGGGTAGAGCTGCGAAACACTAAGGGGCAGAAAACGCTGGTGGGCGTTGTGTACAGGCCACCTAGCAGTAGTAGTGAAGTTGGGGATGGCATCAAACAGGAAATTAGAAATGCGTGCAACAAAGGCAAAACAGTTATAATGGGTGACTTCAATCTACATATAGATTGGGTGAATCAAATTGGCAGGGGTGCTGAGGAAGAGGATTTCTTGGAATGTATGAGGGATAGTTATCTAAACCAACATGTAGAGGAACCAACGAGAGAGCAGGCTATTCTAGACTGGGTATTGAGTAATGAGGAAGGGTTAGTTAGCAGACTTGTTGTGCGTGCCCCCTTGGGCAAGAGTGATCATAATATGGTTGAGTTCTTCATTAGGATGGAGAGTGACATTGTTAATTCAGAAACAACGGTTCTGAACTTAAAGAAAGGTAACTTTGAGGGTATGAGACATGAATTGGCCAAGATTGACTGGCAATTAGTTCTAAAAGGGTTGACGGTGGATATGCAATGGAAGGCATTTAAAGACTGCATGGATGAACTACAAAAATTGTTCATCCCAGTTTGGCAAAAGAATAAATCAAGGAAGGTAGTGCATCCGTGGATAACAAGGAAATCAGGGATAGTATCAAAGCAAAAGATGATGCGTACAAATTAGCCAGAAAAAGCAGCATACCAGAGGACTGGGAGAAATTCAGAGACCAGCAGAGGAGGACAAAGGGCTTAATTAGGAAAGGGAAAATAGATTATGAAAGGAAACTGGCAGGGAACATAAAAACGGACTGCAAAAGTTTTTATAGATATGTGAAGAGAAAGAGATTAGTTAAATCAAATGTAGGTCCCTTGCAGTCAGAAACAGGTGAATTGATCATGGGGAACAAGGATATGGCAGACCAATTGAATAACTACTTTGGTTCCGTCTTCACTAAGGAAGACATAAATAATCTGCCGGAAATAGCAGGGGGCCGCGGGTCAAAGGAGATGGAGGAACTGAGTGAAATCCAGGTTAGTCGGGAAGTGGTGTTGGGTAAATTGAATGGATTAAAGGCCGATAAATCACCAGGGCCAGATAGGCTGCATCCCAGAGAACTTAAGGAAGTAGCTCCAGAAATAGTGGATGCATTAGTGATAATTTTTCAAAACTCTTTAGATTCTGGAGTAGTTCCTGAGGATTGGAGGGTAGCAAACGTAACCCCACTTTTTAAGAAGGGAGGGAGAGAGAAAACGGGAATTACAGACCAGTTAGTCTAACATCGGTAGTGGGAAACTGCTAGAGTCAGTTATTAAAGATGGGATAGCAGCACATTTGGAAAGTGGTGAAATCATTGGACAAAGTCAGCATGGATTTACGAAAGGTAAATCGTGTCTGACGAATCTTATAGAATTTTTCGAGGATGTAACTAGTAGAGTGGATAGGGGAGAACCAGTGGATGTGTTGTATCTGGACTTTCAGAAGGCTTTCGACAAGGTACCACATAAGAGATTAGGATACAAACTTAAATCACACGGTATTGGGGGTTCAGTATTGATGTGATAGAGAACTGGCTGGCAACAGGAAGCAAAGAGTAGGAGTAAACGGGTCCTTTTCACAATGGCAGGCAGTGACTAGTGGGTACCACAAGGCTCAGTGCTGGGACCCCAGCTATTTACAATTTATATTAATGATCTGGACGAGGGAATTGAAAGCAACATCTCCAAGTTTGCGGATGACACTAAGCTGGGGGCAGTGTTAGCTGTGAGGAGGATGCTAGGAGACTGCAAGGTGACTTGGATAGGCTGGGTGAGTGGGCAAATGTTGGCAGATGCAGTATAATGTGGATAAATGTGAGGTTATCCACTTTGGTAGCAAAAACGGGAAGGCAGACTATTATCTAAATGGTGGCCGATTAGGAAATGGGGAGATGCAGCGAGACCTGGGTGTCATGGTACACCAGTCATTGAAAGTAGGCATGCAGGTGCAGCAGGCAGTGAAGAAAGCGAATGGTATGTTGGCCTTCATAGCAAGAGGATTTGAGTATAGAGCAGTGAGGTTCTACTGCAGTTGTACAGGGTCTTGGTGAGACCACACCTGGAGTATTGCGTACAGTTTTGGTCTCCAAATCTGAGGAAGGACATTATAGCCATAGAGGGAGTGCAGAAAAGGTTCACCAGACTGATTCCTGGGATGTCAGGACTTTCATATGAAGAAAGACTGGATAGACTTGCTTATACTCGCTAGAATTTAGGAGATTGAGAGGGGATCTTATAGAAACGTACAAGATTCTTATGGGGTTGGACAGGCTAGATGCAGGAAGATTGTTCCCGATGTTGGGGAAGTCCAGGACAAGGGGTCACAGCTTAAGGATAAGGGGAAAATCCTTTAAGACCGAGATGAGGAAAAACTTTTTCACACAGAGAGTGGTGAATCTCTGGAACTCTCTGCCACAGAGGGTAGTTGAGGCCAGTTCATTGGCTATATTTAAGAGGGAATTAGATGTGGCCCTTGTGGCTAAAGGGATCAGGGGGTATGGAGAGAAGGCAGGTACGGGATACTGAGTTGGATGATCAGCCATGATCGTATTGAATGGCGGTGCAGGCTTGAAGGGCCGAATGGCCTACTCCTGCACCTAATTTCTATGTATCTATGTATCTATGTGCTGTATGACTCTATGACTGGCATTGATGGTCTTCGAGGAATGGACACGTGTTCTTCACGCCTGCATATTTATGTGGGCAGATCCAGTTGGAGTAATGTTTTGGGGTTCTGCTCCTATGATTTATGAGCTTGTGGAGCAGATAAAGGGGCAATGGGTGAAATCTATTTCGATGTTCAGTGAGCCTTTGATAAGATTTCACTCAACAACGCAATGTTGGGCTCAAACTATCTCGTGTTTGTCTTGGATTGTATCCTTAATTTACAAGATTCAACTGCTTCAACTTCAGCGACTTTGCAAGAGGCACTGTGCGCGAATGTTTCAGCACTGGTTCCTAGCTTCGTGAGTCTACAGTACTTTGGAATGAATAACTGAGGTGGTTAAATTAAAACAACAGAGAAACCCTGATGCACTCAAACATGGCAAAGCTACCACATCTACACTGAGGGTACATTCGGCTGATTCCTGTCAAGATCACCGGCCAGCTTCAGGTTTATTGACTGCAGGAGAACAGAACGGCAACAATTCACACCTGAAGACACAACGTCGAGAGATTCCAGAGGCTGCATCCATGTTCATAAGATAGGAGCACAATTAGGCCATTCGGCCTATCATGTCTACACTGTCATTTAATCATGGCTATTCTCTTGCCTTCTCCCCACAACCCTTGACACCCTTACTAATCAAGAATCTGTTAATCTCCGCCTTAAAAACACCCAATATCTTGGCCTCCACTGCTGTCTGTAGGGGTTTACTGGCTCTCGGGCTATAACATCGAGCAATGTTCCTCTCTGTTCACCGGGTGCGATGCTGAGGTGAGGCGTGAAATGTGTTTGGAGATGAATCTCTGCGTCTGCCACTTGGTCGCCTCCTACTTCTGTGAGTCACGCTCACTCGATGTGATTATTCTCATGTGAAAGGCCTCTCAATGTGTAATGAGGGTTAACGTGCAATCTGAGTGCAGGCTGATGCTATTTGACAGTCGGTGTATGTTGGAAACCGCTGTGCACATTAAGCAATTGGAGGCTTACCATGGAGGTCCAACGTTCCCTCTCGAACTGCCAGCGTCTTGGATCCGTACAGGGGCAGCTCCTTGGAGCGCAGGTGGCCGTGAAGGGTGATGATGGCCTTGTGGCTGAAGGGAGTGGAGTTGGTTCCCACCTAGCCCAGGAGAATTGTAACAGTTAAATTACAAGATCCACTCACTGCATCACAGCCCCTCTGCATCCATGACACAGAGACTGGGAACCACCTGCGGCTGATTCGCAGTCTCCGTGGGAACTCGAATGGTGTGCTGACCCTCTGAAGCCTCTTGATTTTTCTGGGAGCTGTTGCTCTCCATCTGTCGGTAAATCTAGGACCCCAACGCTCATCTGAAGCAGCGCAGAATGCATCGGAAAGGCAACGTTACTACAGCCCCATTCGAGGTGGTCTCCTGTCTGCTTCCACAGTCAACAAAGCCTTTCATAATCATTCAATTTAAAACTGGCTGCTCGTATGATCTGTCTAGCGGATGGCCGGACCCAAAGTGCGAACTTGGTCTCGGTGAGACCAAGCGGAGGCTTGGCGATCGTTTCGCCGAACACCTCCGGTCGGTCCGCAATAACCAACCTGAACTCCCGGTGGCTCAGCACTTCAACTCCCCCTCCCATTCCGTATCTGACCTCTCTGTCCTGGGTCTCCTCCATGGCCACAGCGAGCAACACCGTAAATTGGAGGAAATGCACCTCATATTCCGCTTGGGCAGTCTACATCCTGGTGGCCTGAACGTTGAATTCTCCCAATTCTGCTAGCCCTGGCTGTCCCCTCCCCTTCATCAGCCATCTGGTTGTCTCCGCCCCTCCCCCAGCCCTCGGGCTCCTCCTCCTCCTTTTCCTTTTTTCCTTTCTTCTCACCACCCCCTATCAGTCTGAAGAAGGGTTTCGGCCCGAAACGTTACCTATTTCCTTCGCTCCATAGATGCCGCTGCACCCGCTGAGTTTCTCCAGCATTTTTGTGTACCTTCTTAGCATCCTGATTGGAAGAACGTATGCCCTTTCGGAGGAATTTGGAGCCACAACGGGACTTGGAGTTTTCCTTCCCAGAGGTAGGGGCTTTCTTGGAATATCCCCACCTGAAACGTCGCATAGCCATGTCCTCAACAGATGCTGCCTGACTCGCTGAGCTATTCCAGCATTTTGTGTTTTGCTTAAGATTCCTGTGTCTGCAGTTGCTTGTCTCTTCGCATTTCAGTTTCCACGTACGCGTTCCCTGCACGTAGAAAACTGTGGATCAGAGTATCCCAGCCCCTGCCCCCACTCCAACTTGCATGTTACCTGGAGTAGCCCGCCGTCTGTGATGAGAATATTTTCAGCCTGGAGTTCAATATCTGCCTCATCGAAGACGAGTGCTCCACCTGTACACACAAAAGATTCGGGGAGGTAGGTGATATTTGTTCTGCTCCAGAGTCCCGCCATTCTGCCCGGTCATTGCCCGGCGGCTGAGTGGCCACGGGCGATGCAGGCAAAGTTTAGAAAATGGACAGCGGCAGAGAATACCTTCTCGAAGGGCTGGGCTTTCTTCCAGCAGAGATCAGGTGAGAAGAGAGCTGATAACCTGCATGTTCCTCTCTTGAGGAAGCTCCCATAAAGCTGATCATCAATCAATTCAACAAGAAACTGGAAACTGACCTAGTGCAACAGGACATCATGGACACGCTCTCACGGGGAGAGATTGGGTTTACAGTGGGTTAAAGATAAAGTTGGATTATTACGACGGGTGAAGGATGGAGACAAACACTGGTGGAACAGAGGGTCAAATGGCCTGCTCCTTTCCTTGGGTATTCTCGAGCTGTGTGAGTCTATGGAATTGATGCGCTACAATGCTGAGAATTATAGGGGGATTGCACGTAAGGTCACTGGGTCATAGGGCTTGACGCACGGAGCCGCTCAATCCATCTGGAGGACATACGTAACTTCCGGTATATGTTATTAATGCTAGAAACGCGTACTTTCCTACCTGTTAAAAACCGCCAAAGTGTTGAATTTTTTCGCTGTAAAAAAATGTGGAAGTCGGGGTAAGTGTGAGAGACATGTACCCAACTTCAGAATTCCAAAAGTGAAGCGAAATGAAGGTAAAGAGAAGCGACAGCTGAAGGGACAACAGTAGCTAAAGTGCTTGGCGAACTTTGGCCGTGCAGATATCCGAATTGAAAATATTGGGAATTATCGCGTTTGCTCACTGCATTTCATCGACGGTAAGGCATTATTTGTTTTTTTTCTTGATTCCTTTGGTATTTAAAAAGTCTCAGAAGTGATAAATCTGGCTGTAAATTTTGCTTCAGAGGCGTTTTCTATTTGTATGTAAAAACCCACTTGAGAACCATGGGCGATTTTAAAATTTTACAGCCAGATTTATCCCTTCTGAAACTTTTTAGATGCCAAAGGAATCAAGAAAAAACACAAATAATGCCTTAGTTGATGAAATGCAGTGAGCAAACGGCCAATGTTCGCCAAGCACTTTGGCTGTTGTTGTCCCTTCAGCTCTCGCTTCTATCTACCGTCATTTCTCCTCACTTTTTGGATTCTGAAGCAAATGTCTCTCACGCTTATCCCGATTACCATTATTATTTACAGCGCAAAAATTGACAATTTCGGCGGGTTTTAACGGACCCGCTACGCTGGAAACAACGGTAAGTGCTTAACTGCAGTTCATCGCGTGTAATCCATTTGTCGTAGCATAGCAACAGTACGGGTCATGGGTTGTGGCCCGACTGCCGTGAAACCTCCCTATATTCTGCACTCGGTATCTTGGTCTTGGATGTATTTATGTATAATATTATCCGAACTGATTGGATAGCATGCTAAACAAAGTGTTTCATTGTGCAGTACCATGTACATATAACAATAAGAATTAATCTAAACCATACTAAACCATACTGTATATGCTCCCCTTAGGCCAAGTCATTGAAAGGCACGGCATTTCCTTCCATTGCTACGCAGACGATACACAACTCTATCTTCCCCTGAAGCCCCAAAACCAATCAAATCTGTTTAACCTTACCCGCTGCCTCGAGGATATAAAGTGTTGGATGGCCCAGAACTTCCTCCAACTAAACGAGAGTAAGTCTGAGGTCATCCTTCTCGACCCCTCGGACTCAATCAAAATGATAGCAGGCAGCCTTGGAAGCCTTACCCCACTACTCAAACCTCACGTCAAAAACCTTGGCGTGATATTTGACTCAGCACTGAAATTTGACAAACAAGTCAATGCCGTGGTAAAAGCTAGCTTCTTTCAGCTTCGGTCGATAGCTAAAATAAAACAATTCCTCCAGTTTGATGACCTGGAAAAGATCATCCACACATTCATCTCCTCCCGCCTAGATTACTGCAACTCCCTTTACACTGGCATCAGCCAATCTTCCCTGTCCCGCCTGCAACTGGTCCAAAACGCCGCAGCGAGACTCCTGACGGGCACCCGAAAAAGGGACCACATCACCCCGATCCTGGCCCCTCTCCACTGGCTCCCTGTGCGGTTCCGTATAAACTTCAAGATCCTCCTCCATGTCTACAAAGCCCTCAATGGGCTTGCCCCCACCTACATAAAAAGTCTTCTCACCCACCACTCCACCTCCAGGCCCCTCAGATCGGCCGACTTGGGGTTGCTGAATATCCCACGGTCTAGGCATAAGCTCAGGGTCGACCGCGCCTTTGCGGTTGCAGCCCCTAGACTGTGGAACAGCATCCCCTTTCCCATCAGAACCGCCCCCTCGATCGACTCTTTTAAGTCAAGACTAAAGACTTATCTATACTGCCAAGCCTTTCCTGACGTCCCCTGAGTGAGGGCTACATGTATATATGTATGTAGTTTGTTTTGTTGTGCTATTCTTATAACAAATGTAAAGCACTTTGGCCAACGAGAGTTGTTTTTTAAATGTGCTATATAAATAAATGTGACTTGACATACTGCATCCACGCACATACACGGAAGACTCAGTACAGTGGTGCAGCGGTAAGAGTTGCTGCCTTACAGCGCCTGAGACCCGGGTTCGATCCTGACTACGGGTGCTATCTCTACGGAGTTTGTACATTCTCCCTATGACCGTTGGGTTTTCTCAGAGCGCTCCGGTTTCCTCTCAAACTCCAAAGATCAACGGGTTTGTAGATTAATTGGCTTCGGTAAAATGTGTAAATTGTCCCCGGTGAGTAGGATAGTGTTTTAGTGTACCGGGGTAATCGATGATCGGCCGGCGCGGACTCGGTGGGCCATTGAGTTTGTTTCGGCGCAGCATCTCTTCAGTCTAAGGTAAAGTCTAAGTCTTCGGGTGAAATGCGTGTGATCGAGGGGGCTTGTTTTGGGAATGCTCGTTAAAAAGTACAAGCAGCACAGGTGCTCGTCCAGCTTCGATTTGGTGATTTTCTGTGGAGCTGTGTTTAGAGGCTCCCTGAATCCACAGAACTGTGACTGCCTTCGGTCCCAGTCCACCCTCCCCGCCTCCCTGAACCCCGTTGCAATTCACCCTGTGGCAACGACACTTCTGGGGTCAGCCAGGCGGTAATCACCTTGAATGAGGAGCATCTTCAACACAGGGGTGCTTTGGTCCAGCAGTATGGTCTGTCCCTTGGTGATGACGACCAGTGAGCCTCTCTCAGGGGGAGACAGTCCTTCCCACGTGAACCGTGATGACCACACGTCCACGTAGTGGTAATCTGCAAAGTCCTACCGAAAGTAATGAACAATAGATGGTATACGGAAACGAGAACAGGACGAGGCCATTCAAGTCAAGATTATTATGCAAAGGTAAAAGTGCAATGAAAAATCTCCACGCCTGTTCTGCGATTTATTAATATATTAGCTGATCTTCTACCTGAACAGCATTTCTCTTGATATTACCCACAGACGTCACCTCTCCCTCTTCAAACACCGATGAGCTTTTATGTTATACTACTGACTCCCAAAAGGACAAAATACCCATCTTCCTGAAGTCCAAAGTTCCAATTCTTTGCACTGGATCAACGATGTACATTAGGGTCTAACCCCACCCCTTTATACCTCCCCAATCCTCCTCCCCCCCCACCCCCTCCCTTGCTTAGGCCCAGACACCCACAGACTGTCGGTGTCTTTTAATGAACATGTGTTCCCTTACCAGTTTGGCGATGCCATTTCCCCCTACATTAACCTTGACTTTGGTCTTCTGTGAAAGGGACTGTGCCCCAGTGATGCACACAATGTAGGTGTCGTTCACAAACTGGATCTCACAGGCAGCTTCAGCTATAGTAACAGAAGTCTCATTTACGCTGAAAGCACAAATGTAAGCATTATTTTGGAGGGTTAATTGCTACAGCTGAGCAAGGCTGCTTCAGCCTGGGGTAGCGGTAATGGGACCATGTACTTTATTTTCATCTATTCATTTCTTGAGATCAGGATATCACTGGCGAGGCCAGCATTTATTGCCCATCCCAAATTACTCTTGAGAATTGGTGATAACTGTTCCCTGGTGCTTCAGATGAAGGTCGCCCTGCATGCTCTGGGAGAAGGAGTTCAGCAGCGATGAAAAAAACAGTGATACATTTCCAATCCAGGACAGTGTCTTTCAAGAGGGGGAGCCGTGGGTGGTGGTGCTCCTATGTGTGCGCTGCCCTAGTTCTACCGTTGAGGTCATGGGTTTGAGGGTTCTGTGACAGGACCCTGGGCAAATGCATTTGTACTGCAGTGCATTTGTGGACGGTACACAGTGCAGATACTGTATTCCAGTGGTGGAGGGATGAGGTCTTCATGGTGATGGATGGGGTACTAAACAAGCAGCCTGATTGTTGTCCTCAGGCTGGCACGGTGGCGCAGCGGTAGAGCTGCTGCCTCACAGGGCCAGAGATCCGGGTTCAATCCTGACCACGGGTGCTGTCTGTACGGAGTTTGCGCGTTCTCCCCGTGACCTACGTGGGTTTTCTAACGGGCGCTCCGACTTCCTCTCACACTCCAAAGACGTGCGGCTTTGTAGGTTAATTGGCTTCGGTAAAGATTGTAAATTGTCCCCTAGTGTGTGTGTAGGATGGTGTTAATGTGCGGGGATCGCTGGTTGGCGCGGACTCGGTGGCCGAAAGGCCTGTTTCCGCGCTGTGGCTGTGTCTCTAAACTGATTGACTGTTGGAGGCTGCATTCAATGGACATGTGGAGAGTTTTCCTTCACACGTCATTTATGCCTTGTAGATGGTGGAGAGGCTTTGGGTGTCACTCGCTGGAAGATACCTGTCACTGGGCTGTTCTTGTGGCCACAATGTTGCATAGCTGGTTCAGTTGATTTTCTTGAGAATAGGACCCCCTCTCCCCGCTCCTGTCTCTTTATTGCAGAAGATTCAACAGCCTTCTCCTTCATACAGCTTAATCCCCACATGGCATGACCAAGGTACTCATGGGCCGGGTGTAAACCCATGGGCCAGTGTAAACCGGGTCTAAACTTTTCACAACACTGAAATGTAAACTGAGATTATTGGACTGCCCACATACATTATTTGGAGAGTGATATAGAGCTGGCGGCATAACTGATCTACTTGTCTCACGCCACTACAAGCTGGGATGCTGAACGAGAACTTGTGATAGATGTGTGGTTGGTTTGACCGACTGAGACAACTCACGCTGAGGCACCAGGCATTAAAGTGGAAGTGTATGGTAGCAAGAAGCCAACCAATGGGAACAGGCTCAAACCAGAGGCTCCTTCAACAAAATCCAGCATATAAGGTTAAACTACCTTTAGTGTGTTTAGGATTAAAATTTACTTAAAAAAAATTGTTGCCCTTGAACATGTTTAATGTAAAGTAACATATTTCCTTAATACAACAAACAAAATTGGAGCGTAAAACTATTTGCCGGATTGACAGATTATTGCGAATGGCATCCAATTGGATTGGGTTCTTAACTCACCTGAAGCCAGTTCCCTTGATGGTCAGTTTGGTGCCTCCTGCTGTGCCGCCTCGTCTCGGCTTGATGCCGGTCACCACAGGGGTCAAGGCTGAAGCGTAGGTGAAAGCACTGAGCAGTTGGCTTAAAGCTTCACTGTTCGCGACAGTCACATTGCACTCCTGCTGAGGTCCAGTCCCTAGACAGACAGGTGTCACAGGGTCAGTCTGCGTCAGCGATCTAACTTAAATAATCATCTCTCATCTCCAACTAAAAGTATCTTGTGACAGAAACAGTAAGATGAGGGCATTTGGGACCGAGATCTTGGTACTTCCCACTACCTGCTCCTGCTCTATGAAACATGGGAGAATACAGAATAAAATTCCCCTTCACTCAGAGGTTGATGCGGTTCGAGGGACTGAGCAGCACTGATGTGTTCTCACCAGCTGTGCAACTGAGCCAGCACAGAGCGGCGGCACCAACAAACAGCAATGCATATTCCTGCTGCACTCTCCACCTCAGATGCCTCGATGCACACTGTGCACTACAGTTCTGATGTAGGAAATAGCTGATATTGGCCTTGACGGTGGGATAAAATGTTCGATCAGTCGATCTCACTCTCTCTCCAATGCAAATCAGAAGGTTTTGGACAAGTGTAAACCCAGAACTTTAAACACAATACTTGGACTGGCATTTTGGTGTGGTGCTGTGTGCCACACTATGGGAGAGCAGTATTGGGGGAACTTCGCACTGTGAGAAGGGCGATGAGGAGGAAACGTTGCACCATGGGAGAAGCTGGACTCAGGACGTGCCCCACTATGAGAGGCGGGGTACTGAAGGTGCGCCACACTGTGTTAGGTGCGGTTCTAAGGTAGTGTCACACCGTGGGAAGGGCAGTACTGAAGGCAAGCAGGATAATGGTGAGACTGAAGAAGGATTAAGACCGGAAACATCACCTATACCTTTTCTACATAGATGCCGCCTGACCCGTTGAGTTAAGGGCCTGTCCCACTTGGGCGACATTTTAGGCAACAGCCTGAAAAGTGGTTGTCACGTCGTGGTTGGGTCGTGACGCGTCGTACCACCCGGTGACGCATGTAGTGACGCGCGGTGTCCCCGCCGCCCCAGGATTTTGGAATGTTCAAAATCCTTGCGCGACATCTGCTTCTGTTATCTTGTCATGCGCCCTTTTGCACGATGACGTACGGGTGACGCACGGTCATCGCCTATGCTAAATTATTGTACATCATCGTGCGTCACCATGCAACAACGATGCGTCATGATGCGTCGCTATGTTGCCCCAGATGACGCAAACCAGTCGTGGACGTACATTGACGCCGCTTGATGGCTGTGACGTCACAGGTGCTGTTCTATGCTGTGGTATGCCAACCTATGGCGACACATGGTGACGCATGCCTGTCTAATGGTGACACATGGCGATGCGTGGAAATTGGTGATGCATCGTATCAGTGTCTATCTTGACGCGGCTGTGTCGTGTTACTTGACGGTTTTCAGGCCACATCGGGCGTCTGTTGTGAGGGGGGAGGGGGTCGTAATGAGGGAGCAACGCACATCTGAATGGACAGTTCCCGGGGCACTATTCTGAACAGCAGGGCTGTCCTGGTAACTGAGCCGATGCTCATCCCTCAATCAACACAACCAGAACAAAACACAACTGTTTTGCAACACCGCTCCACTGTCTGCATGAGTCGGCTGCGACTATATTTATTGATGCGTTTCCTACACACGCAGTGACAACTCTTCCAAAACGTTTCCTTTGATGCGAGGTCTTTCGGCGGTCATTGAAAAGAGCGGCAAGAGTATGCCCGGCTTCAGCTGTGCAGTTGCGTTATTGAGACTGGCAGAGAGTAGTGAAGTCCAACAGGACACATGATCATGGTGCAAACTGATCCCTTTAATGCAGTCGAACCGGATTAATAGCCATGTGGAAGATCCGGGTATGATACCCACCCTTCTGTTTATGCCAACCCTTTCTCCCGCAACAGGAATCGCGGGCAATGCGGGTTCCCGGCTGTTTGGTGGCGAACGGTTGTTGGCCAGCAATGAGATGGAGCTACTTAGGAGATTGAGTATTTCTCATTGGCCACGTAAGGTAAAGCGCAGCATGGATAGGTGAGTTTGACAGCCAATGTCAGAATGTGGGGCAGGTTGGGCGGAGATAGGAGGTCATGTGATGACGTCGGCAGGTGCAAGTCCAAAGAGAATTGAGAATAAAACCACAGATTGATTAAGGGCTGAAAGCAGGGAGACCACCGCCCCTCTCCATCAGTAGCCGGAGTTAAGTCTGTGGTGGGCTCCACAGTCTAATGCAAACTGGGCCCAGCGGGTATCGGGAACGTGGCGCTGCGCTGCGCTGCGCTGCGAGTCCTCACCGTTATTAAGCGGCAGGTAGCAGCGGAGGCTGCTGGAGTTGGAGGTGGACGGTTCCACCTTGCATTCACCGTCGCATACGAACACCCGCGACCTCTCTCCATCAAATCCAGTGCCCCACACCGTCAGGAGCAGGCCACCGCCGAAGCTGCCTAAGAACCAAGAGTAGACGCATGGTTAAAATTAGACTTCCGTGTCCAATCCGATACTAGATGCAACAACTGAGAGGGCGGCCTAGTGATGCAGCGGTAGAGTTGCTGCCTACAGCGCCAGAGACCGGGCACTGTCTGTACGAAGATTGTACGTCCTCCCTGTGACCACGTGGAGTTACTCCGGGTGCTCTGGTTTCCTCCAATATCCCAAACACATGCTGTATCTCTAAACTAAACTAAACAAAACGAAACTATGAAAGACCCAAGTATACGCGAGCAAAAGCCTTCCCAGGTGACAGGGCAAGTTCAAGGACCTATGGAAGGATGCTTGGCTTTATAAATCAGGATAATTCGGGTTAACCTGTTCGGGTTAATGTGCAAGGATAACCTGGATAAAACCTGCTTTAGGTGCACCCAAAAAACTGGAGTAGTTCAGCGGTTCGGCCAGCATCTCGATCTCTATCTACCAGCCTGACCCGCTGAATTACTCCAGTTTTTTGTGTCTATCTTAGATTTAAACCAGCATCTGCAATTCCTTCCTACACTGCTTTAGTTGTAGTTTGGAGGACAGGAGCACAACACCAGGAAAACATGACGTCCGGGAGGGGTGTGAAAATAATTCCCCCGAATGGCTCAGGAATGGAGGACCCTGCTGGGTTTTTGCATCAGCGACTGGGGTTTAATCCTGGCCCAGGGCGTTGTCACCTCCAGTGAGTTTAAACGTTCTCACGCGGAATATATGGTTTGCATAGACAAATTAGACAGGCCGTGATTGTATCTGATGGAGTTTAAAAGAGATAGTTGCACATTGATTAAAACATTGAAGATCTTGTGGGGCGTTGACCGGGTGGATTTAGAAAGGTGGTTTCATCTTGTGGGAGACTTTGGATCTCCATCAAAAGGTAGTGGAAGCAGAGTGTTTGGATATTTGCAAGACAGCAGCAGATAGATGTAGGATAAACATGGGGTAAACGGTTACTGGTTAGACGCGACTATGGAGGTGAGGTTAAAAACAGAGCAGCCGTGTTCCCATGGAATGACGCATTGGTTCAAGGGGTGAGTGGCCTACTCTTGCTCCTAATTCACGTTCAATAACATTTCAAGGATGTGTGCTCTATACATGCCTTCAGTCGGAAAGACAGAGATTATGTTGAGTTGGTATTGAAATAAGAATGCAGATGCTGCATATCCCCTGGTAGCATGTTTCAGGACAATTGGGTAGATGCCCCCAGCGTGATGTCCCACAGTACACTCCACACAGCTCTCGTTAGCCATGGTCACACTGCACAAGATACCATCTATCGAAACTGAGACCTCGGAGGCAAACGATCCCAGACTTTGTCCAACGATGGTGAGTCTCGTTCCGCTCGCACCTAAAACAGGAGAGAATTGTTAAAACGCTTCTCGGATTCAATGTTTCAGAGAACACTGCGTGTACTTAGCAAACTGGCAACACCAAGATGTGGCGATGGGGTGAAAGAAAGGAGGGAGGCAGGAGCGCACATGGAGCACAGGCAACACCACCAGCCATTGGGCCACCGATTTAACTCTCTGTACATGTTCTTGTAATACTAACCAACCGGTCCATCATTTAGGTCATCTGCCTTCTGCAATTCACCCCTTCGGCAGGAGGGTGTGATTGTCCAGAGTGAGGGAACACTGGCAGAAATTAAAGCAAAGGTCCAATATATGTAATCTTCCAGGGCAATGGTAGGTTGATGTTAGGGAATGGCAAGGGAGGCGTGGAGGGTTGTGATGGGTAGGGTGGGAGCTGGGGAAGGGCGGGATAATTTGTGATTACATAGGGGGTTTGGGGGTGATGTTGTTTGGATGGTGTGCGTTGACAATGGGTGACGTAGGTTAGAGATGGGGTCTGGAGTGATGGAATGAGTCAGGTGGTTTCGGTGCTAGTTCTGTGTGAGGGAGGATGAGGTGGTTGGGGATGGGTGGAGGTTGGGTGGGACGTGTTTAAGGGTGAGAGAATGGAACATGTTGCTGTCTGGTGACGGATGCGGATGTTGTGGGTCAAGGGTTTGGTGTCGGCTCTGACTGAAGGAGGATAGGATGGTTATGGAAAGGTGGGAATTGGGATGGGGTGGGTCAGGTGGGCTGTGTGTTGACTCTGGGTGAGGGAGAGATAGTTGGGGAAGGATGTGGATGGAGTGGAATAGATGGAGAAGGGAGTGTTGGGGCTGGGTGAGGGAGAATTTGATAGGTGGAGAGTGCTGGATTGGTAGTGAAATGACTCCCCAGTGCAAGGGTTCATATTAGACTGGAGATACATGCTGGAGGTTGAAGTTCTAACAAGCACTCACCGGTGGTTGGAGAGATAGCGAGGATGGTGGGAGTCTCCGTCTGGTTACAGGTGAACTTGAGGAGCGGGTACACCGTGGAATGAACTGTCATCTTTACGCTGACGATGCCTGGACCACAGGGTGGGGTGACACACTGGACTTCACCCGGGGTGGTGGTGAGAATACTACAAGGGGAACCATCGACCAGGACGGTGGTTTCTCCCTGGACAAAGCCGTTGCCCGTGATGGACAAGGTGGTGCCTCCGTTTACGCCTCCTGAAGCTGGTAACAGGGAAGCGGATGCAGCAGTGGTGACCCAAAGCATTTCGCGGGAAACACCCTTGTCCGATATCAAAACCCTCAGGGAGTGTGCGCCCACGGGCAGCGGTCCCACCGTAGTGTTCATTCTACTGTCCGAAACAACACTAGGTTTAAAGCTGGTGTTGCCCAGAAGAATAAAGACCAGCTCGGCACTGTTGCCGAATCCGCGGCCACTTATGGTGATCTCGGTGTAGACAGTGAGCAGGATTAGCGGGGACACGGTCTGTAAGATAGGAGCGACGCTCGTGTTGTAGGTGAAGCCACATGAGCCGCGACAGACAGCCGGGTATCCTCGCACCCAAACGCTCACCGACCCACTGGTCTCCATAGAGGGCGAGGAATCACAGAAGACGTGCGTGTAGTTCACCGACACCACTGTGCAAGACACGGCCGCCAGCTGCACCTGCACGGCGCTGGGGTCCTGCCCGAAGCCGGAGCCGGTGAGGGTGATCCTGGTCCGGCCTGTGGTGGAGCCCAGGCTGGGGCTCACTCCATCAACGTGAGGGCGCAGGACGAAGCGCCGGCTGAATTCATCCGATGGGGTGGAGATGGCAGAGCCGTGGTTGTGGACTTTCACCGACACTAGGGCTGCCACGCCGATTTCCATCTCTCCCTCCGCATCCACCCGGCACAAGAGCTCGCTCTCTGTACTGTATTCAACGGCGCACGGACGGTCTCCGACTCGTACCTGGAACAGGCCAGGGTAACGGCATGAGCAACGGGCTACACTGTCAAACTGTCCCAGTCTACGCTGTCAAAGTGAACCCCACGGCCACGTCCTATAATCTATTATAGCCCAAACCAGAAACGAGTAAAAAGTAGCTGGGAGAAAGAGGGAGAGAGACATCGTGAGAGAGAACGAGAGGGAAATGTAGAGAGGAAAATGACAGAAAGACTGAGGAAACGAGAGAGAGAAGAGAAAGAGACGAGGGGTGTATGTGTGTGTGGGGGAGGAGGGGGAAATAAAGTGAAATAGAGGTAATGAGATGGACTGGAAGAGATATAGATAGAAAGAGAGGGAGATATAGAAAGGGGGAGAGCTACCTCACTGGGTATAGAGCTCTGCATTTTTTAAATCTTGTATTGTATTTTTGTCAATACAATATAATCACAAGAGGTAAACACAGATAGTTACATATGTATGTAGGGGCTAAATTAAACGTGTTGTGATTGTACGATGAAACACAACGCCATCCCTTGGTCTGAACCATGACCGTCCCTCGCCATCATCACCGCGGCAGCAACTTTGCCTGAAGGCCAGGGCAGTTCAAGAAGCTGCTCACACTCACTCTCCAGGCCAGCAATGCCAAGAGGAATAAAGGTGAAAACCATGTCGAATTACCTCATTCGCACAGGTGACGTTGCTGAATCCAGTGCCCACAATGGTTAGTCTGTCGAACAGGGTCCCGTTGGAAGGTGTGATGCTGCTGATGGTGGGCGTGTGGCAAGGAGACAGGAGGAATGTGAAGCCTTCGTTGTATGAAGTGCTGTTCAATGTCTGGGTACAGGTGGGGATGGCTGCTGCACAGTTATCACTGTGCTCCTGCTGTGACTGCACCGTCGCCATGTATCCTAGCGATAAAGAACATGCTGTTGTCAGTAGGGTACAAATTAAAGCAACCCATCGAGACCAGTCCCTGGTGTAGTAGTCCATGTTCCTCGGCCTGGTTGTGCCTTCTCCATCTGCACGTAGTCTGGCGAATCATTATTTGCACAATTCTTCATTACAATTAGTCTGAATTCCCTACGTCGTCTATCCATTCCTTCCACAGACGTTGCCTGACCAGCCTAGTTACGCTCGTACTTTGTGTTTTTTCAAGTTTGCAGCATCTTTAGTTCTCGTGTTTCCATTTTACTACTTCGCTGCAAAATTTACCATTCTACAATTCTCATCTTGTTTCCTACTCCCTTCATGGCCCTCACCCTTCCCTTTCTCTGTTGACACAGAAAGATAGGAGCACCATAAGGCCATTCAGTCATTTGAGTCCTGCTGCACCATTCAATATGATAATGCCTTCCCTCTGTCCCACACCTCAGGCCTCAAATAGAAATCTATGTACTTCCTGAGATGTATTCAGCAGTAGCCTCCACAGCAAACCGTGGAGTTAGTTTCAACAGCTGCACCTTAGTGAGCATCTTATCAGAATGAAACATAGCTTGATTTGGCAACTATTCTGCCAATGACTGCAAGACATTACAGAGAATGGTGGACATGGCCAGGTCCATTGCACAGACCAATCTCCCTCCCTTCGACTGCATCTATATCTCACGCTGCCTTGGTAATGCACCTAACATAATCAAGCACCATTCTCAGCCGTCATTCTTTCTTCTCCCATCAGGAGGAAGGTATAAATGCTTGAAAGCACATACCACCAGATTTAAGCACAGTTTTTTCCTCACTGTTATCAGATTCTTAAATGCACCTCTCATATGTTAAGGATGAATTCCTGATCTTCCAATCTACCTTGTTACAGTCCTTTCACTTTTTTTTTACATGCTTGACCTTTGTACCTATAGCATTAAGTTTCTTACTCTGTTTTTTTTTCTCCTGTAGGACGTGTTGTATTCGTGTATGGTATGACTTTTGCAGATGGCACACAAAACCTTTTTTTTATTGCATCTTAGTATACACGAGAATAATAATGCAGTACAATTATAGACCGGTTATCTCAACATCAGTGGTAGGAAAAATAATGAATCCCAGATAACGGAAAGAACTGACGAACATTTGGAGATGAAAAATATAAGAATCAACAGATGCCAAGGCACATTTTACTTGATCTACAATATTACATTTTTTGAAATGCGGCCTCACCAACGTCTTGTACAAATGCAACATGACCTCCCAACTATGCTCAATACTCTGGCTGATGAAGACCAATGCTCCAAAAGCCTTTTTGACCACCCGATCTAGCTGTGACTCCACCTTCAGGGAACTATGCACCTGCACCTCTAGATCCCTCTGCTCTACATTACCCAGAGCCCTACCATTCATTGTGTAGGTCTAGCCCATGTTAGACTTCCTAAAATGCAACACCTCACATTTTTCTGCATTAAATTCCATGAACCATTCCTCTGCCCATTTGGTTAATTGATCAAGATCCTGCTGCAATTTTCACAACCATCTTCACTATCTGTAAAACTACCCATCGTTGTCTCCTCTGCAAACTTGCTCATCTTACTGTTGAACTCTTTATTAAAAACTGCCGCCGTGACATCAACCGCCTCAACTTCTCCACTCCCCTGTCTCACTCCAATCTCTCCCCCCCTGAACGCACTGCCATCGACTCACTCCGCAACAACCTAGATTGGGTTATCAAACCCGCCGACAAGGGAGGTGCCGTGGTAGTCTGGCGCGTCGACCTCTACAAAGCTGAGGCCACGCGCCAACTCTCGGACACCTCTTCCTACTTACCCCTGGACCATGACCCCACTGACGAGCACCAGGCCACCATCTCCAGCACCATCACCGACTTCATCCACTCCCACGCCCTGCCCGAACGAGCCTCCAACCTCATCGTTCCCCAGCCCTGCACAGCCCGCTTTTACCTTCTCCCCAAAATCCACAAACCTGACTGTCCCGGTAGACCCATTGTCTCTGCCTGTTCTTGCCCCACCGAACTCATCTCCACCTACCTCGACTCCATCCTATCCCCCTTGGTTAAATCCCTCCCTACCTATGTTCAAGACACCTCAGACACTCTCCGTCATCTCCGCGCATTCCACTCTCTAGGCCCTCACCCCCTCATCTTCACCATGGACGTCCAGTCACTGTACACCTCCATCCCCCACCAGGATGGTCTCGAAGCCCTCCGTTTTTTCCTCGACCGTAGAAGCAATCTATACCCGGCCACTGACACCCTCCTCCACCTAGCGGAGCTGGTACTTACACTTAATAACTTTTCATTTGACTCCTCCCATTTCCTCCAAATACAAGGCGTAGCTATGGGCACACGCATGGGCCCCAGCTATGCCTGCCTCTTTGTCGGGTACGTAGAACAATCCTTGTTCAATGCGTACCAGGGCCCCATCCCTGACCTCTACCTCCGCTACATCGATGATTGTTTTGGTGCCACATCCTGCACCCACACACAACTGACTGACTTCATCCGCTTCACCACCAACTTCCACCCGGCACTCAAATACACCTGGACCATTTCTGACACTTCCCTACCATTCCTTGACCTCACTATCTCCATCGCAGGTGATAGACTCCTTACCGACATCCACTACAAACCTACCGACTCCCATGGCTATCTGGACTACACTTCTTCCCACCCTGCTTCCTGTAAGGACTCCATCCCCCACTCCCAATTCCTCCGTCTACGCCGCATCTGCTCCCAGGATGAGGCGTTCCACACCAGGGCATCTGAAATGTCCTCATTCTTCAGGGAACGGGGGTTCCCCTCCTCCACCATAGATGAGGCTCGCACCAGGGTCTCTGCCATACCCCGCAACACTGCTCTCTCTCCCCATCCCCCCACTCACAACAAAGGCAGAGTCCCCCTAGTCCTCACCTTTCACCCCACCAGCCGTCACATACAAGTGATCCTCCGTCAGTTTCGCCACCTCCAACGTGACCCCACCACTCGCCACATCTTCCCATCTCCCCCCATGTCTGCCTTCCGCAAAGACCGCTCCCTCCGTAACTCCCTTGTCAATTCTTCCCTTCCCTCCCATACCACCCCCTCCCCTGGTACTTTCCCTTGCAACCGCAAGAGATGCAACACTTGTCCCTTCACCTCCCCCCTCCACTCCATTCAAGGACCCAAGCAGTCGTTCCAGGTGCGACAGAGGTTCACCTGCATCTCCTCCAACCTCATCTATTGCATTCGCTGCTCTAGATGCCAGCTGATCTACATCGGTGAGACCAAGCGGAGGCTTGGTGATCGTTTCGCCGAACACCTCCGGTCGGTCCGCAATAACCAACCTGAACTCCCGGTGGCTCAGCACTTCAACTCCCCCTCCCATTCCGTATCTGACCTCTCTGTCCTGGGTCTCCTCCATGGCCACAGCGAGCAACACCGTAAATTGGAGGAAATGCACCTCATATTCCGCTTGGGCAGTCTACATCCTGGTGGCCTGAACATTGAATTCTCCCAATTCTGCTAGCACTGGCTGTCCCCTCCCCTTCATCAGCCATCTGGTTGTCTCCTCCCCTCCCCCAGCCCTCGGGCTCCTCCTCCGCCTTTTCCTTTTTTCCTTTCTTCTCCCCACCCCCTATCAGTCTGAAGAAGGGTTTCGGCCCGAAACGTTACCTATTTCCTTCGCTCCATAGATGCTGCTGCACCCGCTGAGTTTCTCCAGCATTTTTGTGTACCTTCATCTTACTGTGTATGTTATCCAAATCATTGATATAGATGGCAAAGATTAACGGGCCCAGTACTGAACCCTGAGGCACACCACTGGTCACAAGCCTCCAGTCCGAGAAGCAACCTTACACCATCATTCCTCCCATGAAGCCAATTTTCTATCCATTCAGCTATCTCTCCTTGGATCCCCATGCGAGTTCCACAGGGATCTGTGCTGGATCTCTGTCATCTGTGATGTATATCAATGACTTGGACGTAGACAGGTTGGTTAGTAAGTTTCCAGATGACACCAAATTTGCGGGAGTGAGGAAGGCTGTCAAAGAATACAGATCAACTACAGAGGTGGGCAGAGAAATGGTAGATGAAGTTTAATGTGACCAAATGTGATGTGCAGCACATTGGGAGGTCGAATGTAAGAAGAATGTACATGGTTGAATGGCAAGACCCTTATCAGCACTGCCATGTGGGGATGTTGAAGTCCAGGTCCATGGTTCCCCGAAAGTGGCAACATAAGTAGATAGAGTGGCAAAGAAGGCTAATGGTATTTTTAGCTTCTTTGGTGGGGGCATTGAGCGTAAGAGTCAGGAACCTGTGTTGCAGCTTTGTAGGACTTTGGTTAGGCTGTATTTGAAGCATAGTGTACAGTTCTGGTCACCCAATTACAGAAAGGATGTGGAGGCCTTGGAAAGGGTACAGAGGAGGTTTACCAGAATTGTACTTGGATTAGGGGGGGTTTGCTACAGAGAGATGTTGGACAAACTTGGATCATTTTTTCTAGAACATCAGAGGTTGAGAGAAGACCTGATAGAAGTATATAACATTTTTGAGTGGCATGGATAGAATAGACAGTCAGAACCTTTTTTCCTAGGATGGAAATGTCAAAGGTTTAAAGTAAGAAAAGCAACGTTTAAAGGAGATGTGCACGGCAATTTTTTTGCAAAGGTTGGTGGCTGCCTGGAATGTGCTGCCAGGACTGGTGGGGGACACAGGACGTCAGTATGTGAAGTAGCTACTTGACCAACTGTGTCACTGTGACACCCAGCTCACTTGCTCAATGTTAGCTGAGACTCTGTAGATAATTAAACAAATAAGGTTGCATGCTCAAATCTCACTCCAGATGTTGCATTCCTTGTGATCATCTAGAAACAAAATGACTGGCAGATCAACAGGTCACAGAGTCATAAGTGATAGGAGCAGAATTAGGTCTTCTCTGCCATACAATCATGGCTGATTTATCTCTCCCTCCTAACCCCATTCTTCTGCCTTCTCCCCATAACCCCTGACACCTGTTCTAATCAAGAATCTATCTATCTCTGCTTTAAAAATATCTATTGACTTGGCCTTCACAACATTCTGTGGCAAAGAATTCCACAGATTCACCACTCTAACGATGAAGTACTGTTGTCACTGTCCCTTCAGTTTTTCGCTGTACACATCATAATAATGAACCAATAAACCTAGATCCATACATTCTTGATTATTGACTTTGAGATTCCGTTCTGCTTTTAATGATAGAATATGTGGTGCACGATGTACCTTTCAATAATTGTCAGACTTTTCCGTAGTTACTGAAGAACTGTAATGTACTATGGGAAACGTCCATGACTGGAGAGCATTGGTCTACCTATCTACAATGTATATGCTACTGAAATTAGAACACAAAGCCAGAGTAGATTTATTTTTGCCACAAAAACAATTTTCATTGGACAATATCAGTGTCACCGACGCCTCATGCAATGGGTGGCCTGTTTAATTGCAAAAAATGTGGACCGACACAAATACCATAATTGCAGTGGCCTTAATGGCATGTCCCACTTGGCCGTCATTTGCGCATCATTTACGCGTCATATGTAAAATAGGTTGACGCGTTGTGACGCACGGGTAGCGTGTGGGTAGCGCGGGACGGGCGCATGGAGAGGCGTGGAGGAGTGTGGAGTTGCGTGCGGTATCGCGCGGTGCTCCAGGATTTCGTGCTGTACGAAATCCTCGCGCGCCACCTGCGTGACGTATCGTGTACGCACGCTGACGCATTGGGTACGCATGCTGGCGCATTGGCATCCCACACTGCATCCCGACGTCTCACATGTATCACGTGGTGATGCATGGTGACGTCACCGTGTGTAACAATACGTCGCCGCACGCCGCAGGGTATTCTAATGGCGTCACGCACACCAGATGGCATGATGACGCGTGATTTGTGCGCGACGTTGCACGTAACGACGTGTCGACCTATTTTACATATGACGCGTAAATGAGGCGCAAATGACGGCCAAGCGGGACAGGCCCTTTACTGTACAGGCATCTGACAACAATACAATAAGCTTGAAAGTTACAGACTGAAACTGGATGAGCTCACCAGGTGCATATTCTGCTTCAAAGCCAATCACGAAAACCCCCAACTTTAAGGGGCTTTCTTCCATTGCCCTCACATGCACCACGCCTTGCAGGAAGATCGTGCGCCTCTGGTCAATGAGACCACTGCTGTAGAAAAACATGCCTGGGGAGGTGAAGTGGTAGGAGAACGAACCTATACGGAGAAGGGAGATTGCTCAGTCAGCTCAAGCAGTGCAAAAAAGAAATCTTCACATTTATGTATCACCCCCCTTTACTGATCTCAGGATCTCTCCAAGCACTTTATGGCCAATGAAATACTTTTGGAAATAGTCATTGTGGTAATGCAGGAAACAGGGCAGAGAGGTTTAAGAGATCCTTAGGATTATAGGAGTTGATGCGAATATGGGCAGACTAAAAGAAAATTAGTGAAGACGATTGCAGATGTGTACTTGAGGAGGAGCAGAGGAGTTCTTCCTTTAGCCTTCATCCAACATCACTTAAATTGGTCATTAGTTCATTATCACATTACTGTTTGCGAAATGCTATATGTGCAAATTATCCACCTTGTTTCCAATATACTAGATTTCAATAGGACCAGATTAGCTGGAAATGCTTCAGTATGTTCTGAGGTTATGATAAATGCTAGGGGAAAGCAAGTCGCGATTAAAACATTTCCCTGTGTCTGAGGTCCAGCTGTGTAAACTTTATGGATGAAATTATTGGCTAATTCATAACACCCAGCAGAAATGATTTTAAATCTAAAAACTATCAAAGATAGATTTTAGCACTGTAAACATCAGTTGGATTTTACACCTTGCTATATTCCAGTCAAATGAAATCAAGTATGGAGTACTCACCTGCTGGAGTGCCGATATCTCCACTTATAAACCCCTTGCCTTTGTAATTCACATCACTGGGCTTAGAGACACTGAAGACTCGGTACCTCAAGCCTTGGAGGAGAGGTGGTGACTCCCATATCCAATGCACTGTGTCCCCAACAAGGATCTCAAGACTCGACGAATTCCAACTGTACCCAACTCCCAGTGCTGTCCGATAAAAAAAACAGTCAGCAAAGCAACTCAAGAAATACATCAATTGCAATACTGAGATTTATAAATCGGAATTTACATAATTGTAACTGCAATCTCTGACATTTTCCAATAAAGGAGAAAATATTGTAGCTATGAATGCATGAACTCACTCTCTTAACTCAGAAGACATCACATTAAACAGATTACATTTCCAATTTTGACACTTGTCACCAAGCTGAAGTTATGGAGTCATAAAGGGGTGGCCTTCGAATTAGATTTTCTCTCACAGAAAAGAGCGCAAATCAGGAATCCCACTATTAATAGAAGCGAGAACACAGAGAACTACAAACAAGCTGATTTATAGATCAGTAGAAGTGAGTGGTTGCGGGATACTTTAACAAGGTTATTAGATTTGTGTATATTTGTTATTGTAGAACCAATGAAGGTCATGGAGTTAATGAGGCAGGTCAGCAGTGCTAACAGGTATGTTACTAGAAGTAGTGGAATTCACAGGGCAAGTCAGTGGAGTTATTAAGGTGAGTTAAGATTCACATCAGCACTACCAAACTGAATCAGAGAACAAGAAGGGATGGAATGATCTCCAGTTACAATGCTCCCATTTAGGACATGGAGAAGAAAGGGTGTGCTCCAGCATGGCTGGACAGAATCCCTCATGAAGTTGCACCTACTTGGATGGCTGCCATTGTTGGTGATGAAGAAAGTTCTTCCCGTTGGACCAAGAACACACTCCAGCACGTTGTGTGAGGCAAAGGTGATGGGACATCGAACAGAGCCTGTGAATATCGGACATCACAGTGATTCAGAATGGAACAGAACTTTCTCAATCAGATAATGTTTAGTCAGGAAAGGTTAAAGGCGAATTTTAAGTTTCTCTCATTGTGTGCGAACAGAGTAATGGCTTGAATTTAGAATAAAACTAGTTAAAGGTATGGCTGCTGAAGCCTCTGGAGAAAGCTTATCATAGACTTACCGAGTTCGACAGCATTATCCTGTAGAATTGGACTGAAACCAGCCCCAGAGATGGTGATTGTTGTGCCCCCATTCAGCGAACCCAGTGTGGGGCTCATTCCTATTACACGCAAGACATATTCAATGGAAGCATTCATAAAAGAGCTGCAGAGAAAGATTAAAAACAAAGGGGTAGAAACGTGCCCGTCATGTGTGCTTAAGTACAATGATTAATGTAGACATGCAAAATTGGCTTCCATTGACATTGCTGCACAACTTGCATTTGCTATTGTGTCACATATTCAGATCATGCTTTGATGGTGTGACCAAAGAGATTAATGAATGCAGAGCTGTAGACGATATATATATATATAGATTTCAGCAAGGCATTCGACAAGGTTCCACATGATAGGCTGCTCTGGAAGGTTAGATCCAAGAAGAGATAGCTGAATGGATAGAAAACTGGCTTCATGGAAGGAAGCAGAGGGTGATGGTGGAAGGTTGCTTTTTGGACTGGAGGCCTGTGACCAGTGGCATGCCTCATGGCATGATTAGCAAGGTTGCAGATGACACTAAAGTGGGTGGTATGGTAGAAGTGGAGATGGTTGTAAAAAATTGCAGCATGATTTGATCGGTTGGGCAGTTGGGGTGAGGAATGGTTGATGGCATTTAATAAAGTATTATACCTGACCGAGTCAGAGACAAACAGACCAAATCAGATCGAAAGCATTACCACCTAATCATACATCAGGATGAAAACATCAGAGCTGCCAACTCTCACGCATTGAGTGTGAGACTCATGGATTTCGCCCAATTCTCACTCTCACGCTGATCACAGAATTTCTCACGCTCTGTCGTGAGAACTTCTGTGATCAACGAGAATTTCAAAACTAATATCAACTGCATGGGCCGCGGGTGTTGGAGAGCCGGGGCGGAGGGAGGGATGGAAGCAGAAGCAGCGGCGGGGGCAGATTCAGACGGGGAGCCGGGGCTGGCGAGTGTTTGCCAGGCTGGCTGCAGCTCCGGCCATGGAGCAGCCTCAGTGCAAGAGTCCGGGGCCGTCGGAGGCGTCGGAAGCATTGCGCCGCTGCCGTGAGAGTCTCTGTGCTGAATTCACCCTGGTGATTGGCATGGACCAGGCTGCGGCTCGGTGCATCCTGGAGGACAACCAGTGGCTGCTGGAAGTAGGTACCAAGCACTGGGTAGAGGAGGTGGAAGATAGTGGCCTTCAAATGGGGGTGGTTGGAGAAAGCATCCTGCTTGCCTGCTAGATTTTCACTTACTGTAACTGCAGGAAAAATGTTCCCGATGTTGGGGGAGTTCATAACCAGGGGTCACACAGTTTAAGAATAAGGGGTAGGCCATTTAGGACTGAGATGAGGACAAACTTTCTTCACCCAGAGAGTTGTGAATCTGTGGAATTCTCTGCCACAGAAGGCAGTGGAGGCCAATTCATTGGATGTTTTCAAGAGAGTTACATTTAGCTCTTGCAGCTAGCGAAGTCAAGGGATATGGGGATAAAACAGGAAAGAGGTACTGATTTTAGATGAACAGCCATGATCATATTGAATGGCAGTGCTGGCTCAAAGGGCCGAATGGCCTATTCCTGCACCTATTTTCTATGTTTCTATGCTTGAGTATATGGCAGTAAAACTCGACCACTTGATTTTGAAGCATTCATGCATGGTGGAGGTATAATGTAGTCATAGAGTGATACAATCTCGTTGTTTTATTAATTGAACACGTAGATGAACATCCTCAAGGAGTGTAATCAGATGGAAACTGATTCAGATGCGATGTTTAAGAGCTTGTTCAAAGAAGGAGCATATTTTAAAGGAGTGACTTGCAGGGGAATGTGTGAGGAGGTTATTATTTGTCTTTAGTTTTAGCTTGAAGCAGGACATCTGAAGATTCAAAGTTTAATACAGTAATTGTGCTGATACTGACTCCAACCAACCACGTAAAGAATATCATCCATTCCGGAGGTTTTATTTTTCTGATGCCATTTAAACTTCACTTGGATTTCAATCACTTCAATGTAAAAGTAATTGGGAATGGGGAGCATTGGACAAAAATCTGACCTTGGTACATATTAACTGTAATATAATAATGTGTGCATGTTGGTAGGTGCAATCAAAACAAAGATCTTTTTTTCATTGTTGTGTTATGAATACCACATAAAATATTATGTACTCTCAAGATCACATTAAATAGAATAATATTGCTTAAATATATAGTTATTGGACTTTGCATTTCGGAAAAGTCCCAGCTGAGAGGAAGACAGCAAAATACTGAAAATATTGGGGATGAAAATGACTTCGAACAGTTTGTTTGGAAAATGAAGGAAATGGTAACAGAATACTTATACAGCTGAGTGAGTATAATTTTATGGATGAGAAATTGTGTTCAACCAATTGATGACTTCTTTGACAATGTAACTAGCATGTTAGATAACAAGGAAGCCAATGGATGTAGCATTTGGTCCGTGAAGTGCCCCATGAAAGATTACCGCATTAGATAAGTACCTGTGAACTTGAACATAATAGGTTAAGTCCAGGGGGTCAGATATGGGACTTTGTGTGTGGGCCAGATATATTTTTGGTGCAGAGGGGCTAGGAGCAAGGCCAAGTGTGCATCCAGAGTCAAGGTCTGGAATAGTACTAGGTGTGCAGTCAAAGCTGGGACAATGGGAGTGTTCAGCACTGGGAACCTAAGCAGGTAAGCAGCTATGATCAGGGTAGAATAGGGGGCCTGGTGTAAGACTGGACTCAGGGTCAGGAATGAGAGAAGGTATGCAACTGGAGTCAGGGTCAGGAGTAGTACCAGGTGTGCAATGAGACCCAGGTTGGTCAACATGGGCTAAATCGGATTTCCATACATGAATACACTAAGATCATTTGTATGCTGCACCTGTTGATCAGAGCCTGGCTCTACTGTGGAATGTAATTAGGAATGTAATTTAGCCTAACCTTATTCATAGTTAATCCAATTTAAAGCATAAATATTGCATTCAAGTGTAAGTTAAAAATGCACCAGATTGCACAATTTCAAGCTGAAAAATGCAAAAGTTCCATATCAATGGGAGGGGAGACTGAGGTACAATGGCCGGTTCAGGATGTTTTAAAGCATTCTTCTTCACGTCCTAACAGCCCAAAACATAAAATACCAGATGCTGTGGTGAATTAACTAGAAACATAGAAACATAGAAAATAGGTGCCGGAAGAGGCCAATCGGCCCTTCGAGCCAGCACCGCCATTCATTGCGATCATGGCTGATCATCCCCAATCAATAACCCGTGCCTGCCTTCTCCCTATATCCCTTGATTCCACTAGCCCCTAGAGCTCTATCTAACTCTCTCTTAAATCCATCCAGTGATTTGGCCTCCACTGCCCTCTGTGGCAGGGAATTCCACAAATTCACAACTCTCTGGGTGAAAAGGTTTTCACTCACCTCAGTCTTAAATGGCCTCCCCTTTATTCTAAGACTGTGGCCCCTGGTTCGGGATTTGCCCAATATTGGGAACATTTTTCGTGCATCTAGCTTGTCCAGTCCTTTTATAATTGTATATGTTTCTATGAGATCCCCCTCACCTTCTAATCTCCAGTGAATACAAGCCTAGTCTTTTCAATCTTTCCTCAAATGACAGTCGCGCCATCCCAGGGATCAATCTCAACTCTTCTGTAGTTAAGATGGGAGGAGGCGGGGGGGCGTGTCCAAGCAGTGCGCCGAGGCAGGTTTGCGTGGGAACGGACAGGGAAGGCAAGGGTGAGGAGGGGAAGGGGGAAAGGTGGGAGAGAGTGGTCGGGAGGGGTAGGGTAGAGAGGAGAGAGAGGGAAGAGGAAGGATGGGGAGAGAAGAAGGGAATAGGAAGGGATGGGGAGATATCACACTCAGGGATGGGAATAATGGGAACTATGGCTATGCTGGGTGTAATTTGCACCTGATTTTTTCCCCAAATTGTACAGACTACCCTGAGATCTGATCTACCTGGTAGGAGCATGTGTCCATACGGTGTACTGCCCTGGGGCGAGGCTGGGCAGCTGACAGGTGATGTTGTTGATCCACCATTCTTGGATGGGACACTCAAAGTTCCCAATAAACACACGGCTGTCTCCAGACCTGCTGCCAAAGTCTGACCCGCGAATGGTGAGGATAGCGCCACCTACAAAAGAAAATCTCATGGCAGTTAAGCTGATCCACCTGATGTCAAAGGTGATCATCCAGCAGGGGCATTTCAGATCACTCACCTGAGCATGCTGCCTGTTGATCTTTTTCCCTGGCTTCCTGCTCTCTCTGTGTCCCCCCACCCATCCGCTCCACCCTCCAAGGCAGCAGACCCCATTCTCATCTCCCACTCCGACCCCTGGCATGACCTCATCCTCTTCAGCCATCCTGGACTGAACTCCCCCCTTCCGGTCTCACCCTGCTTCTTGCCCCCTCCTGCAGCCTTCTGCCACCATCCCAGACAGCAGCGCCTCCCGAGCCTCTGGTGTCTTTCCCACTTAGGCGGCTTTTTAGGTGAGTGCAGGAGACTCTGCGCTCGCCGCATGTTCGATGATAGTCTCTGGCGAGTCTCCTTCATGGTCGCGAGGAGTTCCTGCATTCTGGGAACTGGTCGCGGCCTCAGTATGGTCGCGGCAAATTTTTCAACATGTTGAAAATTTTTCTGCGACCAGAAATTGGATGCCATGGAGAAAATCGATAATCCTGTAGTCGTATGTGCAGTTGTAGTGGGGTCACCATGTAGTTATGGGTAGTCGAGGTAGTCATTGGTAGTTTTAGTTAATCGCCTTTGCTGAACAGTCATTTTCATTGGCTCATTGGGGAAAATAAACGTAAGCACGAGTTTTCAGAACCAAGGATAACCGACCGCCGAAATGTCCGCTGAACTTCACAGCTTTGTATCTCTAGCTTATTAAAAGTTGTCTGGCTTCTTAAAAGTTATCTCCACTCCTTCTCCCCCCCCTTCTTCCCCCCTCTCCCCCTTCTTTAATTAATACGGCTAGCGCTAACCTTCCTGTTCATCGCTGTGTGTGTCTGTATCACCTTGGCTTTGTACCGTGTGAATTTCAGACAGCGCTCCCCCGCTTGCCCTGGCCCCCGCCTTTGCGATGTGTGTGTGTGTGTGTGTGTGTGTGCGTGTGCGCGTGTGTGTGTGTTCGTGTGTGTGTGTGTGCGTGTGCGTGTGCGTGTGTGTTCCACTCTGACAGTCGCCGTACCAGTTCCCGGTTTTTCAGGCGACTGCTGGCAACTTGACAGTCGCCGGCAGTCCGCTGAAAAATCGCCTAAGTGGGACTGGCCCATAAGACTAAGCAAATTCACTGGAGAGCAGACAGAGATTAACAGCAAACATGAACAGGTTAGAGTCATATGCTCATGGAGTTGTATCCCGTTGACACAGGCCCCTTGGCCCATTACCTCCATGCCAAACTTTTTGCCCATTTATGGTAATCTGCCCACATTAGGACTGTACCCATATGTGCATTGCCTCTTTAAGTGTCTGTCCAGATGTCTCCCAAAAGTAGTGATTGTATCTGATTCCACCACGTCTTTTTAGCAGCATGTTCTGGACATCAACCAATTTTGTGTAAAAAACACTTTCTATTAGACCCATCTAAATGCCTTCCCCTCATCTTAAACCTATGCTGTCTTGTTTATGATATTCCTACCATGGGAAAATGATTCTGACTACCTACTATACCCTCTCTTTGAACCTTTCCAGTGTTTCTTGAATATTTAAGGCCATCCACTAAGCAGCCCCTGAACCTGCACGGTGACTGACATACCTGGTAGATTGCTTTCAGTGGGTGATATTTGAAAAGATTACTGGCATCTTAATTTCATTGTAAGTGAAAATGAAAGGCAATGTCTTATGTGTTTCATTAGTGAACACAGAGATATTGGCCACTCCGCCAGCGGTTGCCTGCAGGGTGAAAGGAATGGAATTAAATGATCTTTCAAGTCATTTTACTGAGCAGTCGAAATGTAACCAAATGGAATGTTAAGTAAGCTCCAATAAAATATAACTTCACCGTCACTCTGAGGAATGTTGCATTATAATTAACATGCAGCTCCTACCAATTAACGTGATCCCAGTAAACCAGAATGTTGTGCAGCATTGAATTCATAACCAGCACTGCCTGCATCAGACAGTCTACCTGGCAATTATTTTCATGCATCTTAACACAAGGTTAGTGGAGCTCTAGCAGAACCTGCAATTCACTCTAATAAATATTTATATCTGTTTTCAAGCATGCTATATATTTCATGGATTACATGTTCGGGTGAAGTTAAGGACCAGCGAATGGCTTGAGACTATAATTTATGACATCCAACTGAATTAATTCCCCTTGCAGCTCCCATTTCAACCAACATTTATGATGCCTTGACATAATGATTATATTTTAGGGCACTTTGTGACAGGGCTGATGGATGGATACAGGAAATGGTTGTTACAGAGAATCATTCTATGATGGTGGGGGTCTATGTTCAGAGGTAGCCCCTCAGGTCCCACACAGTACATCAAGTGCACGTCAAAGCCTAAACATCGTCACATGCTCCCCGTTACAGGATGGAGTGTCCTTCCAAAACAAATGGGTTAATTTCATTGCTAAAATCCCAATTATTTTATACAGATTTATTTAAACTACTGCATACTGTAGTTTAGTTTAGCTTTATTTAGAGATACAGTGCGGAAACAGGCCCATCGACCCTACAAATCTGCACTCACCAAAAACCCCTATACGAACACTATCGTACACAGGAGGGACAATTTACAACCTTTACCCAAGCCTAATAATGTACAAGCCTGTACGTCTTTGTAGTATGGGAGGAAACCGAATTACCCCGGGAAAAAACCCAAGCAGAGAGAACGAACAAACTCCGTATGGACAGCACCCCTAGTCAGGATTGAACCCGGGTCTTTGGTACATAATGCAGCAAATCTATCGCTGCGCCACTGCGCTGTTCCAGACTGTGTAGCAGCAGGACATAGTCAAAACTTGTGGATTAGATATTCACACTCAGTTAGGTGTGAGGATTAAAAAATGCTGGGAATTTCGTATTCATAGTTCCAAAGTATGCTCCCAGTGGGATTGTGAGCTTGCTGTACTAGTGTGAAGGAGGAGGCGGGAAGCCGGGACAACTGTCCTGTGAAAGTGACTGTTTGGCCCTGGATGAACAACACACTAGCTTAACACTCATTAGTCTGTAAAAGGAGAGGGAGAGGGGGTGGAGGGTGAGGGGGAAGAGAGACAGGCTCGCACATGTCAGAAACAATATATCCCTCCACTCCATCCCCTCGACCCCATCTCCTTTATCCCACCCTCTCGGCTCCACACGCAACCCCACTACCCACACATCGTCTACACTACACGCATTGACTCCTCTCAGTCACCCTGACCCACACACCCCTTCTGCCCATTCACACCTACACCCACCCACCTTTCTCCACCCCACATTTCTTCCACCCCAACTCCACCACATACTGCCTCCACTCCACATGCCCACCTCCATCCCACACACCAACCCCAGAACCCACACCCCTTCCAATCCACTCCACATCTCAACACACTCTCTCACCTCAATGCACCCTCTCTATCCACTCACTACACCTTACACTGCCCTAGAACCCAATACACCCCTCCACCCACTCACCCCTCCATTCCAACACACTCTTTCCACCACACACACACCTCCACCCAAGCGCCCTTCAACCACACACCACACACTCACCCCTCCACCCCAACACCCCCACTCCACCCAACACCCCCTCAACCCCTCCACCCATGCACACTTCCTCCACCCAAACACCCTCTCTCCACCCCACCCCCTCAAACAACCTCTGCTACCATACCCACACTTCCAACACACACCCTCTCCACCCCACTCACCCCTCCTTCCCATCCCATTGACCCACTCTCCCTTCAACCCAAAGTACACCGGCCAACACACAACCCCTTCACCCCCACCAGCCTCCGTCCCTGGCTTCCAGCATCCCCTCACTACAAGGACTACCACCCACTCACAGGTGAGTTCTGCAGGTTATCTCGAACAGGAATTGTGTGAGGAGTGTGCAGTTTTTCTCTCCGATCAGCACTGCCATGTCGGGAGTGAAACTGGAACCGGATATTGTCAGGATGGTTCCACCTGAAACAGAAGAGCAGAAACAGTGCTCTGAATGCAAGGACAGTGGATGTGATGCTAAGTGGGCTCCAATTTCCAGTATTGCCTCTCACTGACTATCCAGCTATTCTACCATTTACCCACCCTCTCCCGCCTGTTCTCATAACGATATAACCATATAACCATAACAGCACGGAAACAGGCCATCTCGGCCCTTCAAGTCCGTGCCGAACATTTTTTAAATTTTTTTTAAAAATTAAAAATAAATACTTCCCCCTAGTCCCATCTACCTGCACTCAGACCATAACCCTCCATTCCTTTCCTGTCCATATACCCATCCAATCTATTTTTAAAGGATAACATCGAACCTGCCTCCACACTTCCACTGAAGCTCATTCCACACAGCTACCACTCTCTGAGTAAAGAAGTTCCCCTAATGTTCCCCTAAACTTCTGTCCCTTAATTCTCAAGTCATGTCCCCTTGTTTGAATCTTCCCTACTCTCAATGGGAAAAGCCTTATCCACGTCCACTCTGTCTAACCCGCTCATAATTTTAAAGACCTCTATCAAGTCCCCTCTTAACCTTCTGCGCTCCAAAGAATAAAGACCTAACTTGTTCAACCTTTCTCTGTAACTTAGTTGCTGAACCCAGGCAACATTCTAGTAAATCTCCTCTGTACTCTCTCTATTTTGTTGACATCCTTCCTATAATTAGGCGACCAAAATTGTACTCCATACTCCAGAATTGGCCTCACCAATGCCTTGTACAATTTTAACATTACATCCCAACTTCTATATTCAATGCTCTGATTTATAAAGGCCAGCACACCAAAAGCTTTCTTTACCACCCTATCTACATGAGATTCACCAGGGAACTATGCACAGTTATTCCTAGATCCCTCTGTTCAACTGCATTCCTCAATTCGCTACCATTTACCGTGTACGTCCTATTTTGATTTGTCCTGCGAGATGTAGCACCTCACATTTGTCAGCATTAAACGCCATCTGCCATCTTTCAGCCCACACTTCCAAATGGCCCTAAATCCTCTCTGTAGACTTTGAAAATCTACTTCATTATCCACAACACCACCTATCTTAGTATCATCTGCATACTTACTAATCCAATTTTCCACACCAATGGAGAATTGGTATCATCTCCACACCTGATACCAATTCACCAGCCCTACATCTAGTCTTAAATTGCACAGACCCCAGTCCTCACCACCTGCTCAATCCTGTTCAGGTGTCCATTGCCTCTGGGAGAAAATATCTTCTCTGGCACCAGTCTGCAAGATCTGGCTCCAACCCCAGATGTACTTCATAGAACAGGCTGCCCATTTCAAAGCACCAGAATCCTATTTTTTCCTCCATTCAGTGAGCTTCTTATATTGTACTGCTGCCTGCAGTGATGCACTGGAGTCCAGGAGACCAGCAAAGGCACTGTAATGTGCAAGTCTTTGTAATCTTTAGCCATGGTGGGTAAAACGATATTTTAAAATCATTTGTTTAAGAAACTCAAATACACCTGATCATTTCCGACATCTCCCTACCGTTTCTAGACCTCACTATCTCCATCGCAGGTAACAGACTACTGACCGACATCTACTCCAAACCCACTGACTCCCAAAGCTTTCTGGACTACACTTCTTCCCACCCTGCTTCCTGTAAGCCCTCTATCCCCTACTCTCAATTCCTCCATTTATGCCGCATCTACACCCAGGATGAGGTGTTCCAAACCAGGGCATCGGAGATGTCCTCATCCTTTAGGGAATGGGGGTTCCCCTCTTCGACTATATATGAGGCTCTGACCAGGGTCTCCTCTATATCCTGTAGCTCCACTCTCACTTCCCATCCCCCTACTCGTAACAAGGACAGAGTCCCCTTGTCCTCACCTTTCACCCTACAGCCATCACATACAACAGATAATCCTCTGACATTTTCGCCACCTCCAACGGGATCCCACCACTGGCCACATCTTCGCATCTCCTCCCCTTTCGGCTTTCCCGCAGAGACCGCTCCCTCCATAACTCCCTGGTCAATTCGTCCCTTCCCACCCAAACCACCCCCTTCCCTGGTACTTTCCCTAGCAACTGCAGAAAATGCTGCACCTGTCGATTTACCTCCCCCCTTGACTCCATCCAAGGACCAAGCAGTCTTTCCAGGTGAGGCAGAGGTTCACCTGCACCTCCCATCTATTGCATTCGCTGTTCTAGGTGTCAACTGCTCAACATCGGTGAGACAAAGCACAGGCTTGGTGATCGCTTCGCCCAACACCTCCGCTTAGTTTGCATTAACCAACCTGATCTCCCGGTGGCTCAGCACTTCAACTCCCCCTCCCATTCCGTATCCGACCTTTCTGTCCTGGGCCTCCTCCATGGCCAGAGTGAGGTCCCACCGTAAATTGGAGGAGCAGCACCTCATATTTTGCTTGGGTAGTTTACACCCCAGCGGTATGAACATTGACCTCCAATTTCAAGTAGTCCTTGCTTTCTCCCTCCTTCCCCTTCCCAGCTCTCCCACAGCCTACTGTCTCCTTTCTTCTTCCCGCTCCTCCCACCCACACATCAGTCTGAAGAAGGGTCTCGACCCGAAACGTCACCTATTCTTTGTTCCATAGATGCTGCCTCACCCGCTGAGTTTCTCCAGCATGTTTGTCTACTTTTAAAACCATTTGCATTTTGTAGGGTCTGGGTATTATTAGCAAGGACAGCAGTTACTGCCAATCCCCTGTTGCCCTTGGATAAGTGGCTTGCATTTCATGGCAGCTAATCACAGCGCTGACATCTGGACTCATGTTCAGGCCAGACAGCACAGGGCTGTCTGCTGTCACAGAGATGCCAGACAGGTACAGGCATATCTGCTATTGTCAAAGCTCGAGAACCAATTCCAAGCACATTGTCATTAATTCTCTACAGTCAGGACTCACAATAGTTTCTGGGTGACCAATGTTTCCAAACTAAGCATCCTACTCAAATTGGAGGAAACTTTGGCAACATCTTCCATGATTCAAACAAACAGTGAAGGTTGTATGATCTTCCAGGATAGCAGACAACTGGTGTTAGCACCTCCCTTTCCTCTTCCTATTGTCGCTGAGTGCCCCCAGTGTTGCCCATTCCCCATGGATGCTTCTCTCCGACTATTGTCTATTGTCTATTGACACACAACATCCCTGTGCAGACTTGTTGTTGTCCAGACGGCTGGGAGTCACGGAATGGAGTCCTGTTTGGCCAGACAGATCCAAATGGCTGGGACTTGCTGATGGGCCAGACTGGTTCCAGACAACTGGGAGTCACAGACGGGCCTGATCTTTCTCTCTGATTTTGCACCACTTTTGGGCCCTTCAGTTTATTATCACCTATCCTCATTCTTGTACCAAAGGATAATGCCACGTTCTACATTTAGCTTCCTCGCCATGGGTCCACCTATCCTCCCTACTCCCAGCAACCTGACCATATCCTCTTGCAGTCTGTTACACTCCTCCTCAATGACTGTCACCTGCAACAGTGCCCTGTACACCCAAATTCTCAATGCAAAAAGCAATCCATTTAAAACACATGTACTGCATAGTAGGTCTATAGATAAGCAAACGCTAGCTGAGTGAGGCAGGTTCAGTATCATAAGTAAGCACTGAAGTCTCTGAAATTATTCCTGCCGAAGATTTATTTCAAGGATTATCACTGTTTGCACTGATGTGGTAATCAAGAAAGCACATCCTGTACTTAATTGCTTCTGCATTTGAGATGAATCGGCATGTCCTGAAGGATTATCTCCAACTTCTACAATATGCTAGAGAAAGTATTCCATACAGGCTGCATCTCAACCTGTATGACAACTACTGTGCTCTTGACTGCCTGAGCCTGCAGAGTGAGGTGAAGACATCCCAGTCCATCACAGACTAGTCACTACTTAAGAACTTAAGAACAGACTTAAGAATAGATTCTTCCCCATGGTGATCAAATTCCTGAACTGATAACCTCTTTCACAACAGAAGCATAAGAGACTGCAGATGCTTAAACTTAAGCAAACCTTGGCGCCACGTACACTGATTCTTAACTCTACCTCATTTGGTTATTCTGTTATTGCATTTGAGTATTTTTTGTACTGCTTCAAATTGCATTAAAAGCTTTTCACAATTATGTTGTTTTGCATTCATTGTTGTATTTATTGTTATATTCACCATTAGCATGTACACTTTTTACTATGTGAGCACATGTGAACAAGGAATTTCATCGCATCCAATAAACTTATTGAATCAGAATCAATTCAATCCTCCACATGGCCTGCAGCTTCAACCATGCTGGTTAATTGCTGCTAAAACACCGTCTTGCTTGATACCCAACTGAGAATAACATAGGTGTCCTTGTTACCTTAGAATTCTGCTTGCCAAGGGGTTGAAATGAAAAGCTTGATATCTATCTATCTTCTATCTTTCTATACATAACTAATACTCGGATCTTGTGCTCTTGTGCAAAAAGGGTACGCGATAGCGCTGCGATTTTTCATCACTTTACTCACCATTCTCCTGTGCTACAAGGGCAACAAGTTTTGTTCCGATCGATGGTATATTTTAAAAGTCATTAAGGTTTAAAAATCTTAAAAACCGCACGTGCAGATTAGTCTCCTCTCCTGTCAGTTGCCGGGACGACGACGCCCCTTCCTGCACCACCGCCGCACTGATTGGCCGGGTCCGCTGTCAGTCACGGGTGGCGCCCGCCTCACTCGGCGAGGAGAATATAAAGCTGAAGGAGCGGAGTGAGCATCACTAACGCTCCGCCGGTTGGAGCTGCATCTGCGGTCGCCTCCGTGGTGCCGAGAGGGCAAGCGGCTGAGCCCACTTTACGGCCTCCGTGGTGCCCAGTCGCGGGCGCCATTGGCCGCTTCGACCGACACGGGCTTCTACCCGCGAGGCCCCAGCCGGGGTTCTACGCGGCGATCCAGGAGGCATCGAGACCACGGTGTTGAGCCTTAGCGACGATGGGGCTCTGGTGGCGGTGGGGCCTGGCTGCGATGGAGCCATGGCGTCGGTGGGGCCTCACGGCGGTGGTGGGGCCTTGCTGAATTTAAAAATCCGCGAAATCTATCTCTTCCTTTTTTTTCCAGTTTTTTCCTGTCTCATGTCTGATGAGGGTGGAGGGGGAATAGAGGGAGAGGAAGGGGGTGTGAGGGAGGTAGGGAGTAGGGAATAGAGGGAGAGCAGGGCAGTGGGGGAGGTGAGGAGGGATAATAGGGAGGACAGGGGGAGGTGAGGATTGGGGGAGGTGGGGGATAGAGAGATAGGAGGGGCTAGGGAGGGGGAGGAGTTACGGAGGGAGGGAGGGAGGGAGAGAGTGAGGGTAGGGGAAAGGAGAGGTGAGGGAGGGATTGGGGAAGGGGAGGAGAGGGGAAAGATCCTGGGGAGGTGAGGAGGGAGAGTGGGGGCATTGAGGGAGAGGAGGGGGTAGGGAGGCAGATGGGGGAAAAGTGGGGGAGGTGAGGAGGGAGAGTGGGGGAAGAGGGGGAATAGGAGAGGAGGGGGGAGTGGGGGTGGTAGGGAATGGGGAATAGAGGGAGAGGAGTGCAGTGGGCGGGGGGGGGGTGAGGAGGGATAGTGGGGGGGATAGGGGGAGGTGAGGAGTGGGGGTTAGAGGGATTGGAGGGGGGTAGGAAGGGGAGAGGAGTTATGGAGGGAGGGAGGGAGTGACTGAGGGTAGGGGAAAGGAGAGGGAGGGAGAGGTGAGGGAGGGATTGGGGAGGAGAGGAGGAGAGGGCAAAGAAGAGGGAGAGTGAAGAGGAGGGGGAGGGAGTGCTGGGGGATTAGGGGCAATGAGCTGCACTTGCGCAGTTGGGGGCTATGTGTGAGTGGTGGAATATTGCGTTGGGGGAACGGGTTGCGTTGGGGGAACGGGTGAGTGGTGGAATATTGCGTTGGGGGAGCAGACCCAATGGGTCTGCACTTAGTCTAGTTTTACACTAGTGCCAGAGTTTGTACTTTCAATGGATCTATTGAATAGAGCTGAAATCCACACAAAATGTAGTTCAATTAAAACTTTAAACTTGACATTCATGATCTTTGGTTCTTTTAAGTACCTGTCCACTGCTTGTGCTGAGGTTTTAAATATTATTGAACGGAGCAGTTTATTACTTTAACGATGAATGAAATGGCTATCCACCTATTTTGTAATCGTTACCTTCCGTATTGCCCTCAGAAGGAAAAATGCCGGTAACCTCCAGCTCATAGGTGAAAGTAAACACCCTGTTGCCTGAGTGTTTTGCAAAGCCAAGCTCGGCAATGTAGATTGTGAGTGGGGACACTGTGGTGAAGCCTGGGCCAACCAGACAGGTAATTTCAGTATCTAATGATAAAATGAAAGCAAAATCACATCATTAAAATCAATCAATCAACAATAAAAGTATTATGTTGCTTGTAACATAACACTCCAGAGTAAAATAAAATACTTCAGTATTTGACCTGCTTCATTCTGGGCTCCTCTATTTGTCCCCACTACTGCTCCCTTTCCCCTTGCACTATTATCTTGTGCTCTATCCTATCCTCTAGGCTATCATTGACCTTCCTTTGTGTTCTCAACCAACCCCTCCTTGTCCAAAGGTTAAATGTATTAATCTCTGAATTATTCCAGTTCTGTTGAACAATTATTAACCTGAAACACTAATTCTGGGTCTCTCCAGAAATCTGCTAGCACTTCCAACATTTTCTGTTTTTATATCAGATTTCTAGAAAATGCAGGACTTTGTTTTCTTTGAACAAGCCTTAGTGCGCTTTGGAGTCATGTTATGTCTGGTAATATTCGTTCAGTCACACTGGAATGCTTTGCTCGGTTAAAAGCCCTCGTTAAGGATCTTGCTTTTGATTGCATAACTTTCCATTATGTTCAACCTCCTAATGTATAGCACGTCACACTTGCTTGGATTAAACTCAATCTGCTATTTCTCTGCTCATTTTTGTGGTCGGTCAATATCCCGCTGTATACTTTGACAGCTTTCTCCACAGCCCGTGATCCCAGCCATCTTGGTGTCATCTGCAAATTTACTGATCAACCTATCTACGTTTATGTCCAAATCATTTATATGTATCACAAGCAAAAGTCGTCCCAGATCCCTGCAGGACTCCTGCCACAGTTTTGATCTGTGCAGTATTTTGTAACTGTGATTATGCAATAAAAGCTCTTTGTTAAGGAAACAAAAACACCAGTGATCCACTCCCTCAATTCTGTGCTCCTCAGTTGATAAGGGGGGGCAGTGGGAGCAATGTTGTTACTCACGGGGTGTTTGGGAATGTAATGGTCTGCCTCAGGGAGTGGCAGGGACCATCACATCTTCTTAGGAGAACTGTGGAGATATTTGGAGCTAAGTGAAGCATGTGGATAGCACGAGGGAGCAGAATCGACACCCAGTGTTGGAGCTATGACCTCTGCCCATGCTTCTGAAGAAACTGAGAGTAAAACACTAAGTGCTGAAGGAGCTCAGCGGGGCAGGAAACATCTGTGGACGAAATGAACAGATGATGTTTCCGGTCGGGACCCTTCAGCAGTTCCTTTCTCAGCTGCTGGAGACTGTACTGTCGAATGGCTGCTCCTGATGCACAGGAAGTAGC
>CM075977.1:39434020-39569685 GCA_038087875.1 Malacoraja senta | reverse complement strand
TGTAATGCTAGCTGAGCTATAATTCCCCATTTTCTCTCTCCCTCCATTCTTAAAAAAGTGGAGTTACATTGGCTACCCTCCAGTCCACAGGAACTGATCCAGAGTCGATAGAACATTGGAAAATGATCACCAATGCATCCCTGATCTATAGGGCTACCTCCTTGAGTACTCTGGGATGCAGACCATCAGGCCCTGGGAATTTAGCTGCCTTCAGTCCCAACAGTTTATCTAACACTATTTCCTGACTAATGTGGATTCCCTTCAGTTCCTCCCTCCCACTAGATCCTCGGTCCCCTAGTATTTCTAGGAGATTGTTTGTGTCTTCCTTAGTGAACCAAAGTACTCGTTTATCTGTTCTGTCATTTCTTTGTTTCCCATTATAAATTCACTTGTCTCTGATTGTAAGGGGCCTACACTTGTCTTCACTAATCTTTTCCATTTTACATATCTTAAGAAGCTTTTAGAGTTAATGTTTATATTCCATGCAAGCTTTCTTTCATGCTACCCCCCCCCCCTTAATTAACCCCTTTGTCCACCTTTGTTGAGTTCTAAATTTCCTCCAGTCCTCCAAATAGCTGCTTCCTCTGGCCAATTTATATGCCGTTTCCTTTGATTTAACATTATCCTTAATTTCCTTGGATTTAACACTATCCTTCCCCGTTTTATTATCTCGCCAGACAGGGATGAACAATTTTTGGAGTTCATCCATGTGGTCTTCAAATCTTTGCCATCTCCACCGTCAACCCTTTAAATATAATTTGCCAATCTATCCTAGCCAATTCCCGTCTCATGCCTTCAAAGTCTCCTTTCTTTAAATTCAGGACCCTGGTCTCTGAATTAACCATGCCACTTTCCATCCTAATGCAGAATTCCACCATTTTATAGCAATGTTACAAAATTTTGAGATTTTAAAAATCAAGTCTGTAATTTATCCCATCAGATAAAGCATAAAAAGACGTTTAATTTGACACCTAATTCACTTTACATATTAAAAAAGTTATGGCCATTTTCATACTCGGAAATTAGCATCTTGTTCCCTATTGCTTTTCCATTGACTTCACACAAAAGCTGTGATCGAGGACAGTCAAAAGCCCATAACTTTCTTAAAAATTAAGAGAACTGAAAGAAATTTTCAATTATTATAGATTGAAGCATTCTGAAACAAATATGAAACAATCTTACTTAGATGACATGAAATTAAAGCATATAATTAGTTAGTTACCTAATTGTAGCTAATTACAAAATTCAATTACTAGATCTAAACATCTATCAATTTCTTAAGAAAAAGTTAACATTTTTAATAGCATAAGTGTCCAAATAACATTCACACAAGAATTCACAATATAACATAATTTTTAAATCTCATTGTCATGGATTTATAGGCCAAATGGAAGGAATTTAATGTTTAACACCTGTAAATTAATAGCCATTTAAATCATCTTGCGAGTGGGTTTTTCTGGAACGCGATCATTTGGAACGTTGCGGTTGCGGTGAATTTAAACCCTTATCGGCATGAAAAATACTGCCGGTTCGTTCGGGGAAAAAAATCACCGTTTCGCAACTTAAAATGTGAATTAAAGGCATCTTAAGGAGCACTTTTATACATAAAATAAACGGCTTTCGTTTACCTGTCCCGTGCGTGAAATCCGTACCCGTTGTCGGCGTTGACGGCTTTAGAAGCTGATTTTAAAATTGCTCCAGCGCTGAAATTGTCGGGCGAATTAAAAAAAAAATACACAGACGCCCGTTGGAACGATTCTTCAGCAAAAGCTTGCACTTCAAACGAAATATAATCCAGGACAAGGTAGGAGAAACCCGCGTTTTAACCCCGCCCCCCCTCAAAGGCGCCAAAATCGCGCACACGGCCAGTGGCAGAATTGCAGCGCCGCTGAAGGTAAGTATTGTAACATACCTACATTTTATGGTCAGTGTTGCCCAAGGGGCTTTGCACAAGATCGTTACTTAATCCTTCCTCATTACACAATACCCAGTCTAGGATGGCCTGTCCTCTGGTCGGCTCTTCTACATATTGGTTTAAAAAAACATCCTGTATACATTCCAGGAAATCCTCCTGCTTAGCGCTGGATTTGGTTGGCCCAATCTATATGTAGATTAAAGTCACCCATGATAACTGCTGTACCTTTGCTACACGTATCCCTAATTTCATGCTTGATGCTATCCCCAACCTCCCTACTGTTGTTTGGTGGTCTGTAGACAACTCCACCAAGCATTTTCTGCCCTTGAGTATTTTGCAGTTCTACCCATACCGATTCTACAGCATCCAAGCTAATGTCTCTCTTTGCTATTGCATTAATCTCCTCTTTAACCAGCAATGCCACCCCACCTCCTCGTCCTTTCTGTCTATCCTTCCTGAATATCGAATACACCTGCATGTTTAGCTCCCAGCCTTGGTCACCCTGGAGACATGTCCCCGTAATTCCAACTATATAATATTTCTTAACTGCTACCTACACATTCAATGCATCCACTCTATTACGAATGCTCCTCGCATTAAGGCACAAAGCTTTCAGGTTTGTTTTTCTTAATCCCTTGTACCTTTTGCTTCTGTCCTCCTTTTATGTCCCTCCATCTCTTTGCATTGGTTCCCATCCCCCTGCCCTGTTAGTTTAACCGTGACCTTTCCTACACTCTCTTTCCCGTTAACTGCACGCATACGTTTCCACATTGTTGACTCCACCCCTCCACTGTTTAGTTTAAACCCAACCATGTAGCACTAGCAAACCTGCCTGCCCCTCCAATTAAGGTGCAATCCGTCCCTTTTGTACAGGTCACCCCTGCCCCAGAAGAGATCCCAGTGATCTAGAAATCTAAATCCGTGCCCTCTGCACCAACTCCTCAGCCACACATTCAGATCCCTATCTCCCCTGTTTCTACCATCACTAGCACGAGGTACTGGAAGCAAACCAGAGATAACCACCCTAGAAGTCCTGCTTTTCAGCCTCCTACCTATTTCTCTATACTCATGTTGCAGAACCTCCTTCCTCTTCTTACCCACATCATTTGGGCCTACATGCACAACTACTTCCGACTGTTCACCTTCCCTCTCGAGGATGTTCTTAAGTCGGTCTGAGACATTTATGCAAATTTTTTGTTTTAATAAAATATGCTTTACCAGAACCTAGTTTGGCCCTGCTATTTTATTTTGTTTGCAAGACATTTGTGCAAACCAATTGCAGGAGAGTGCTTTCTTTTAGTCTTGTCTTTAGTCAGAAGGTGGTGATTCTGTGGAATTCATTGCACAGGTAGCTGTGGAGGCCAAATCATTAGGTATTTTTAAAGTGGAGATCAACAATTAATCACCCTATGTGAGGGTGTCAAAGGTTATGGGGAGAAGCTAGCAGAATAGGGTTAAGAGGGAAAGATACAGTAGATCAGCTATGATTGAGTAGACTCGATGGGCCTAATGGGCTAATTCTGCTCCTATGACTTGAGTCAGGGAGTAAAGGTCTGAACTCCCACTCCAAAAAGTCCCAATGACAGCGGCTGGAGATAATGGCCTAGCTTTATAGGCTGATGTCCAATGGTCCTTGTTGAGTGGTCCCACACTGTAATAATGCTCACAGCTTTTTAACAATGGGCTGAAGCCCGCGGGAGTAGGTTCTACAAAGTCACAAGGAGTGTAGTGGAGAACCCAGTCACCACTTGATGCTGCTGAGAAATCGCACAGTTAGCACAATTTCTGGGTGGGCACGGCAAGTAAACCGGCAGTGACTTCAGACCTGCGGCTGGGCTCCCACAAAGGTACAACACTTCTTGCTTGCCCCCTCACTGTGTGACAGCTCAACCATTGTAGATGCTGGCAGATTCCAGGGGCCCATGGGGACAGGGGAGAAAATGCACTACCCAACACCAAGACTTTCATGGACGTTAACCCATACACATCTGGTAATAGCAGACCACAAGTTGGCCTCAGGTTGTCTTGATCAGATGCTTCTGCAAAGTCACCTGAAAGTGGTGGAGGTGAGAATGACCATAGACCTCCACCACTGTGACCCACCTGTTCCCATTAACCTCAATGGGCAACTGCCTGCTGCTCATGGGAACTGTGCTTATTGATGTTCATGGTTCAGAACTGACCTGTTTCTCGTGGACAACCTGGGAGTATGCCTTAATCATCTGATATTCGTTGACAGCATCTACTGTCTGCTGCTCAGTGTAGGAGGTGTTTTCCAGGTACGCACCAACAGATACAAAGGAAGACTCAGAGTTCTCCTCTAGTAGCACTTCCATGTAATATCTGTGAAATAAACCATCTCTGTCAATCCTGGGGCAAAGAGCTGTAGATCAAGGAGCTCATCTGTTACAGAATGAAAAGGTGCACCATATCCCTTCCTGCACAGCACCTCAGGTTTACACTGACTCTCATACACAATATGTCAGCCATCTTATAAGATCCACATAAGAGAGTTGTGTGGCTTTGGAGGTTTTAGCTGTATGTCAACCATGATTACTATTCCTGGCTCTGTGATTCAGTGTTTGTATTGCCAGTAAATGTTTGCATTGGACCCATCCTCTAACAGTCTCTCCCCCTTCCACTAGTTTCATTGATTTCATTGGCTGGCTGGCTTCCATGTAGGACTAAAAACTATTACTTCATGAATCTGATTAATAGATGTGGGAGGGTGAGTTTTGATTCAATCTGCCTGGGTCAGTGAGACTGCTTCATCACATTAAATAAAAAAGGTCCTGTCTGTTCTATGTCTGACAGCAGTGGTGGTGGAAAGACCAGTTACCTTCCCAGCAATTTCAGCATTACTGAAAAGCCATGAACTGCAGGTATTGGACTCTCTCATTCCTAAAACCTCTCTCTGAGCTGGCTTCTGTTATAAGGTCATAAGGTCATAAGTGATAGGAGTAGAATTAGGCCATTCGGCCCATCAAGTCTACTCTGCCATTCAATCATGGGTGATCTATCTCTCCCTCCTAACAACCATTCTCCTGCCTTCTCCCCATAACCTCTGACACCTTTACTAACTGTTCACCTGTTCACTTGCAGCTTGCTGACAAGGTTTGATGACACTCCTGCTGAATGAACATGGGCCTTCATTGCGGGAGTCCCCATGTAAATGCAAACTGTTGTTGTTGCAAAGTAACTCACAACATGGGAGGAGGCCATGGAGATATATAAATATTTTAAAGATTAAAGAATTGAGGATTATGAGGAATGAATGAATGAATTAATTAATAAGTTTATTGGCCTAGTATGCACAAACAAGGAATTTGCCTTGGTGCTCCACCCACGTGACAACATGACATACAGTGACAGTTAAGAATGATACATAAAACATTAAACATTAATAATAAAACATTATTGATTAAACATGTGAATTAAATAAAATGCCAGAGCAAAAGGAGGCTACAGATTTTTGGTTATTGAGTAGAGCTACTACTCATGGAAAAAAGCTGTTTTTTTGTCTGGGTGTGGCAGCTTTGACAGTCCGGGGAACTGGTGCAGAAGGGGAATTGACGCCAGCAGAGAGCAGCCATGATTGTATTGAATGGTGGGGCAGTCTTGAGGGGGCTGAGTGATCCCCTTCAGTCCTTATTTTCTTGTGACAGTCCGGTGCTAGCATAACGCTCAGCTACTTCTGTCTTGGCTCCCTTTCTGGTGTATTCCTGACCTGATCTTCTTCTCCAAGTCCTTATCAGTAAAAGCTTCAAACACATGCACCTTGGCCACACATTTCTGCTCAGCTCATGTGCAAATGTTTGAGGAAGACCAGCAGGAATCAAATTCATGTTCATTTAGGTGGGGACTCTCTTCTTGACTACTGGCACTGCGGCCTGTATCCACCTCTCGAAAAGCAAAAATATATTCTGCTGTTCATTCTATTTATTCAAAAGTCAAAAATTGTGGTCTCGGGGCCTGATATGGGGCCTTAAATGTAAGCATCCTTTGACCTCACTTTTGGAGAGTGTGACTCAGCGAGTCAGAGTAAGGGATGTTGTCTTAAAATATTCCTACATCTTTCTGTATGCTGTTGGTGTAGTCATGGTATGGCACAGAGATTGTTTCTGTGCTGTATGACTATGAATAGAATGTATTCCTTCATTTGCAAAATCTTATGGACTACCTCTATTATGCATTATGAGATCTCAGTAAATCAGGCCCAACTTCAGTGTCCCACTGGGCAGTATGATCATCAAGCAATCATATGAAGCAGTTAGTAATAAACTACATCAACAATTTCAATGTTCAGGGAAGAACATATGGAGATGGCTTTGGCTGACAAGGTTTTATCCCAGAGATGGTGCCATGGTGATGTCATTGATACAAATATAGTTTGCTGATTTGATCTATGATGGTTTTACAGCTGAAATACCCGACTCCTCTGCCCAGTATATGCCAGTTCCTTAGTGCTCTCGACAAGATTTTAGGGTTATTATTTCCAAAGACAAATTTAATTTTACACGTCTCAAATTTAAACCCAACATAAATTTTCCATATGTTTTCAGTTAAATTACACATTTAAATTTGGAATTCAGCATTATGCACAGGTGTATATTTTAAATAGCATGCAAATGAGTGGTTAAATATGTAGACACCACATCAATGCAAATTACAGATACAAAATGATAAATATGTAAGTTACATTGCATGTGTACATTTTTAATGTAATTTTGCAAATGTCGTGTGGAAGGCTGAAAACTTGAAGAGTTTGACAGGTGAACTTACCCTTTCCCTTTCTCAAGTCGCATTGTATCAGAGGCCTGGCTGTGGAGTGATAAATAGTCCCTGTGCTGCCGACCATAGGCAACTTTAGCCTAAGAAAGATGCAGAGACAGAACATGTAAGATGATCACCTCCTCCTGAACTCCTTCTGCACTTCTAATTAGATATGGAAGTTTCCATCTGTTTAACACGGTGACCAATTTGTGTGCCTTAAGCTTCCTTGACAACTTCATACCTTTGGAGACTTTCATTGAGAAATGTCAAATGAGGCTTTGCTTTATTGTACTGTCAGGGATGTGCAAACTGTCACTCTAGCCTCTAAAAAAGGCAAGACCAACCTCATTTTCACAGAGCGCTACAGTACTAAACAGGTCCTTTGGCCCACTGAGTGCCAACCATAAATTCAGCCATTTTCTCTGATCCTGCAATATTCCTATGTTTTTCGTTCACATTTCCATTAACATCAGATTTTACAACTCACCTACACACAAAGGGCAATTTACAATGCATAATTAACCAATGTACTAGCATGTCTTTGGGATGTGAGATAAAACAGGAGTGGCCAGAAGAAATTCAGATGGTCACAGGAAGAACATGCAAATTCCACACAGACAGCACCAGATATCAGGACTGATCATGGGTCTCTGGTGCTGTGAGTCAATGGCTCTACCATCTGCACTACTGCTGCAGATTTTACAGCCTGCACTGCTTTAGGGCCTCCCGTCGAATTTTATGTAGCTGTGCAGCATCACTGTGCATGCTTTGGGTCACTGTACACACGCAACAACTCCAATCCTCAGCCACCTGCTCCATCCTGAACATGACAGTCCAGCAGAATTTGGATCCCCAAATCTAGCTCCACAATATTCAATATCAGGCACTCACCATTTTCCTGTCTATCTCTGCTACCCACGATCATTCTGGAGGAGAAATTTTGCAAACTGCAGATTCAATTGCAATGGATATCAAATGATTTAAATGTTCTTTCCGTGTTTCATTTTAAAATCTATCAGGACTTCTGAGGGCTAACATTTTGAAACTAATTCAAATGTGCAAGACTGTTTTCAATAGTTATTGAATATGACTGTCATACTGGTGTCAGGAGAGACTAATCCCATTTTCGTGTCTTATCACAGTTCCAATCCTCCTCACTGTCATCGTTCACTTTCATATAACCTCAACATTGGTTAAATCTACCGTCTGGTGTTAAATTCACCTGAAATGTAGTTGAATCAATTCAAGCATGATTATACTTGTTTGCTTACGTACCTTGTCCTGAGGAGGCCCAGTTAAGCTAAAGTAAAGTTCAAATACGCCTCTCCCTTTGATATAGAAACGGTAATTATCAGTCTCCGGAGCAATGAAGAACCCACTTAGACGCGTAACAGATGGACACCATGGTGTGGAGGCTTTATAAAAGGCCTCCTCTATCCAAGATGTGTTGTATCCCACTGTAATTTCATTGTAGTTTGGCAAGCCATGCAGAGTGCCATTTTTCCATGTTTCCAACTTCAAACCTCTTCCTCCTAAACAACAGAAAGTTGATGGAGTCAATATATGCACAGAGAAGCTACATGCCCACTTGTGTCCCATCAGTAGCGTTACTTTTATTAGGGTGCTGGCTGTGTAGAGTTCATGGTCTCTCAATGGACTCATCGCCAACAGCAAAGCACAAACTTGTATAGCAGAGGCTGGATGCACTTCATACCTGGCCACTCAGTTGTACTATGGCACAAAGAGCCCAGTCCCACTGGTCAAAACAGTGTATGGTTTTATTTATATATTTCACCTTAATATTTTTCAATGTTAAATTGTTTAACATTACATATATTTCAGTTTTTTTAGTCTATTTTTGAACTATTATTAAATGTCCCCAAATGGGGATATGGGTATATTGAATGAGCTGCCAGATAAATAGTTCAGGAAAGTACAAATAACAATATTTAAAAGACATTGGGACTGGTGAATGGATAGGAAAGGTTTTGAGGGAAATGGGCCAAATGCAGGGAAATGGATGAGTTGCACCAAAGGGGCTATTTCCGTGCTGTATGACTCTATGACTGGATGATAGTTGAAAGATGTTGTGTGGCTGTGATGGGGGCCAGTTTTGGTCTTTGTCACTGAACATAACAAATGTGGCATGTTTTGAAGAGTTCACCTACTGTTTAAAAGTAAATTGAGGCAATCACAAATCTGCCCAGTGATTAGATCTCATGAGGCTGTGTGTGGATAAACAGACGCCTGGCCTCAAAACCTGCTATCTGAGCACTGCAACCAGCGAATCTCAATAACTAAGCAGAAGTACTGGTACGCAGAAATAATCATAGAAACCCCCCATTAAATAGACAATAGACAATAGGTGCAGGAGTAGGTCATTTGGCCCTTCGAGCCAGCACTGCCATTCAATGTGATGATGGCTGAACATCCCCAATCAGTACCCCGTTCCTGCCTTCTCCCCATATCCCCTGACTCTGCTATTTTTAAGAGCCCTATCTAGCTCTCTCTTGAAAGCATCCAGAGAACCCGCCTCCACCGCCCTCTGAGGCAGAGAATTCCACAGACTCACCACTCTCTAAAAAAAAAAAGGCTTCCTCGTATCCGTTCAAACTGGCTTATTCCTTATTCTTAAACTGTGGCCCCTAGTTCTGGACTCACCCAACATCGGGAACATGTTTCCTGCCTCTAGCGTGTCCAAACCCTTAACAATCTTATATGTTTCAATGGGATATCCTCCCATCCTTCTAAACTCCAGAGTGTACAAGCCTAGCTGCTCCATTCTCTCAGCATATGACATATGACAGCCCCGCCATCCCGGGAATTAACCTTGTAAACCTACGCTGCACTCCCTCAATAGCAAGAATGTCCTTCCTCAAATTAGGGGACCAAAACTGCACACAATACTCCAGGTGTGGTCTCACTAGGGCTCTGTACAACTGCAGAAGGACCTCTTTGCTCCTATATTCGATTCCTCTTGTTATAAAGGCCAACATGCCATTTGTTTTCTTCACTGCCTGCTGTACCTGCATGCTTACTTTCATAGACTGATGTACAAGGACCCCCAGATCCCGTTGTACTTCCCCTTTTCTTGACGCCATTTAGATAGTAATCTGCCTTCCTGTTTTTGCTACCAAAGTGGATAACCTCACATTTATCCGCATTAAACTTCATCTGCCATGCACCTGCCCATTCCCCAACCTGTCCAAGTCACCCTGCATTCTCATAGCATCCTCCTCACGGTTCACACTGCCACCCAGCTTTGTGTCATCTGCAAATTTGCTAATGTTACTTTGAATCTCTTCATCCAAATAATTGATGTATATTATAAAAAGTTGCGGTCCCAGCACTGAGCCTTGCGGTATCCCACTAATCACTGCCTGCCATTCTGAAAGGGACCCGTTAATCCCTACTCTTCGTTTCCTGTCTGCCAACCATTTCTCTATCCATGTCAGCACTCTACCCCCAATACCATGTGCCCTCATTTTGCCCACTAATCTACTTTGTGGGACCTTATCAAATGCTTTCTGAAAGTCCATGCTGACTCGGACCGATCCTGTTACTGCTATCCAAATGTTCGGCTATCTCAACTTTTATAATTGACTCCAGCATCTTCCCCACCACCGATGTCAGGCTAACTGGTCTATAATTCCCTGTTTTCTCTCTCCCGCCTTTCTTAAAAAGTGGGATAATATTAGCTACCCTCCAATCCACAGGAACTGATCCCGAGTCTATAGAACATTGGAAAATTATCACCAATGCATCCACGATTTCTAGAGCCACTTCCTTAAGTACCCTGGGATGCAGACCATCAGGCCCTGGGGATTTATCAGCCTTCAGTCCCATCAGTCTATCCAACACCATTTCCTGCCTAATGTGGATTTCCTTCAGTTCCTCCGTCACCCCAGATCCTCTGGCCACTACTGTATCAGGAAGATTGTTTGTGTCCTCCTTAGTGAAGACAGATCCAAAGGACCTGTTCAACTCAGCTGCCATTTCCTTGTTCCCCATATTAAATTCACCTTTTTCGGTCCAACTTCGGTCTTAACTATTTTTTTCCTCTTCACATACCTAAAGAAGCTTTTACTATCCTGCTTTATATTCTTGGCTAGCTTACCTTCGTACCTCATCTTTTCACCCCGTATTGTCTTTTTGGTTATCTTCTGTTGTTCTTTAAACATTACCCAATCCTCTTGCTTCCCGCTCATCTTTGCTACGTTGTACTTCTTCGCTTTAATTTTTATATTGTCCCTGACGTCCCTTGTCAGCCATGGTCGTCCATTTCTCCCCTTGGATTCTTTCTTCCTCCTAGGAATTAACTGATCCTGCAACTTCTGTATTATTCCTAGAAACACCTTCCATTTTTGTTCCACTGTCATCCCTGCTAGTGTATCTTTCCAGTCAACTTTGGCCAGCTCCTCCCTCATGGACCCATAGTCCCCTTTATTCAACTGCAACACTGACACCTCCGATCTACCCTTTTCCCTCGTGAAATGTAGATTAAACCTGACCATGTTATGCTCACTGCCTCCTAATGGCTCATTAACCTCGAGGTCCTTTATCAAACCCGGTTCATTACATAACACTAAATCCAGAATTGCCTCCTCCCTGGTAGGCTCCAATACAAGCTGTTCTAAGAATCCATCACGAAGGCACTCTACAAAGTCCCTTTCTTGGGGTCCAGTACCAACCTGATTTTCCCCGTCTACCTGCATGTTGAAATCTCCCATAACAACCACAGCATTACTCCACATTCAGTCCAAGTATTCTAGGCAATTCTCATTTTTGGCAGCTAGTCCATACCTTCCCACTGAATAAAGGCTCCAAATTCCCATTGCATTTCAGAAATAACTATCTTATGTTTAAGATCTATTTCTGTCACATCACAACATAAAAAGAGGTGATAATGTCTCTCCAGTCCTCCAGTCTGATCTGTCATTCAATATCTGTTCCAATCCACTGCCTCAACACCACTTTCCCGTACTCTTTCCCTACCCCTCAACTCCCTTGTAGTTGAAATGTCTATCAATCACTGCCTTCAATATATTCACTGACTGCCTCTACAATGCCCTGGGTAGACAAAGATTTGCAACTCTTTGAGAGAAGAAATTCTTCCTCTTCGCTGACTTGAAAATTCTGAAATCCTACCCTCCAGTTCTAGACAATCCCACAAGGGGAAAAATCCTCTTAGCACCCACCCTGTTGATCCCAGTGGCAGCGAGTGCCTCGGCGGCAGTGTGAGCCTCGACAGTGGTGGGGCCTTGGCGGCAACGGGAGCCTCAGTGGCAGGGGGGGAGGTGGGGCTCGGCGTAGGCGATGAGAGTCTCAGCAGCGGCAGCGAGTGCCTCGGCGGCAGCATGAGCGTCGTGGTTGCTGGGGCCTCGGTGACAAGGGGAACCTCTTGGGCGGGGTGGACATCGGCGGCAACGGGAGCCTTGGAGGCCAGCGGTGGTGAGGCCTCGCGATTGACCGGGATCAACGGTCGATGAGCATGACGGGGGGGGGGGGGGGGGGGGGAAGACAATGGGGACCCGGTGGGGGACCGCCATGAGCGGGAGGGGAGAGCAAAGTGGGACCCGGAGTGAGGGAGGCACTCTAGTTTTAGAATCCTCTTTGCAGGGGATAAGCCTACGTTTGTTTGTTTGTTCATTCGTTCCAGTTAAGGTGCTGTGCACACGGCAGCCAGCCAACAGTCGCTCGTCATTTTATTTTTGTTTTCACTTTTAATTTCAAGTTTTTTTAATGTACCTTGTAGTGTGTTGTGTCTGTTGGCAGACCAAATTCTCTCCGGGGATGAATAAAGTTTAATCATATCGTTTTGTATCATGTCTAAATGTTTGGTTTCATTAACATCAAACCTCATTCTCTCAATCTCCATTAAGATTACTCCAAAACTATTTATACATACACTAATCCATTCACCGCAGGTACCAACCTGATAAACGTTTTCTGCTCTAAATGAAAAAAATTATTACATTGCATCAGGAAGGCTGGAAGTAATGTCAAGGATTCCCTTGTTTTTAATATCTTTCTTTAATATGTATACAACATTATATGCAGTGCTCCACGTGTGCCTTTACCATCTGCCTATAATGTTGCATCATAATTTCCCCACTTTCATACTCAATATCTTTTGCGAAGAAGGTAAATATTCCACAAGCCCTCCCAATTACTTGCTTTTGTATTCAGAGTGGGTGACCTCAAATTTCCCCACATTATACTCCATCTGCCAACTTCCTGCCCACCCACTTAATTTATCCATGTCCCTTTGTGTCTACCTCACAACCTGCTCCTCGCTTACCTTTACATCATCAACAAATTTTGTAAGCTTCTTCTCCTGTTTTATGCCAACCATATGCTCTAATTACACAAACATTTACTGGTTCCCTTTATTCACAAAGTTTGTTACATGTTCAAAAAACTCTAGAAAATGTATCAAATGCCATTTCCCTATCATAAAACCATGTTTTCACTGTTTGATTCTATTGCGATTTTCTAAATCTTATTACCTCCTTAATAATGGATTACAGGATTTAGAAGCATAGAAACATAGAAAATAAGTGCAGCAGTAGGCCATTTGGCCCTTTGAGCCAGCACCACCATTCAATATGATCATGGCTGTTCATCCAAAATCAGTACCCCATTCCTGCTTTCTCCCCATAACCCTTGATTCCATGAGCCCTAAGAGCTATATCTAACTCTCTCTTGAAAACATCCAGTGAATTGGCCTCCACTGCCTTCTGTGGCAGAGAATTCCACAGATTCACAACTCTCTGGGTGAAAAAGTTTTTCCTCATCTCAGTCCAAAATCGCCGACTGCTTATTCTTAAACTATGACCCCTGGTTCTGGACTTCCCCAAAATCGGGAACATTTTTCCTGCATCTAGCCTGTCTAATCCCTTAAGAATTGTATATGTTTCTATGAGATGCCCTCTCGTCCTTCTAAATTCCAGTGAATATAAGCCCAGTTGATCCATTCTTTCATCATATGTCAGTCCTGCCATCCTGGGGATTAACCTGGTGAAACTACACTGCACTCCCTCAATAGCAAGAATGTCCTTTCTCAAATTAGGAGACCAAAATTGCACACATTACTCCAGGTGCGGTCTCACCTGGGCCCTGTCCAACTGCAGTAGGACCTCCTTGCTCCTATACTCAAATCCTCTCGCTATGAAAGTCAACATGCCATTTGCTTTCTTCACTGCCTGCTGTACCTGCATGCTTACTTTCAGTGACTGATGTACAAGGATACGCAGGTCTTGTTGCACCTCCCCTTTTCCTAACCTGACACCATTCACATAATAATCTGCCTTCTTGTTCTTGTTCTTAAAATAAATAAATGTTTTTCTGTGGAATATCTGCCTAAAAGGGAGCACATCGTTTAGAATTGAAGCAATGTAAAGATACGTTGGGATGCTGCTGCTCTTGATGGGTCAGGGTAGTTGTGGTTAATTAGCGCAACTGCTTGTTGAGATGGTATCTGAAGATTTTCTGAGTGGGTCCCAAATAACTGATTGGTTCAGAATAAAACCAATGAATTAAACAGTTGACAAGCTTGGTTGAATATCACGAAAAGTGCATGTGAGAAACTGATGTGGTTAATTGGACCATAGATCGATTCCCGTTTGCTCATTGAGAATTTGCATGTTAAATAAATCACGCAAAATAGCTATGTGGATTGTTTTCTCCTTTCATTAAATTGTTTCTAACTCTTCTGTCATTTTTGTTAATAGTTAGAGGCACCAACAGGGCCGGCCTTAGGAGGTGCGGGGCCCAATTGGGAACAATTTTGGTGAGCCCCAGGTTCCCAGCCAAGGTCTGTCAGCCCTGTTATTTAATATATATCATGAAATTGTACACTAAGATGCTATGGATTATACACTGTCTTAATCTCTCCTGCTCTCATATGACTGTCAGTACCTCCACTGGCTTCCAACCTTAAACGTAGCTGCTAATTACCATTAAACTGCATTATGTGATTGGTCACAATGCCCTTAGAGACAGCGGCTGATTGGACAGGAGGGGACCGATTTGTTGATTGGACTGGAATTTTAAGGAAAGCTGGTCGGTGATTGGTCACAACGCCCCTCGGAGACTGTGTCTGATTGGCCGCCGAGTGACCAGCGCATTATGTGATTCGACACAATGCCCTTGGAGACAGTGGCTGATTGGACGGGAATTTTAAGGGAAGCTGGTTGGTGATTGGACGCAACCCCCTTAGAGACAGCGGTTGATTGGCCGCCAAATAATCGGGCACAAAAAATTGACAAATAGGAAAACAAAACAATTGGAATTCCGATTTAAATCTGATATAAGGTACATAGGGTGGGTATCGATTAATTCTAGACAACAGATTAAAAAAAATAATCTAACCCCATTAATTCACTCAAGGTGTATTATGATGTGTTCTACATATGAAGTGTACAACAAAACTTGCACTTCCAGAGTGGTCTATCGTGTTGTTTCTTCAGCAGACCACTGATTTATTTTAAGAGCAAAACATAAAGTGCTGGAGAACTCAGCACGTCAGGCTGGATCTATGGAGGGTCCGAAGAAGGGTCTCGACCCAAAACATCACCTATTCCTTCTCTCCAGAGATGCTGCCTGACCCGCTGAGTTACTCCAGATTTTGTGTCTATCAATGGAGGGAATGACTAGGCGACGTTCAGGCATTTTTTAAGGGGTTGGGAAAGATTGAAAATTTCATGTATTTAAATATGTAGTTACGAATATAACGTAATGTGGGAGAAAATTCCATGAGCCATAATTGCCATATACAGACCCAAAAGTAGAAATGTAGAAAGTTACAGTGTGTAAAAAAAATAGATATTACGAGCTTTGTAGTCTCCTTGTACCAATCAAACGCCAAATTCAAAATTCTATATTTTGAAAATGGGCAAAGCAAAAAGTAGCAGGTTCTCTAGAAAGGGCTATCCTAAAATAATTGATCGGAAGGGTGTGATTTTCAGTCAGGATGTCTGTATCATTCAGTCAGTGAGCTCATGGTCCGAGGCCTTCACTATTACCCCTCTACATAAAAACAGTGTCAATGCCTCTTCAAAGTCTACTAATCCACCCGTAGCTTCAGTTGCAGGTACAGCTGAAGGGATTGGGCGCTCGGGCAACGCTATGAATTTATATGAATTTTAAAAATCCGATACGTTTAAATCGTTCAAAAGCTACAACCACAACGAGATAAATAACACTAAATAAAACTGAAGCAAATAAAGGCAAACAGAACTAACCTTGAAGGAGAGAGAGAAAACAACACGCATAAACTTATTTTTTTAAAATTCATATAACATCCCTAAATGACGGGTACAAATTACCAAATAACGTGAGTGGACAAAAATGCTGGAGAAACTCAGCGGGTGAAATGCTGCCTCACCCGCTGAGTTTCTCCAGCATTTTTGTCTACCTTCGATTGTTCCAGCATTTGCATTTCCTTCTTAAAATAACGTGGGTGAATGACTGTACCTGCACACCAGGAAGAAGCCCGTGTTCACAGTCCGTAGCCCTTAATGACAGTAAGTTTTAAGAAATTCTGCCGTGAATTTTATTCAAAGGAACGCCACGTCATTAATACTTGGTCAAAATACAATTATATTGACTGAGGAATGCAGATCGATGTATTGGTGACACATTGTATAACTACGTGTTAACTGCTGGCTGTTAACAAGTGCTAACAGTGGCAGTTAACAAATCGTTTTCGTCGCAGTTGAATCAAGTGATAAATGACTCCAATCTTTCTGCAGTACTCATTAAACCCGAGCTGGAAACTGAAAAGTAGGGAAAGGCCGTCCCCCTGCATACCCCCCCCCCTCCCCCCAATTTCCATCACTGGTGCCGGTGACAGTATTGAGAGTTAACCGCAGGGCTGTGATGTTGTTGGTGAGGAATTTCACCTACTGGGGTCACTGATGAGGGGATAGAGCAATTGGTCCAATTGGCTTAAGGCCGGACCTGGGCACCAATAAATGTTCGCATGGGGCAAGACTTCAGAAATACCCGATTGGTTCCAAATTGCTTTGGGATGTTCTGAGGTTGTGAAATATACTTCAAAAAAGTATGTTTTTCTACAGGGTTTATGAAAGATAATTTTGAATAGCTCCAACAGACAACCTCCCTTCAAGAATGTGCATACAAGACAGTGTTAGTTGAGCTGAACAGGTTGTTCATGGACACACACATCAAAAGTACATGAGCTATATAATTTGCTCTTATGTTATGCAGTTTATTCTCTATCTCACTGTGGAGTTTTACCCTGACCAATCAAGCCTATCAAATGTTGTGAGATGTTGTGAAGTTTTGTTATTCAAGAGAGTGAATTAAATTATAACCACTTCCTATAAAGTATTAATTTAGACACCAGTCTGACAACCCAATTATGCAAGTGGGCTGTTAGCTCACTGGCAGGGTTCTCTCCTTTGTTTCAGAGGTCCACGAGTCACTGCAGACATGAGTGCAAATCTATGGCTGAAGGAAGACTGAGATATTAAACCAACAAACTACTGAGCTGGGCTTGAATGATCCTACCAGAGCATTCCAATAACATCTCGGTTACACCATTAACCAGATCATTTGTGGCATGCGTTTGGGGCAGTTTTGGCATGAGTAGATGAGTGGTCAAGGAGCAGAAACTGAAAGTAGGATAAATGGTCATTTTTGGATTGGAAATCAGAAAGTATTGGGGCACCTCAGAGATCAGAGACTTAACCATTTATAAGCTTATTGGATGAAGATACGAAGTAAACTTGTAAAGGATTGATAACCAGGCATCGTTACTTTACTATCTTTATTCATACTGGATCATTATACATTGCACTAGCTGTACGTGGTCTGTCACAGGAACTAGAGAGCGATCTGTGGGTGTGGAGGTTGTAGTTATACTTGTGATATGGGGAGTGGTTAGTGGGTGTGAGGTCACTATGTTAAAGGCACATGCATATCTCATCTACAAAACTGTAGCCACATTTGATGATGATGTAAACATAAGTGGAATAGCGAATTGTAAGGCAGACACAAAGTGCCTGCAGAAGGACATAGATCTGTAGGGTAAGTGACTGGGCAAAAAGTTGGCAGATGGAGTAAATTATGGGAAATGTGAGGTGACCCACTGTGGAAAAATGTATGAGAGAGCAAATTATTGTTTAGCCAAAATCTTAATGACCATTATAGTTATGTATTTTAACATATATAAATTATATGGCATATTTACAAAATTAATTTTTTTGAAGAAAATATATTAATTAAAAAATATAAATTACCTTGGAAAACTGTCCTGGAAAGATTGCTTTCTTTTGGGATCAGGCAGATAATTTGAGTTGTGTTGACACTGAGAATCTCACAGTTTAGATCTGTTTAAAACATTGAAAAACAAATAGAAACCAAAATATCAGGAAGAGTTTAGATCTACATTTAGCATGAATGCAATTTCTTTTGTTAATTGAAAGCAATCTTTTCATTTATTGAACATATTGGATGACGCGTTCAGCTTATAGGAACCTGGATACTTTCAAATAAAATGAGTTAATATCACTGGCTATTGATTGCCCTCTCCAGAAAGTCCCTATTTTAATTCACAAATTGTATTGAAAAATAGTAAAGGTTTAAAAAGTTAATTTGGCACAATAGGATAGTTTCACTGATTCCACAAGGTCAATGGGAACAAGCTTAGTAACCATTGGTTATCAGAAATTTGCAACACCTTTCATTGGGTAGAGACTCCCAGGTGAGTTGGACTGACTACCACAGAGTCATTTAACAATAAATTGAGCATATCCCATTGGCATCATGTTCAACACAGACATGGCGGGGCAAAAGTCCACCTCCTGTGCTATTATTCTATGTATTCACCCGTCTCCCTGAGACGGGAGATTATGGGTTTATCCCATCCAGGCAATTGGGTAGTAAAAAGATGCATCAATGCTGAATTGAGGGAGAACCATATCAAAAGTACCACCTCTCAGATGACACCAGATATCTTTTGCTCAATGAAATACCACATGGCAGCATATAAAATAACAGTAAAAACAGGTTTCCCTGTGATCAACAGTATTCCTTAACCAGTGTTACATGACCGACTATGGAAGTTGACTCTGCAAAATTGACGCCCACATTTTCCACACTTGGAAACAGTTTTGGGTTGCTCTGTGGTAGCCTGCAGTCTGGGCACTGTAGGCTCATGCATCTGTCATGGATCCCACAGTACTTACCTGCCACAGTAACTCTGGCTGGGGCATCCGATTCATCAAAGAACCTCCCATTCACGGTCAGCCGAGTGCCTCCTTCCACACTCCCTTTGGACGGGTAGATCCCAGTCATCTCTTGGAGAACAAATGCAGCATTTAATGTCAATACAAAGAACTGCAGATGCTGGTTTATAAAACCCCCCACAAAGTGCTGGAGTAACTCAATGGGTCAGGTAACATCTCTGGAGAACCTAGATAAGTGATGTTTTGGGTCGGGAAGCATCCTAGCTACCATCTACTCTGGTTCTGTCAGCATCGTCAATTCTGTCAGTTGTTGAATTCAATAATAAAGTGGAAGTGGAAAGTGCAGCATTAAAGAGAAAATACTTGATTTTACATTAGTTTGCCAGAGACAAACTGGAAAGGGCTGCTGTCAGCTCGTAACTTCACTGGATGATGGTTCAATGATGATCAGTTCCTGCTGTAGCCTCACTCCTTTTCTGCTATAGAACACAAGATTGACCTTGGACATCAATCCTCACTCAATGGATTGTTGAGGACTACTGGCTCCTGTAAACAGGGGTTGATAATGCATTCTGCATGGATCCTGAGAGAAAGGTTAATGATGCAGTGAACTAGATCTTTGTAAATTTGTATTTCTTTGTAAGCTGTGACTGACATGGAAGCACAGTTCTGCCTACAGGCTGAAACACCACAAACCACGGCAGATGCTTCAATCCAATTACTCAGATGACACTTTTACTACAAGTTATATTTCATCTGGAATTTTTCTGACTCTTTATGCTTTCTTGCAAGTAAAACCTCTGCAACTTCATCCAATAAGTATTTTTATAGCTATCTAATAAACCTGCCAAGAATGAAATAAATAGAGCCAGCTAATAAACTTTCCCAAACACGTCTGCATATTGAGTTACACAGGAGGTGGAGGAACTTTCACAACAAGCCCAGCCATGGAGGTCCAACATTCTACCATCACTGCTGCCTTATCCCTGCCATTTCTTCCTCCCAACCCACAGCTCCCTCCCACACATCTCCCTTACCTCAGTCCCCAGCTCGCTCCCACATATCTCCCTTACCTCAGCCATCAGCTCTCTCTCATACATCAGCTTCTTCCCCAGCTCTCTCCCAACCCACAGATGTAACCCACCATCTTCCTGTTCTCATCACCTATCCCCACACCTATCCCCTCCCTATCCCAGCTGCACTCACCCACCAGACTTTGTATGGTGCCCAACAGAACAGTTTAATGAGATTTCCAGCACTTACTGGGAACCCAGTCCTGGATCCTGCGATTGGTTACACCAGACAGATGGGTCCATTCATTTGATGGGATTGTAGTGCTCATGGAATAGAAACCATAGAGTAGTGCAGCAGGCAGCCCGGGGACCAGGTTTGATCCTTTCCTCAGATGCTGTCTGTGCAGAGTTTGCACGCTCTCTCTGTGATCCTTTACTCGGGTGATCCAGTTTCCCACATCCCAAAGACGTGCTGGTACGCTAAATGGCCAATGTAAACTACCTCTTAGTAAAGCTGAGCGACAGGAGAACTGAGGAGGGATGAGGGGCAGCTGAGAGAATAATTTTCAATCATGCAGTTCCCTCCCACAATCTATTTACTTCCCCTTTAAGATTGCTTTAAAGCTGATTCCTTTGACTATCTGGTTATTGGACCCAATACTTCCAGTGCATCTTGAGTGATAGTTTTCTTGTTACCATCCGTTACTAGGTAATGAAAAGAAGGTCCTCACACAGTGCCACAGTGATAATGGTGGTGGAGGAGATTGTCACTCATTGTCAGCTCGTTGACCCAAGCAAATGGTGGTGTCCTTACCTGCATAAGTTTGATACATGCTGAGTTTATTGAGTGAGGAAACAAAGTAAGCTCTCGCATCAGGCAAAGACCTACAAAAACAGGGAACTCGCAGTTATATCAAAAAAGACGTCAGTCAGATTGGTACCGATGTGAATATTAAGTTAATTTCGATCTAATGTCAAGACTATTTCACAAAAAGTAATGGACTTAGTAATAAAGTGTTTGAAAATTCACTGTACAACTGCAGCATTCATATATAATGTACAAGTATATTATGTAGTGAGAGAGTTATGTGTGCCCACTGGTGATACAGAATACTCAGATAAACACAATGTGCATGGCATTCCCATCCACCAAAACTAATCCCAAAATATCAGGTCTGCTCTAAAAATGACATAACAAAATTTGATCATAAATTAATATTCTTGTCCACATAAAGCAATAGGCTTAGGTTTAGGTTCATGACTTTGACCACAGCTGTGATATGGATAAACGAGGTGAAAAGCAAATAGCAACTGGCGCTATGTAATTGACATGGGATAATTGCACGGGAATCAATTTTGGTATGTACACACACAGCTTCCTACAATGGCAAAGGGTCTACTATTTCTATTGTAAACATTGTTGAAAATTGCTTACCTTCCATAGCCATTATCCAAAATGAAGCTCATATTATGGTGACCTGAAATCAACATTTAAACGTTGAAATAGTATGCCTCTTCCTCCTTTGACAATGTCATATAGATCATTAACGAAACATCTAGATGTCTTACCAACATAGGTTCCAGTCATTTTACATGTTATAATGCCTTTTTCACTGGATATGTGGTCACGTTTCACACCATACCTGCAAGTATAAAGCCTTTTAATATATTCAACACAAATATTAATATTACCATCAGAAAGGTTGAATTGGTGTGACGAAATACATCTTCTTGAGCAATATCAAGTTCTACTGGAACTTCTTGAGGCAGCGGTTTACTGACAAGGTTTCACCTGATTAGCTGCTTATCACAAATTCTGGGGAACCAAGTACAGCATGAAACTGGGGGCAAAATAGACCCGAGGGTTGAAGTACAAAGATGGTGACAGAGAAGCAGCTTGTCAGATTCAAAGAAGGTCTTGTTTCATATAGGTTGTGGGTTTGGAATTTTTAACTTGCACCACTACCCAAGATCAATACACACATTGCATTGAAGGTTGAAAAATAACACATACCATCAAGAGATGGTCGGACAACATGTGGTGAAGGCTGAAACATTAAATGGGGCACCCAGTAACCAATCCTTCCACTCACCAAGACTAGACGTAACAATCAGCACCGGAGAGACAGCATTGGTAGGAAAAAGCTAATAAAAGATCTAGTGGTGATGTATACACAGAGAGTTTCATTCCAACTACAAAATGCACATCAATGTAAAACACAAAGTGCCAAACTTTAATCTGGCATTAAGCTAGGATTGGCTCTGGGATTGCGGGATATAACTCACAAAGTTCAGAATGTGTTAGGAAATATTTGGGAACATACACCATTATTAAGTTGCTTTCAACAAAGTGTGCTGTGGGTCAGATTGAGCCTCAAAAGGGAATGGAACTTCCTCACCCAAAGCGACACTACATTCGGAGTTAGAAACTCACATGGTATCCGAGTCAGGATGAAGAAGGTCACAGAGCATTCCTCCAGCATAGACTCTGGGATTGGAAAGAATATACAAGGTTAATCATTTGTGGGCAATAGTATTTGCAATTTCTGTTTATAACTTGAACTTCCAATAATATTAATTCTGGTTTCAAACCTTTTTGAAAAACAGACAAATATGTATTGCTTACTACCATTATCAAACTACAAATGACATCATAACCCTTGTACCCTGAACAAGGGAAGGATATGGTCAGGAGAATAAAAGGAAATCCCTGAACAAATATCTGATCAGTGATATGCTTAGATACACTGGAAGGCTTTGTTTGGCCTTGCCTTCCCCTCTCCCCTTGATTAAATGTTTGAAACTTTTCAGGAGGCAGTGCAACATAATAGTCCATCAGTCTGAAGAAGGGTGCCGACATGAAACTTCATCTGCCCATTTCCCTCCACAGATGCTGCCTGACCCACTGAGTTCCTCCAGTGACTTGTTTTTCACTCGTGGAATTCCTTTATTGCACCACGAACCAAGACCATACATAATAGTAAGATTAAACGAGAAATTACCAGTTTGAAGTTTGAACTTAATTTATGAGGAGTAACGTTGAGGGATTACGTGAAGAAGACCCCGTCCAGCCGCACACGCGTCAATCTTTCAAAGCAGCGGAGTGACAATCACAGACGATAATTACTGAAGTATGATAGTAAGATGCATAAAGACTTAGAACTACCAGCTTGATCCTTTTATGAGGGTGGGAGCGGAGGGCACGTAATCCCTCAACGTTACTCCTCATAAAATAAAGATCAAACTTCAAACTGGTAAGTTCTCGTTTAATCTTACTATTTTACTTCGGAGTCGCGTGAGTGACTACGTGAAGATTTCAAAGCTCTGTGATTTCACACCGTGGATTAAAATCCAGGTGCTCACTGCACTGATTGACTCTATTTGAGTAAGCACAATCAACAATGCATAACCACAACATTAAATGTAATCAGTTAATGGTTCTATTTATTTTAACAAAAGTAACAAATTAGGCCCATTTATTATAATGGGAGATTTAATACTGAATCCAGCATGGCATCACTAAACACCCCGAAATCTTTAATCTCCTTATGGTAATACTTGTGAAACATCTGTTCACTTGCCCATCCTGCGGCCGCGAGGATAAGGTCTATTGGCACATCTGAATCCCTGGCCGCCGTTGTTGATGCCGCCCTGGTGGAATGAGATCTAAATTTATCAGTATCAATACCTGAATAAATCAGCATCTGTTTCAACCATCTTGAAATTGTCTGTGTTGACACTTTCTTATGAGGCTTTTTATGACTAATAAAAATTGCCAATTCTGTGCCTCTTAAGATTCTTGTTGTTTCTATGTAACATTTTACATATGTTACTACACATAGCCATGGAACTGTAGGATATGTTGAAAAACTCCAACTTACATCCCGTGAACCCAGGTCTACTTTGCTTCAGTAAGTCATAGACATAGAATGTAATGGCATTCGCCCCTACCTTCATTCTGTCAATTCTTAGTTTCTGTAATGTCTGAACTCTCTGAGCTGAAACTAATGCCATGAGCATAACCAATTTCATGGTGATTTTTGGCTAATGACAGAGTTTCAATAGGATTCCAATCCTCAGCAACATCAGTACATCTTTTACATTCCAGATTTCTGTATACCTAGGTCTAGGAGGATTGGAGTTGAAAATTCCTTTCATAAACCTACAGACGCAAGGATGTGATCCTATTGGATTTTGTTCTGATTCACTGCTTAAATATGCAGAGAGTGCACTTCGTGCAGTATTGATTGCACTATAACTTAATTTTAATTTGTAGTATAGAGTTTAAAGAAACTCTATTACATCTGAAATTTCTGCTGTGTTATATGCAATATTCTTTCCTGAACAAAACACCTCCTATTTCTTTATATAGGAAATGTACTGCTTCTGGGTACTATTCCTCCAGGCTGCTGTCATAACATCCACCGTACGAACTGATAATCCTTTTCCAAGATATGGCCTTCTTAGAATCTGCAAATCAACAAACCAATACGATCATGTAAAGGATGTGGTTCATCAGTTACAGGGTGTACAAGCAGTTTTATCTGCTTTGGAATAACCATGCGGGTTTTTTTTGGGATCATTTTTAAAACCAGTGGGTACCATAGTTGTGTAGGCCAATCTGGTACTACCAAAATCCCTGAGGCTGAGTCTTGTTTAATTTTCTGTATGCATCTGTTGATTAAACAAAATGGTGGAAATGCATACAGAAACATACCACCCCAATGTAGCGAGAAAGCATCCACCGCTACTGCACCAGGATCAGGTTCCCATGACACATATTTAGGCAATTGGTGGTTTAGTCTTGATGCAAACAAATCAATCTCTGGCATTCCAAATTGTGTTACAATTTGTGTAAATATTTCCTGATTTAACAACCATTCTGTATTATCATTAAATTTACGTGATATTTTGACTGCAATTAAGTTAAATTTTCCTGGTAAATATATTGCTGACAGCCAAATTTTTCCTGGCAATACACCAGGTCCAAATTTCATTTGCCAATCTATCACATGATTCTGATTTGATACCACCCATGTGATTTAGGTATGCTACAGCTGTAGTATTGTCAACCTGTACATGAACATGCACATTTCCCATATTAGTGCAATAAGCTTTAAGGCCATGAAATGCTCCTAACAGCTCTAGGTAATTTATTCCTTAATTTTCAAGCAAAGGCACTTCATCGACATTCCACCTACCTCCACAGCTGGAAATCATGTTAGTTGCGCCCATCCAAGAGCACTTACATCAGTCTGTAGAATGACGGAAGGTGTTTCTACCAGAACTTTTCTGGAAGCATTAGAGACATTGTTAATCCACCATTCTATTTCTGTAATGGATCCAATTGTTAATTTCATGGCCTGTCAAAATGCCCTGTATTCATTTTTAATGCTTGTACCTTAGCCTTCTGTAAACATTGATAATGCAATGGTCCAAACCTGACAGCTGGAAACCCAGCAATTAATTTGCCCAGCAAGCTTGCCACTTCTCTAATTGAAGGCTTGTCCTCCTTTATGAGTTTAGTGCAATCTTCAATTAACTGCAGCCTTATCTTTTGGCAAGGTGATTACCATGTGTTCAGAGTTAATTGTGAACCCTGGCTAATCAATGTTCTTGCTTGGTAACAATTTAGATTTTTGTAGGTGAATAATGAAACCCATTTTTTCAAAATGTATTTGACTCTAGATACTGACAATATTGCAGTAGCCAAAGTGTCCCGCACAATCAGAATATCCTCTAAATAAACCATTAATACATGGCCCTCAGCTCTTAGCAGAGCTAAAATTGGTTTGAGTAATTTTAGTGAATAATCTTGGTGCTGATGTCAGGCCATTGGGCAATGCTTTAAATTGCCATAACTGACATCCATCTAAATTTCAAATATCTTTGATCATTACCATGCATTTCACAGAATAATATGCATTTTGCAGATCTGTGCTTGCCATGTAGCAATTCTTTGTGAGCAGCTGAATGGCATTTAGTAAATGTTTCCATTTTGGAATGTTTCTATTGTACATAAAGGTTTAAGATTTTTCAGATCCGAAAGGATTCTACATCCACCATCCTTTTATGTTCTGGGAAATATTTGACACAAACTGATGGTGTTGTTCTACTGACTTTTCTATTACCTCCTTTTCCGCATAAAATTTTCAATTCTCCCTTGATCAACTTATTCTGTTCCTTTGAGAAAATCCGTGACCAGTTTGAATTATGCTGAATTGGAGGATCCAAACGTGGAGTGAACTCAATTTTGAATCCTACAGTGCTACATAGAATAAATGAATCATTTGTTATTGATTGCCATTCTTTGAGGAAGAATCGTAACCTTCCCCCTATTTGTGAGTGTGAAACATTTGTTGTGTTTCTACCTCAGGGTTTGCCACCGGCAATTGTTGTCCCCTTCTAGTAGGCACATTGTAACCTCCACGTATCCTTGGTGCAGCACGTCAACGTGTATACGAGAATGATAGGCTTGTTCCTTCTCCTGCACCAGCATTTCGCCTGTAGGGATACTGCCTTCGCACCACTCTGCTCAGCATAGGTAATCATTTAGCTTCTTTGCTAGATTTTCTCCAAAAAGCAGATTTTAGGCATTTGTATATTGGATGGTTTGCAGAGCCTGCATACTTAGGATGAATATTTGGTGTTATTGTATTTTCACGAATACAATTTATTTCAAAGTGCGCACTACACATGAGTGCTAAGGCATTTTGTAGTAAATCCGATATAAAATCTTCATCCAATACCTCCATAGTTAATTCCTGGGGCTGATGGGAGAGTAGATAATTTATAGTCATAGCTATTTCCTCTCTCAAAGGTTCCCCTGTTACTGTGGGAACAACAAACTTTTGTGCCAGCCTTGGAACATTTTAGCTCTGATAATGGACTCTGGTCCTGATATAAATCATCATTTGAATCTAGATATTCATCTTTATGTTGGGTAATTTCTGGCTCCCCTGTTCCAGGTAAGTCTCTGCCAGATTCCCCCTGCGCGGGCTCTCTTGTAGGCCCACGGATAGGCAGCCCTGTTTCAGGTGCTGCTGGCGCTGGCTCAACTCTAGGCCAACGCTTCATAATGTTTTCTTTTGAAATTGTCGGTGCTGGCACATATGTACGGTTGTACTGTCTTTGCTCAGACATTTCTGGTACTGGCTCTCCAGTAGGCCAGCACATATATTGCCTTTTTTTGGGCATTCCTGGCACTGGCTCTCCTGTAGGCCAGCACATATATTGCCTTTTTTGTGGGCATTTCTGGCACTGGCTCTCCTGTAGGCCAACCACTGTAATAGCTTTGCACAGGTATTTCTGATGGCTCTCCTGTAGGCCACCCTTGTGCCTGTCCCATCCAAGGCACACCCTGTGATGATCATATTGAATGGCGGTGCAGGCTCGAAGGGCCGAATGGCCTACTCCTGCACCTATTTTCTATGTATCTCTGTATTCTATGTATGTATCCTTTATTGGCCAACACCGACCTAAATCCTCCTGTGGGAGTTCTTTGTAAATCATTTTTCCCCTCAGGAGCTCTAAGCTAGCGACCCTTGCAGCCATAATATTTTCAGCTTCAGGAGGGTATACCTCCGGGTCTGACTCATCCGAGTCTACAGGTCGGCCCGACTTTTGTCCAGCCTTGCGCCCCGCCGTCGGTGGTTTAACAGCACATTCGACCGCAACGGGAGTTAAATGGCTTCGATGCCACTGACTCCTCTGCCTGACGCCCGCTACCCTTAGAATCTGGGGTTTTACCTGCGGTGCGTCCCTGTCCTCTCCTTCCCCTACGCTCTTTTCCCATTGTAACTTGTGTGGACCTCTACCAACACATCTGAGCGGGAAGAAAAGCACCCTGTAAGTGAAAATGAAACCACTTACCTTCCGACTTTTACTTTAACTTTGCTTTTTACTCACCGGCTGGAGGAGCTCCTGCTCCTCCACACATGGTCATGAACGCTATGCGTCTGATCGATATGACGCGTGTGCGGCTGGACGGGGTCTTCTTCACGTAGTCACTCACGTGACTCCGAAGTAAAATTATTGACTCCAGGGTTAAACCATGAAGGAAAAAAATCACAGATCATACTTTGTCACTTCATAGCTAATGTCACACAAACACCTTGACAAAAGCAAAACCTAAGCCACCTAGCAAAGCTGCGTTCAGTGAACAGACAAGAGGAACACTGTAATTGTTACCTCAAAATCTTGGTGTTTTTCTGGTTGGATTCCAGTGGATCATTACTACTATAGACGTCAGTTACAATTTTCCCTCGGATCGTAATGAGTTGGCCTAGGAACCAGAATGAAATTAGCAATAGTGAAGAAAGTTGGAAGGTGAAGATCTTCAACATTGAGCCACTGTTTGCCGTTAGAACATCACAATATGAAAACTACTTTTAGAGATGTTGGTTCAAGTCCCACTCCAGAAACTCTATCATGTTACCTTGGCCAATGCTCCAGTGGAGTGCAGGGAGGGCGTCACACTCTCAGGGATGTTGTCACGCCACAGATATATTCAGTGGAGGCCCATTCTGGCCTCTCCAGAAGTCACTAAGGTCCCTGGGTTGAGAGTGAAGTATGGGCTTGCTGTGGTCTGTTAAATTAGACAACTCTTTGGAGAATACAGCATATTCTTGATCAAACAGTCTTGAGGCTTTAATAAGCCACAAAACAGTAGGAGTGATGAGAGTGTGAGTGACAGAAAGTGAATGGATCAGTGAATGACTCCTGTTTTTTCTACTTTTTACTCTGCTTGTGCAGATTCCTGAAGTTGCTGCCTGGTTTTGTCCATGTGAACAATGAGCACAGATCATTTTACTGTTCCATTATTGTCAATGAAAGAGCATCGCACTGGCAATGTGAGAGGCTGTAGGGTAGGAAAAAACTCACTCAGCTTCCACTCAGCAGTTGACTGAACTGGAACTGCCTGAGCCAATGAGATCAACAGTGTCATAATTTAATAAGTTATGGGAGCAGAATTAGGCCATTGGGCCCATCAAGTCTACTCCACCATTCAATCACGGCGGATCTAGCTTTTCCTCTCAAACCCATTCTACTGCCTTCTCTCAATAACTCCTGACACCCTAATAGGCCTGTTCCACTTAGGCGACATTTTAGGTGACTGCAGGAGAGTATGCAGTCGCCACATGGTCGCCACATGTTCTTGGGTAGTTGCCGGGGAGTCGCCTTCATGGTTGTGAGGAGTTCCCGCATTCTGGGAACTAGTCGCGGTCTCATTATGGTCACCGTGAATTTTTCAACATGTTGAAAAATTAGCGGCGACTAGAATGAAGCCGCCATGGAGAGTAGCGAGAATTCTCGTGCCGTGGGCCGGTCGCCAGGAGGTCGGAGGTTCTCAGAGGTTCTCGTAGGTTGTAGCCGGTGCTGACCGGTGAATTTCATTCGCTCATTAGGAAAAAAAGGAAAGCAGTAGTTTTCAGAACCAAGGACTAGTAATGTTAAATCTCTGCCGAGCGTCTGGCTAATAATAATAATAATAATAATAATAATAATAATAATAATAATAAATACTTTATTGATCCCCTCAGGGAAATTCAGATGTCCAGAAGCCAACAACCAACAAACCCACACATTCAGAACGAAAGCAGACAAAAAAAACATAAAATACAATATGGACAATACCTGAAAGCAATAAATACTTAAAAAGACCCAATAATTAACTATTAAAAATGCAAAATCATCCCCAGACAGCCTAGCGGTCAGTATTATAAAATCTAATGGCTGCAGGGGTGAAGGATCTCCTGAAACGCTCCGTTCTACAGCGCAGGGAGAGGAGCTAGTTGTTGTTCCGAGTGCTCTTTTGACCCTCCAGAATTTCATGGAGGGGGTGCCCAGAGTTGTTGAGGATGACCTGCACCTTTCTCCTCATACGCCTCTCAAGCACATCCACCACAGAGTCCACTCTCCCCCACAGCACTGAGCTAGCTCGTTTTACCAGCTTGTCCAACTTCTTGCTGTTTTTAGCACTGATGTTGTTGCCCCAGCAGACAACAGTGTAAAAAATGACACTTGCAACCACAGTATTATAAAACAAGTACAGCATATCATTATGCACATTGAAGGATCTGAGCCTTCTGAGGGAAAAGAGTCTGCTCTGTCCTTTTTTGTAGAGGGCATCGGTGTTGACAGTTTGTTATCGAGGTGCACTCCAAGATATTTATATGTCTGCACCACCTCAATGTCAACCCCTGCAGTGTTGACCGGCTGAAGGGGGAGCTTGGACCTGCCAAAGTTAACAACCATCTCTTTGGTCTTGGTTGTATTCAGGATGAGACAGTTCTCTTTACTCCAGACACAGAAAGCACTGGTCAAGTCCCTGTATTCCTCCTCATGTCCGTTCCTTACACATGCCACAATCGCTGTGTCATCTGAATATTTCTGTATGTGGCATGTATCAGTCTTATATTTGAAGTCTGCAGTATACAGGGTGAAGAGGAACGGGGCCAAAACCGTTCCCTGTGGGGCTCCAACATTGCACACCACTGTCCACAACAATGTTCTTAAACATTGTCATTCTCCCCCCTTCTCTCCCCCTCCCCCCCTCTTTTAAAGGACTTACCATACACTGTGCTTTAGCCGTCTTAATTACAGCGCCAACCTTCCTGTTCATCGCGGTGTGTGTCTGTATCACCTTAGCTTTACACCGTGTGAAATTTTTAGACAGCGCTCCCCCCGCTTGCCCTGTCCACCACCTGCATAACGGGCTGGTGAAGTTAGCGATGTGCTTGTGTGTGTGTGTTCCACTCTGACAGTCGCCGTTCCAGTTGCCGTTTTTTCAGGCGACTGCCGGCAACTTGACAGTCGCTGTCAGTCCACTAAAAAATTGCCTAAGTGGGACATTACTAATCATGAATCTGTCAATCTCCACCTTAAAAATATCCATTAATCTCCTCCTGGCAGGTAAACCAGACCACTTCCATCTGACGTGGTCGGCATTTATAGAATTATTACAAATATAGGGTGCAAAGGTACTTTAAAAAAACTGAGGTCGGGTAGGGGGGGGATGAAAATTGGAGATTTGGTATGTCCCATTTGCAGGATGCTGATAAAAAAGTATTTGTTCTTCTCTTTTTCCTTTCTCTTTTTCTTCTTCTTTTCTAGGGTCTACTTCTTAACTCTTTTTCTTATAGGGTCTTTGTTCTTTCTTGTTGTCACGTTTTTTTGTTTTTTTATTACACTTTCACCTTTTCCTTCACTTTCCTCTTTCTCTTAATCTTATCCTCTCCCTTTATCAATGTATAAAAAAAACAAAAACGGAGTACATTAATTGTAATAAAATATATGTGACGAGTACTAATGGATGTGGTTGTAACGTAATGTGCTTCTAATAAATAAAATAAAAAAAATAAAATAAAAAAAATAAAAAAAAAATATCCATTAATTTCGCCCCCAAAGATGAGAGTGGCAATTAATTGCACAGATTCACAACCCTCTGACAAGAGAAATTCCTCCTCATCTCCTTTCTAAAGGTACTTCCTTTTATTCTGAGGCTACGGCCTCTGGTCTTAGATTTCCCCACTAGTGGAAACATCCCCTCTGCATCCACTCTATCCAGGTCTTTCACTATTCAGTTAGTTTCAATGAGGTCCCCCCTAATCTTTCTAAACTCCAGCGAGTACAGTTCCATGTCATCAAATGCTCATCATACATTAACCCAATCATTCCTGGGATCATTCTTGTGTCCTTGTGTAAGACAGACCAATGGTTATCCTCTCCTCAGTTAAGGCTTCCCCTGGGGTGGGAGATTGCAACCTTCACATGGTCCACCCTGTTTTGACAAATGCAATCAACCTGGCGTGCACAATCAAATAAGATCAAATAGAACAAGTTGTCCTACAACTTTAGGTTGTGCACATCATACGCAAGACGAAGGCTTCCCCTGATTATATGACCTTTCCATGGGAAGGTGGACAGACATGCAGGCAGCGTGCATGTTGTGAAGAGATTCTGCTCTCTGACTGAGAATGAAACAATTAACACACTGTAACACAAACCTGGCAGTCCAGACTTTGGTGAAATCTCCTCAATGGTTGGGGTATTATAATCTCTTACCTGTGAAAGAAAAAGTCATGAATTAGTTCTGGTGAAATCATGGTGTTGAGTTTCAGTTGGAAAGGCCTGTTCATAATACCAAACTATACTTCATTTGGATCACTGCAAATCTGATTCATATTTCTCACAATCTTGCCAGATTTGCAAGAAGCAACAGGTGCGGGTGAAAACATTTCACTCACATAGTAGGTGATCCGCTGGTTAGCTTCAACCCCATCCACACTCACTACAACAGAGTATGAGTCTACGTGTAGAGACCTGAAATAAAGAAGAACATTCATTGCAGTCACAGCAACAGCTTAAAAAAAAAAAAGGATTATCAACGCAAATACCTGAAGGCAAATTCAAAAGAAAAATGCTGCGGTGTTGGAAATTTAAAAACAAAGCAGATGTCATAGAGACAGACAGAAGTCCTTTGGCCCACCAAGTCCAGACTGACCATCAAATGCCTATTTATACCAATCCCACACTAATCCTATTTTACTCCCCCACATTCTGATCAACCTCTAGATTCAACCAGACACCTACACACCAAAGGCAAACTAGTGGTTAATCTATCTAGCAATGTGCATGTCTTTGGGGTGTGGGATGAAACTACAGCACCCAGAGGAAATCTGCAAGGAGAACGTGCAAACTCCACACAGACAGCACAGGAGGTCAGAGTTGAATCCAGGTTGCTGAAACTGTGAGGATTTTGCACTTCCAACTGGGCAACTGTGGTACCCCAGAAATACTCAGCAGATCTCTCTGCCCACCCCATCCCTGTATCTTAAAAACTGGTTTCAATGATGGGTGAATGAATGAATAAGTCTATTGGCCAAGCATTCCCATACAAGGAATTTGCCTTGGTGCTCCGCCCGCAAGTGACAACATGACATACAGTGACATCACATACAGTGATGGGTGAACAACCTGAAATGTTATTTTTTTCTTGCTTCCAGACCCACCCTGTGTTTCCAGCATCTATTGTTTTGACCAGATGGTTCCAAAGCCACTTGTGGCAGAGAAAATCCACCCAGGGATAACTGCCCACTAAGGACCTTGCCTCTCTGTGGTTTACGATTGGCAACAGACTATGATTCTGAAGCCCCTTTCACACGGCTGGTTTCTACTTGTGATATCATCAGCGAAAAGGAACCGGGAACAGACAGACAAAAGAGATACTCTTTCTGGATACTCTTTCTGTACTTGAAAGGGATTTAACTAGGTGGAAGTTATCTACTGAAGTGGGTTATAATTGAAATAAAGCAATATTGAGATGCAAAGGGTGACAAATTGTACAAAACAACTTTCCTCAGGGTTAAGAGTCAAGTCAAGAGAGTTTTATTTTCATGTGTCCCAGATAGGACAATGAAATTCTTACTTGCTACAGCACAACAGAATATGTAAACATAATACAGAATGGGAAATAGAGGTTCAGTGTGTCTATTGACCATAGACCATATATACACAATAAATAAACAGATAAAGTGCAATAGTAATAATAGACTGTTATTGTTAAGAGCTTATTTAATGTTGTTTTAATAGCCTGATGGCTGTGGGGAAGTAGCTGTTCCTGAACCTGGATGTTACAGATTTCAGGCTCCTGTACCTTCTTCCCTATGGCAACGGAGAGATGAGTGTGTGACCAGGATGGTGTGGGTCTATGATGATGTTGGCAGCCATTTTGAGGCAGCGACTGCGATAGATTCCTTCGATGGTGTGGTGGTCAGAGCCGGTGATGGACTGGGCAGTGGTCACAACTTTCTGCAGAATTTTCCACTCCTGGACGTTCAAGTTGGCGAACCAAGCCACGATGCATCTAGTCAGTATGCTCTCTACTGTGCACCTGAAGAAGTTCGAGAGAGTCCTCCTTGACATACCGACTCTCCGTAATCGTCTCAGTAAGTAGAGGCGCTGATGTGCCTTCTTTATAGTGCTGGGACCAGGAAAGATCTTCGGAAATATGCACGCCCAAGAATTTGAATTTTTTTACCCTTTCCACCATCGTCCCGTTGATATAAATGGGTTTTGTGGGTCCCTATCCTACCCCTTCCAAAGTCCACAATGAGTTCTTTGGTTTTGCTGGTGTTGAGAGCCAGGTTGTTGTGCTGGCACCATTTGGTCAATCGGTCGATCTCACTTCTAAACTCTGTCTCATCACCATCTGTGATTCATCGCACAACAGTGATGTTATCGGCGAACTTGATGATGGAGTTCGCACGATGTCCAGCTACACAGTCATGAGTATAGAGTGAGTATAGCAGGGGGGTGAGCACGCAGCCTTGAGGTGCTCCCGTGCTGATTGAGGATGACGTATTTCCACTAATACGGACATACTGTGGTCTGTGGATGAGGAAGTCGAGGATCCAATTGCAGAGGGATACGCAGAGACCCAGACCCGTGAGCTTGGTAAACAGGTTTAAAAAAAAATCAAAAATATTTATTCAAATATTAAAATAGTATTTACAACACAGTAAAACAAAACAGAACCCACCACCATAGTACAAGACAAAACAAATATACTAAATAAACTACGAAACAACTATATAACAATCCTTGTCCAGGATACATTCAACCCCAACGGTGCCCAACGGTACTGGAAATCCCCCAGGGTGCCCGTGGACAGCGCGTAGTCCCTTTCTAGTACCACCCGGGCGCAGACGTAACCCCGGAAAAGGGGCAGGTAACTGGCTCGGGCAGAGCCCTCTTCCGCCTGGTGCCGTGACTCGCGGATGGCCAGCTTGGCCATGGTAACCAGCTTGGAGGGGATGATGGCATTAAACGCCGAGCTGTAGTCTATGAACAACAGCCTGATGTACGAGCTTTTGTTGTCCAAGTGGTCCAGAGCGGAGTGGAGACCCAGTGAGATCGCATCCACCGTTGACCTGTTGTGGCAGTAAGCGAACTGCAGTGGGTCAAGGTTCTTGTTGAGGTAGGAGTTGAAATGCGCCATAATCGACCTCTCAAACACTTCATCACCACAGACGTTAGTACTGGTCGATAGTCATTGAGGCACGTCACCTTGCTTTTCTTGGGCACCGGTATTATTGATGCCCTTTTAAAGCAGGAGGGAACCTCAGACCTCAGAAGTGAGAGGTTGAAAATGTCCGCAAAAACTCCAGCCAATTGGTCTGCACAAGTTTTGAGAACACGACCGGCTATACCATCAGGTCCAGGCGCTTTCCGAGGGTTCACTCCTCTGAAGGATCTTCTGACGTCGGCCTCTGTGACTGTGATTGTAATACTGTTATGGCGAATGGGGGCTCGGGAAGGCACATCAGTGTTCTGTCCCTCTGTCCACCACTCCTTGGTTTGTTAATCCCTCCCCGCCCAACCCTCCCTCTCCGTAGGTACTTTCCTCTGCAACTACAGGGGACATAACACTTTCACCTACACCTCCTCTCTCATCTCTATTCAGCGACCCCAATAACCTTTCCAGGTGAGATCTGTTTCTTTCCAACTGCGTCCATTGAATTTGGTGCTAACAATTGGGCTCCTCTACTTTCAGATCAAACAGACACTAGGCGACCGTTTCAACAAACACTTGTGTTCTGTTCCCCATGGCCTGCTTTAGCTCCCATTTGCTAATCATTTTAATCCCCTTTCTCATTCTTATACCAGCCTGTCCATCCTTGGTTTCTTCCATTGGCAGAGTGAGACCACACACAAACTGGAGGAACTGAAAGAGTTAAAGTATGAAGTTCAGTAGCTTACAAAATGGATGCTCTGCTTGTAGATTTAGAAGCATATAAAATGGGTACCTTGCCCTTTATTCTGAATATTCAGCCAGATTGAAATGTACAGACACTAAGTACCTTGCCCTTTAGTCTGAATACAGCTAGATTGAAATGTACGGACACTAAGTACCTTGCCCTTTAGTCTGAATACAGCTGGATTGAAATGCTCAGATGCTGAGTCATCAAGGTCAGAAGCAAGACCGCTTGAATCTGCAGAGTTAAGGAATGCTCCTTCTTTGAGCAAAACCATATATGGACAATATATTTTCTGAAATTGGAAGAGACTTCAGTGCTTTAATATTACCATATATGTACATGGTGGGACTCTGTACGAGAATGTTCTGTAAGAAAAAGATTTGCTGAATAGCTGACTGTTGGTGTATAAGTACATCTGATTAAACATTACACCTTTGTGTGGAACACGATGAGCCATGTGTCTGTGTTAACATACTCAGAACTGTCTCCCTCACCCGCCTGGTGAAATAAAGACATTATTGCTTTTATTACTAATTGTGTTGTTGTCTGTTTGAAGCAAATCGGACTTTAACATTGCCGTAGTCGGCAGGATATCGCTCTGACTTTCTCTGACGACTGAGTAAGAGGCTGCGGTCTGACCAGGTCCTCGAGTGGAGTAAAAAGTGCACTATCGGATCCATTGAGTCTGAATTCCTGAGAGTGCCCTGGAATACCATGGTCCCTTGTCTGAGGTTGATCTGGTTCCCTGCCAAGATCCTTTAGATAGACAATGTAATGTAAGAAGATTTTTGTGATTATTGATAGAGCAGTTCAGATATAATATATATATGGAATATTTTCAATTGATCAGGTCAGACTACGTGCGGTCTGTGTAAATTTAATTGATTGAGTAGGTCAGACTAGGAAAGGTAGCCTGTGGAAATTAATATGAAAAAATCATGTTTAAAAGAAATTGAACAGGTCGGATGTTTACCCATGGAAAATATTTATTGATATAAAGCCGAATAGTGGGACAGGCTCGGGATAAGAGTGATGTGGGAGCTCCGGTACATGTGGGAGCTTCAGTACAGCATATGTGTTATTTGGATCCAGGAAAACGTAAAGATTACTTGATGATCAGGCGGAAATATTCTTAAAAAAGAGAATGTGGTTGGCCAACAGAATAATAAACAATTGGTAATGCAAGAACGGAAACCTAAGCAAACTATCCCTGGGGACCTCTTGTCTGGCATTGAGACCCTGTTTATAGAAGAGGGGGACAAGGAACAAATTCGAGGGGGATGAGGAACAAATTCGGGGGACTGAGGAACAAATTTGGAAACCCCTACAGGGAAGGGCACCCCCAGAAGAAAATGATATTGATAGTGACTTGGAAACTGAAAAGGAAGATGAGAAAGAAGAATGGAAATGGCTGAGGCAGAAGAGGAAGGAGGAGCAGTAATTGAATCCATCAGTGAGAGAGTGAAACAAAAAGCGCAAAGGAAATGCAAGGCCGAGAAACAACAGAAAACTAAAAAGACTAAAAAGAGTAAAAAGATAATGCCAATGAGAGCTAAGCCAAATCCATTGGCTGAACCCGGACCAAATGGTCCACCGGCAGTAATGCCTATATACAGCCACTGGAAGCCGCAGGAGATGCTGTAGATCTCTAAAAATGCCCCAGACCGAATTAAAGACCCACCAGGATTTGCGAATTATATACGGTCGACGCTGACCATGCATGAGGCAGCCACGAGGGATGTGTTTGCCCTAAAGTCCGCCATCCTAAATTCCACTAAGGGGGCGCGATGGAAGACCCTCTTGAATGCCGCAACTTAGGCGGCTCTCGAGGCACTGTACCCTGACGACCCCACAAGAATTGAGGCTGTGCTCACCGCCCTGACTCAATGCCTGAAATGACCTATTGATTTCTGGGAGAGAATTACGACAATGTATCACACTTATACAGGAGACCTGAACTTTAATCGCAACCAACAGTCTGCACAGTTTAAAATAATCTTGAAACAACTTCAGACCCTAAGGCTGCCCCACGGCTCAGCGGTAATACAACAGTATACGACCTTCTGCTTGCAAGTACAGGACCAAAGGAGAATGCTGAGGACACCGTTGAGCTACTAAAATTCTTTCACTGCTGGGGTTACATTCTACCCAAACGGAGGGTAGTTCATGGGCAGACACAAGTAACATTTTTCATATATTGCTCAGTGTTACAGAACAAGCATTGACACCCACCCGGGTGGATCACATTGAGAACCACATCAGCCTGACCACCCCTAAACAGATGAGGACTTTTCTGGGCTTGATTAATTTCTGCCAACAGTGGATACACTAAACTACTGTCGCCCCTTGCCTCTGCCAAGGCACCGCCACAATTCATTCTCTCATTCCAACAAGAAGACGACTTTTGCAATTTAAAAACAGCGCTGGCTACTGCACCAGCCACTGCAAGCCTTACCCCTCCCAGTCCACCTGACCATTTTCAAGCACAATGCCCATTCGAGTGGCCACGACAAAGTCTCCCAAGGGAATGCCCTAGCTGACATTACTGCCTGCACGGCAGCTTGCGAATTCTGCACATTGGTCCCTACAGAACCAAAGATTCTAGTAGACAGAACGGCTCTGCCAGATGTAGGTGATGTAAAGTTAATGCAGGGGGACACCTCTGCCGTGCAACGCGATTTTTGGAAACGAGAGGGCTGCGCCGTTGACTCTTTAAAGGGCCTCTGGCTCACCCCTCTTGGACAAGTTTGTGTACTTGATGCTTTTCTGCCCATTCTTTTACACTATATACACTCCCTTACGCATGCATGTAAGGAGGGAAGGGAATGTGGAATGTAGCTTACACTTTAAAGATTTTATGAAATGGCCCGTGTCCAAGAGGGGGGAGCAGCAGCAGTGGGGAGAGAGAGAGTTTGAGTGAGATAAAAGGGATGGGTAAATGTGTGTTTTGGTTTGAGACCGTTCTTCAGTATGTGTGTATTTATGAACAAAGGATGAACATATTTGGGTGTAACAAAGTTTTAAGAGTTTACATGATTTCCTTGAGGTGTGTAGAACTGTGTTTTACTTTTGAGTGAGAATTTTATTGTTTTAAAGTTTATTGTGTGAATATCTGAAATTCAACACATTGCATGAGGTGTGGAAATTTGTGAGTGAATGTCACAGAAAAAAATGGTATAGAGTAAGTTTAAAGACTTACTTGTTTGTGGAAGTAGTTCTGGGTGAATGTTGAATTAATCCTATAATTCAGATAAATAGGATGTCATTAAATGAGTTTGCTCTTCTACGTGATATATATTTGTCGAGTTTCATGTGTTTTAAAGGGTAAGTGTCTCCTTAAGAGTTAGTTGTGTGAGGGTGGAGTCACATACAGGTATTTTCTATTCCTATGTTCTTTGTATATGTGTTAGCTATATGTGGAAATGAACTTTATTCTTTGTTTTCTCTTAACTTTTAACCGAAGAGAGATGCAAATATGCAGTTTTACTTCGGAGTCACGTGAGTGACTACGTGAAGAAGAGCCGTCAGGGCGCCTCGCGTCATTATGTCAGACGCATTGGCGCGAACGGACGTGAGGAGCAGCGCTCCTCTAGTGGAAATGTAGTTGTGAACTACAAGGTAAGAATTTTTTTTCAGAAGTTTCCAGGTCTGTTTGCTGTGGGTCTGTGGGGATTTATTCCACAGGGACCATGGAAAAAACGGGCAAGGGGAAGAGGCGAGCGGCAAAGCCGGTGGAAAGTCGCAAGATTGCGGTCGGTGAACAGCTGCCTTAGACCCCTGTACAGTCGCCGTCTGGGAGCCTAGCGACTGTGGACTTGGGTCTTAAAAGAATACAGTCAGCGCCAGTGGGGCGCAAGGCTAAGTTCAAGTCCGTCAGGCCCACGGAGGAGGAGTTCGATCAGGAGTATTCGACTCCAGGGCTGGATACCGCTGTTGAGCAGATTTTTCAAATGGAGAGCCTGTTACACAGGCTACTCAAGCAAAGCACACTCAGGGAAGAGTGTAGCTAAAGTCAGGCTCCAGAAGCCAGGTCAGCAGCACCTAGGAAAGGGCTGTTTGAGAGCACCCTCATTGATGAGGCGCGTGCACAGGGTCAGCAGAGTTTTCCGATACAAGCGAAGACGGCAGCTGCCAGATGTTCTATTTCTGGCAGTACGATTCGCTGCTCTGTGAGAGTTCTGACCCTGAGTCTGACGGTGAGGCCGATACAAGCCAAGACGGCAGCTGCCAGATGTTCTACTCCTGGCAGTATGATTCGCTGCCCCGTCAGAGTCAGGAGAGACATTGGGAGGTCGGCAAGTCTGTGAAGAGGAGGTATCCTTTCAGACATCATACAAAATCCTGGGCCTACACCAGGAACAAGTCGACCATTGAAGCAGGGGTGCAGTTGGTGTCCTGCAGCGGGAACACAAAAAAGCGTGGGTTTTTCCTGCCAGGAGCCAGGGACCACAGGTCACTCAGGTGACAAAGGAGGTAGGTGGACCTGGTTCTCATGGGAACATATTAAGGCAAAAACAGCCAAATATTGGAAGCAAATTACTTCAGATTTATTATTCTGAGTATTATTCAAAGGTTTCGAATTGATTCGATCCAAATAGTGATTTGCCATCCAGCATGTTCCTAGCAGAACACTCCAATTTCACAAAAAGAAGTGATGGAGGTTCAAGCTGAATTTGAAAACTTGTCTATAAACAAGTAATTGAAAGGTTGGTTTATCAAAACCACCAAATTGTGTTTACATTTTCTCGACCTAAAAAGGGAAGAGTATTTTAGATCTGACAAGTCTTTAAAATTTTGTGAAGTATAGACACTTCAAAATGGAGACTTTGAGACTGCCAAACAACTTATTTCAAAAGATGATATATGGCACCTATAGATCTGAAAGATGTATATTACTTAGTGTCTGTTCATTTGTAAAGATAAAAATATTTGAAATTTATCTGAATGAACAAATATGTCAATTCAAAGTTCTGTCTAATGGGTTAACCAGTTCCTAGAATTTCACTAAATTGGTAAAACCAATTTTTGGGACTAATTAGAGTCCAAGGACAGATGTTGATGGCTTAACTGGATGATGTCCTAATTAAGACGAACAAGAGAATTAGTGAGTTATCTCTCTCAATTGTTCAATCCACTTTTGAAAGTTTGGGTTTAATTCATCCAGCGAAATCAAGGTTAACGCCACTTACAACAATTGATTATTTTAATTTCACAATTGATTCAATTGACATGGTAGTAATTTTACCCAGGGTAAAGGGTAGAGCTGATTGGTGGTTGCATTAAGCTGTTGAAAAAGCAACAATCTTCAATTAAGACAGGTGGCCAGCTTGCTAGGAAAATTAGTGTTATTTCCAGCAATACAATATGGGCCATTGTACTACCAGCAGCCACAGACGGCAAAAAGAAAAAGCACTAAGATGCATGGTGGCCATTTTTGATAGGTCATGCAGTTAAATAACAATTGCTGCTTCTGATTTGCAGTGGTGGATTTAACATGTCTCCAGTAGTTCAAGCAAGATACTGATTGAACAGCTTTCCATGGTCTTACAGACTGGTGTCAGTGCACTAGGATTGGTGCCACTGAGATGGTATCCATCTGTGGACAGATGGAATATGGAAGAGGCATTATTTTTGCAGACATGGAGAATCGACGTTTTACAGCTATTGGAAGGCTTATGAGCTCCAAGCTTGTTGTTAATACAACTAATCTGCATGTTGAGCTGCAAATTAACAATACTACAGCAATGGCATGTATTAATTGTATGGGTGGAATTAAGTTGGTGTCATGTGACAAATTGGCTAATCAAATCTGGACTTGGTGTGTTGACAAATATTTGGTTTCAGCTATTTAGCTACCAGGTAGATTCAATATAGTAGCAGACACCAGGTTATGGGAATTTCCATGATAACAAAGAATGGATGTTGAATCTTAAGATTTTAATGATATAGTAGTCAGATTTGGGAAGCCAGATACGACTTGTTTCCATCCAGACTCAATCACCAGTTACAGAGAAATGTGTTATGGGAACTACATCGGGAGACAGTAGCGATTGATGTTTTTTCGCTACATTAGGGTGGTATGTTTTTATATGCATTTTCCATCATTCTGTCTCATAAAATGAAATGAATGCTTAAAATGAAGCAGGATGCTGCCTAGGGGGTACTGGTGGTACCGGACTGGTCTACGCAGCCATGGTTCCCTTTAATATTGGAATTAATGACACAGTTTCTGATAAAGGTTCCCAAAAGAAGGGATTTACTGGTGTATCCGATAATTGGAGAGTAACATCCGTTATATGCATGTATGGATCTGTTAATTTGCAGGTTTTAAAAAGAGGATTGTCTGAGCATACTGTGGACATGCTTACAGCAGTCTGGCCAAAGAGCACTCAAAAGCAGTACATTTGCGAATCTGAGGTTGTGACTCTGTAAATGCTGCTTTCCCATTATGTAAAGAATGGGGAAAATTTTCTGTGTACAAAAGAATATGGAATGTTGTACGGCACATGTCTCAAATGTCTTAGGTTTTCTCAACACTCTATTTGAGGGGTTGAGTTATAGTGCGATTTATTCAGCCAGAAGTACATTGTCCTCGTTTTTTATTGATGAGGTCGGAAAGACATCCTGTTGAGTCTCGTTCTTTCATTTCCAGATTAATGAAAGGAATTTTAATTCCAGACCTTCTAAACCTAGGTATGGGAATCTGGAATATAGAGTGGTTTTAAGCTACTTCATCAATGGACTCTTGGTACGATTCTGATTTGGCCAAGTTCAGCATGAAGGTAGTCATGTTTATGGCACTTGTAACAAGCACAGAGAGTGCAGACATTACAAAAGTTACAGATACACAGGATGGAAGTACCTCAGGATTATGTTATTTTTTACATTTTATGATTCATTCTACTCAAATGAAGTAGGGTCAGGTATGACAGGATTCAAGAGTATTTTATTAGCATATTCCATGGATCCATGTCTATGTGTTAAGACATATTTGTTGCAATACATTGAGGCTACAAAGGTCTTATGAAATATGAAAACAAGATTGTTTATCATTCACGAAAAACCATACAAGATAGTGTCAGTTCAGACTATTTCAAGATGGTTAAAACAAGTTTTGGTTGCTGCAGGTGTGAACATTGATGTTTTCACATCCCATTCGATTTAGCAGCAACATTGGCGACCAGGGCGAAGGACGTCCCGTCGACCATATTTTCGCAGCCGCCGATCTAATAAGTTGGTGTTTCGACACTTTTACCATCGGCCTATTGCCAATACGGGGCTGTTTGCAGATACTATATTAAGTTCTGCTTAAATTCCCCTGGGTTAAAGGGGATACTGTTAATTTTATTATTCAAATAAATGAATTACTGCATTTGTCATGCAAATGTCATTATTAATGCATTATTGATTATTTCTCGTTCCGAGTCAATCAATGCAGTGAGAAGCCGGGATTTGTATCTGCGGCATGAAATCACAAAGCTTTAAAATCTTCACGTAGTCACTCGCGTGACTCCAAAGTAAAATAGTAAGATTAAACGAGCTTACCAGTTTGAAGTTTGACCTTTATTTTATGAGGAGTTACATTGGTGATCACGTGCCCACCACGCCCAACCCTCTTTCATAAAGGTCAGATGGAAGTTCTAAATTTACTAGTTTTTACTATGTTACTATATTACTTCGTTCTTGTTGTTTGTGATTTCACACCGCTGCTTTGAAGATTGATGCGCAGGCGCCCTGACGGGTCTTCTTCACGTAATCACCAACTTAACTCCTCATAAAATAAAGATCAAACTTCAAACTGGTAAGTTCTCGTTTAATCTTACTATTTGTTTTGTCTTATCGGTGTATTAAGTTTGTTTTCTTCCTACTTCTTACCTTTTGAATTGAGTTCAAAAAGAGACCTGGATTCCACACTGGCCACGTGGAATCCTGGTTAAAGTGTGAGATGAAATTGGAGATGCCTATATCTCAGAAAAAATTGTTAATTTGAAATTGTGATCAGTATACATTTGGACAAGGAATTTGAAATTGTGAATATGGGGAGATAGATTGGAACAATTGGGAATAATTTCTCAATAATTATATCACATCTCCCACCACCAGGCACGTACCGTGAGTGATTACTCAGGGTAGGCAGTCAGTCGGCTTTAAAAAAAACTTAAATCGCGCATGCGCAGATTGTTCACTCCGTAAAAATAAAAAATAAAAATAAAGACAGTAACAATTCAATTTGCCCAAGGCTTCCAAGTCTCCTTTATTCTGAATTACTGAATGGGTGGGGGATGAAGGGTGATGGCAGGTGGAGAGATGGTGGGAAAAACGGGAGCACAGGGAAAAGTTGAATCAGTTGTCTTCTTATTGAATGACAACACTTGTTCAAGGGACCAATTGGGGGGGAGAATTCCTTTCACAGCGTGTGGACGGTCTGTGCCAGGGGTAGAGTTGCGGGGAGGGCAGGAGTGTTGAGAAGGAGGGGGTCGGGGATAATGCCAGTAACTCACTCACTCACCGCTGCTGCGGCGCTCCGGACGCAGAGCCACCACATTGTAGCCGGGGATAGAAGTGGCTTGGGTAGCTGCGAGCAGCTGCCGGGACCTGACAGCAGAACTGCCCACCACTTCAGCGCCTTCTGCCAGCCCGCTCACCTCTGGCAGTGCTCGCCGTCTGAACACCTCTCACCTGCTGCTCGCCGACTTCGCTCATGTCAGCCGCTTCCCGCAAATCCTTAAATTCCCACAGCCGAGTAACCTCAATCGCTGCTGTCGGAATTTAAGGATTTGCGGGAAGCGGCTGACATGAATGAGGCCAGCGAGTGGCAGGAGAGGTTTTTAGACGGAGAGCTGCCAGAGGTGAGCGGGGGCCGGCAGAAGGCGCAAGAGGTGGCAGCCGGTTCCTCTGTCTGGCCAGGCAGCCGTTCACAGCCACCCAAGCTACTTCTCTCCCCCCCCCCACCCCGCCTCAATGCGGTGGCTCCATGCAAGGAGCGTCGCAAGTGGCATGATCCCGATCCCCTCCTTCACAACGCTCCTGCCCTCCCTGCAACTTTACGGTATTTAAAAACATATAGCACCAAGAAATGTACTTACCACATTATCGGTACACAAACTCCATTCTTCTCTCTCTGTTTCTTAAAATACGCTTAAGATAATGGCAATCCATATTTGAAAAACCCGCCAAGAAACTAACGCTGCGCATGTGCAGTAGGCTGCTGCGCCTGCGCAGTAATAGCAAAGGCAGAATTTCAGCTGCCTTCAGCCCCGTTTGTCATTGACGGCTTGCAGCAGCGCTGATGGCACGTGGGCTGCACAGACCTTCGCGTGTTGCAAGTGCTGCAGTTGAAAGGCACGGAGAATTATGCCTACCTAAGAGATCGATCTCTTAGATAGGCATAATTCTCCCATGCCTTTACTATTTATATTTAGTAATTACCATTTTATAATTTTAGTCAGGGTAGGCAGTGCCTACCTTGCTTACCCTGACGGCACATGCCTGCCCACCACCCAGTTCTGGATTAGTGGAGGGAATGAATAGGACACTAAAGAGTTTAAATAAAGACTTGACTGAGACTGGACAGGAATGGGTTAAGATATTCCCAGCCATTCTGACGGTTCAGAACATCCCTAACTAGAGACAGGGTTAACACCAGATCCTTGTCAGTCTTACATTCACAGGTATTGGAAATGCTGAAACCACTACCAGCTGACCATAATGGCGAATTCAAACAACCAGGAAACTATATACCAGAGGAAATTGGGATCGGAATGTAACTAGCACAATGTTTTTTTAGGTTTTTTTTTAGTATGTTTTAATGTATGTTTATAATGTTTCTTTGAATGTTTCTTTGTGTGTCTTGTGTGGGGGGTGGTGTGGGGGGTTAAGGGGGAAACCGCTTCGGTCGCCTCCTCCACGGAGAGGCGACTTTTTCCATGTCGCCTCCCCGTCGCCTAACAGCAAGGATCGGGCGGCCTTTCCTGGAGACGCGCCCAGGGCTTCAGCGGCGGGCGCAGCGTGGACTCTCGGCGTGGAGCGGGCGAGCCCTCGCTGGGGCTCGCCGGAGGGGAGCGCTCCGTTTCGCTGGCCGGCGGCAGCCGGCAGCCGGCAGCCTGAAGCCGCGGTCTGCAGAGCTCCTGCCGGCGCGGCGTCCACAGCCTGGGATCCCTCGTGGGGGACCCGGGGGAAGAAGAGCTCCAACTGCCGGCCCGCGGCCTACTTCTACCGCGGGCGCGGTGGGGACTTACTTACCATCAGGAGCGGGGTCCCTCACCGGGGATCCCTGGAGGGGAGCTTCGACTGTCGGCCCTGCGGTCTGCGGTGCTTCTGGCTGCGGCGCGAACTTTAAATCTGCGACCGCCGGCCTGCGGCCTACACCAACCTGAAGCCGCGGTCTCCGGTGGGGAAGAGCCAATTCAGGACTTACCTGGACGTTTTACCTTGTCTGCACATCTGGCTGCCCACAGCGACGGCTGCGGAGGGTTGAGGTCCCGACCACGGGTGGAAAATGGAGGAGGACTGGCCAATTGTTGGTGGATGTTTGTGTTAAATTTTTAGTGTGTTTTTGTGTGTTCTTTATCATTGTACCGCTGCTGACAAATTCATTTCACTTGCACTTTATGTGCAATGTGACGAATAAAACTTTGTTGATTGTTGGTGGAAGGGGCCCTTCCAGGTACTACTGACTATACCTACAGCAATGAAGGTCAAAGATTATCCTCGTATACACCTAACCGATTGCAAAAGAATTGGAAACCGGACAAAGGACAATTAAATTAATAACTCTTCATGGTGTCCTGAGAATGGCCTAGGTGGCCTGGACTAATATATATTTATCCATGAGTTATGAATTTGCTTCGGAGTAATGAGAATACGTTTGGTATGTACTCATGTTCTCCACAACAGTGGAGGAGGTATACCTGTAGTACCAAGACCCCTCAACCAGACTGAAATACTGGCCTCACTGCAGATCTGGCCGCCTGCAGCGGCGACGGCGGAGGTTTATGGTCCCCACCACGGGGGAAAATGGAGGAGGACTGACTAAACTTTGTGCCTTCCACCACAGTGATGAATGCTGTGGTGGATGTTTGTGTTCAATTTTTTTGTTGTGTATTGTGTGTTCTTTTTTATTGTACCGCTGCTGGCAAATTCATTTCACTGCACTTTACTGTGCATGTGATGAATAAATCTGACTATTGACTACTCTGCTTTCACAACTACTTCTAGCAGGTGCTGAACAGCAACGGGATACGATGTGACTGCTGTTGGAAAACCTTAATATATAACAATTTTGATGGATGGTACACTCTCCTATTTGAACCAGGCTGGAAAATAAATGAGACTAGAATTCGGAGAACTCCCCGATTGAGAATAGTAATCAACCCCCGTATATCAATAAATACCACCTGTTATTGTAACAACCAGGATTTGGGAGATAGCAACTGCACCAAGGTCGACTCTCTGGGACCACCGTGTCCGATAAACGGGACACACTTTCTAAGTGGATCATGGGCATACCCTTGGTTGCCAGGGATGCTGCTGGAGGACAATAACAATTGGGCAAGGATGAAGGGCAACAATTGCAACTGGAAGGAGTGTTGCTATTTAGCCTATGTGGTTCCCCATATGAGAGCAGTCCGGGATCTTGTAGAGGTAACTAGAACCCTGAGAGTCAAGAGGGGTATCTCAGAAGCACAGAGGTTTTAGATGAATGCCTTCCCATATTATGGCACAGTCAAGGCAGCCTGTGAGTTGATCAATATGACCTCCATCATAGAAACACTGGCAAATGCAACTGCCGATGCCCTAATAGATGCAACTTTGGCCATGTTGGTGGTGGGGGGTAGGGATGGTCGGGGTAAGGGGGGAATGGTGGGGGTAGGAGGGGTGGTGTAAGGGAGGTGGTGGGGTGGTTGGGGTGGGGGTAGGGGGGTGGTAGGTGTAGGGGGGATGGTGGGGGTAGGGGGGGATGGTGAGGGTAGGGGGGATGGTGGGGGCAAGGGGGATGGTGGGGGTAGGGGGTTGCAGGGGGCTGGGAGCTGGTGGCAGTTCAGTTGCTTTGGTGGACTCCGGGATACTGTGTTACATTATGGCTCTATCTTTTTGTTAAACATTGCTCTGATTTTTATTGTTATACTAGATTAAGTGGGACCCGTTGGGTCCCAGTCACACGGGAGGCTTGGTCCCCCCAATGCAATATTCCACCACTCACCTGTTCCCCCAACGCAACGGCGGGAGCGTCCTGCAACCAGGGGAGGAGGATGACTTCAGGCGGGGCCTGTCGGGGGGATGTGTGGGGGGATTGGGGGGGATGGGTGTGATGGGGGGAGAGGGGGGTGAGTGGGTTGGTGGGGGGAGGGGATGGGTGGGGGCACAGCCCTTGCTCACAAAACACAGATCCCGCACAACAGAGCACAGCCCCCGCTCGCAGAGCACAGAGTTCTGACCCCACTTGCAGAACACAGAACACAGACCCCGTTCACAGAACACAGAGCACAGACCCCGCTCGCACTTTGCTCACTACGCTCCTTCAACTTTATTCTCGCGGCCGGTGATTTATAGCGGGCGCCGGAAGGGGTGTCGCCGTCCTGGTGAATAACAGACCAATAACCTTTCTAATATTTCACTGATCAGATCAAAACTTATTTAACTTGCAGCAGAGGAGAATGGTGAGCCAGGTGGCGAAAAATCGCAGCACTATGGGGGATAGGTTTTGCGCAAATTTAATTACAACGCAGACCGGAAGTGGTCAAGTTGAGAATTTTAATAGATAGATAGATTAGATAGATAGATAGATAGATGTTTGTGACCATTGTGTACCTACCGATGATAAAAGGAGGGAATGAAAGAGTTAAAGTAATTATGAAGTTCAGTAGCTTACAAAATGGACACTCTGCTTGTAGATTTAGAAGTATACAAAATGGGTACCTTGCCCTTTAGTCTGAATATTTAGCCAGATTGAAATATACGGACACTAAGTACCTTGCCCTTTAGTCTGAATACAGCTAGATTGAAATGTTCCAAAGCTGAGTCATCAAGGTCAGAAGCAAGACCGCTTGAATCTGAAGAGCTAAGGAATGCTCCTTCTTTGAGCTAAACCATATATGGCCAATAGCTTTTCTGAAATCGGAAGAGACTACAGAGCTTTAATATTACCATATATGGACGTGGTGGGACTCTGAACGGAATGTTCTGTAAGATAAAGAATTACTGAATTGCTGACTTTTGGGGTATATGTACATCTGATTGAACATTACATATTTGTGTGGAACATGAGGAGCTCTGTGTCTGCGTTATCATACTCAGAGCTGTCTCCCACACCCGCCTGGTGAAATAAAGACATTATTGCTTTTATTACTAATTGTGTTGTTGTCTGTTTGAAGCAAATTGGTTTTTAACATTGGCGTAGTCGGCAGGATCTCGCTGGGACAATATGGACAATAGCTTTTCTGAAATTGGAAGAGACTACAGAGCTTTAATATTACAATATATGGACATGGCAGGACTCTGTACGAGAATGTTCTGTAAGATAAAAAATTGCTGAATTGCTGACTGAGTCTGAATGAATTACCTGGTGTAGCAAACAATCAGTGTTTCATGGCTGGAATCTCTCTCCACATCACAGGGGGTGGACCTGGTTTGTGACACAAGCTGCACCTTATTGCCCAGCTCTTTATTTCCTGCTCCGTAATCAAACTGGTTCTCTCCTGAGAATCCTGTCAAAAAATCCAAAATGGGTTAGTAGCAGTGGGAGTGCGGTTCATCAGCTAGACTCACTGCAAAGGAGGAGAATCTTCCTTACCCTTCCCTCTGATCGTCAGTCTGGTTGCTCCATTCCTGCCGCCATAGCGAGGGTGAATCTCAGAAACCTTTGGAACAGCTTGGGAAACTGAAAAACAAATGAACACATGAAAACCACAGTGAGACGGGAAAAGTTAGAGAGGGGAAAAGGAGTGGAGTAGAAGATAAAGAGAGGTGGAGGGAATAGAAAATTGAATGGAAAGAAAGATGCCCGAGGACAAAACAGAGAAGACAATAGATAGAGAGAAAGAAGAATTATAAATAGAAATAAGGAAACAATAATGTAGATAGGGTGAGCTGGGGAGTAGGGGGAGAAATGAAAGTCAATAAATCCTTCAATATGAGGTTTAGTATTGCCCTGGTAAAAGTGCAGCTTTACACTCAATAAATGGGATTTCAACAAACACTTGCTGGAAAAGATGTGTGTTGATTTATAGTTACCTGCCAACTGCAATGACCAGAGACTGAGAAATATCAGCAAACTCCACGGCATGGAGCAGCCACTCATCCTGCTTCTCAGCTTCCAATTCCTTCAGCTTCCCAAAGCTGCAAGCAGAGAACATTAACCATATCAGACAAAAGTAAAGGAGATTCTATTCATCTTTGAATAAAAGCAGAAAGTGCTGGATATATTCAACAGGTCAGGCAGCATCTGTGAAGAAACAGTGTTAACTCTTAAGGTCTGAAATGGGATAAGCTACAGAAAGGGAAAGAGCAAAGATGCTGTTCTTTGCTCGGGCTTAAGAGGGAAAGATAGATCAGCTATAATTGAATGGCAGAGTAGAGTTGTTGGGCCGAATGGTCTTATTCTGCTATAACTTATGAACTTACTGCGGCAAATATCCTCTTCCAGTGCTCTGTAGTGTTTTTAAACAGCAAGTTTTGTATTGACGTGTGCAATAATTGAAGCAATATCAAGTTGCAATTAGGGATAAATCATACAAAACAACTTGTCTTAAATTAAACAAGATTTGTAACTGGATCTTTGACTTCCTCATTGGAAGTCCTCAATCTGCGTGGTTCGGTAACTGACTCTGAACACAGTGCCTCAGGGCTGTGTGTTGAGCCTCCTGTTCGATTTTCTTTACACTCATGCATGTAACTGGTAATTGTGTTGCCAGGACAACTCAATTGGCATCTAAAATTCACTGACAATACCACTGTGGAAAGCATTAATCATGGGTGGTAATGAGTCAAGTGGGAGACCAGTCACCAATTTTAATTGGTGTGTCGGCACTGATAAAGTAACAGCTTCAAGTTCCAATAACCAAATGAACATCTTGGTTGATCTATCCTGAGCCCAACACATAGATGTAATCATGAAGCAGGGATGCCAGCAACTTTACTTTCTGAGAAGTTTAAGGACATTTGGTATTTTACCAAATACTCTAACAAACTTCTACAGATGCACTGTAGAAAGTACCCTGACTAGTTGCATCATGGCCTGGTAAGGCAATTTCAAAGCACAGGAAAGTAAAAGGCTGAAGAGAGTGACAGGTGCAGCCGATCCATCACTCCCCACTATCAGAAGCATCTACATGAGGTGTTCCCTCAAGAAGGCGGCATCTACTATCACGAATCCACACCTCGGCCATGCCCTCTTCTCAATGCTGTCATTGGGCAGGAGGTACGGAAGGCTAATGCCCTCACCATCAAGTTCAGGAACAGCTATTTTCCTAGAACTATCAGGTTCTTGAACCAACCTGCGCAATCCTAAACCAACCTCAGCAATAGAACACTTCCAGAAAAACAAGTTTTGAAGTAGACTGGACAGGCGGGTTGGCGAATTCTGGTGTAAAGCCATCAACCTCTAACATTATCTCAGAAATGCCTGGCCAGTTTAGTCCCTCCAGAATATTTGGGTTTTAATAAAACAGTAAATGCTGGGAAGTTCAGGTATCATCCGTGGAAAGAGAAACAACGTTATATTTGAAGTCAAAGCTTCTTTGCCAGAACTGATCTCCACATTAACTCGGTTGCTCTCCCCACAAACGCTGCCTGACCTACTGACCCTTTTCAATATTTCTGCTTATTATTTCGTATTTCCAGCTTGTACAGGCTTTGTCCCAATTCAGGGAGCAAGTTTGTGTATTATATTACCTAGGAAATAAATCCTTGCATATATTCATGATTTTAGACCACTCTACATTAAGAGGTGATATACTGATTTTTGCCCTCAATATTTTGTAAGTGCCCACAATTTTAAATTAATCTAAGACATGCCATTGACTCTGTCCCTGCTTTGCTCAATCAACAGTCATGCTTTTGATTTCTAAAACTTTTGATAAAACTTTAAATGAACTTGGTTCCAGGAAATGGAAACGTAAAGGATCAAGACACAAGAGACTGCAGTTGCAGGAATCTGAAGCCACAAAAACAATCTGACAGAGGAACACAGCGAGTCAAGCAGCATCTGTGGAGGGAAAGGAATGGTCAATATTAGAAAACCCTTTGTAGGGCCTCGACTCATAATCTAGACCATTCTTTTGCCACCAAAGGTTCTGGGGAATGCATCCGCTGAGGTCCTCCAGCAGTTTGTTTTTTTGTGCTTGATGGGTCAGGCTAGATCCCACACAGGGTCTCTGGTCTCTGATGATCTCAGTACAGTATTTCCACAATCCACTTCCGGAAAGAGCACATAGGGACAGAGAGCGACAGCATACAACGGATGTCCTGGAACGCCCCTTCTCTAAGCTCCAGGGAAATGCGTGTATGCGAGAAGTGGATGTGATGGGATATTCCGATCAGGTATTCTCACATCATGCATGAAGCTAGTTTAATCAGATGGGCCTAATCCTAGGGCTCAGTGATAGAGCTTGGATAGATTGGAGCTTGAATAGGGATTGGGCCCATCATCTGTACATCTACCACTCAAACAGTTCATACAATTGGTTGGTTCTGACCATCGGTTAATAGTAAGATTTCACAATGCAATGCCAGCAAACTCGGTCCCGTCAACTTTACCCCATTCCATCAAAAATGTGTCCACCTCTACGGATCTCACATTGATGTCAAGGAAGGGTCATCGCCTTTGCTTTCAATTACTCAGGGCTCCCTTCAATACTTGGTGAGACCATGGCTGGGTCCAAACCCGATATAGCCATCCCTCTCGCCCATGCCAAAGATGCAATTCCAAGTGTGAATGGGATCCAGTCTGCCCCGTGAGAAGGGCCATCCGCTCAAATAGGTTGCCTGCTGGGTGACTAGCAAGTGAGGTGCCTAGCCAAATTATATCCTTAATCAATTATCTATCTATCTTCTATCTAACTATCTATATTTAAAACTGTGTGTGTGTGTGTGTGTGTGTGTGTGTGTGTGTGTGTCTGCTTGACTTGTGCCAGCCAGCCTTTGATACCACCTTTGATAGCCAACACCGCACACAGAAACGCCGAGATTATTTCCATTTCAGTAGAGATTTCACTTTTCTTTACGAGTAGCCACTCCTGATTACATTTCGTCGTGTTTATGTACACGTTTTTAATAAAAATCCTTCTCCCCCCCACTCCCAAAATTTCAAAATGTTAAAAATAACAGCTCTCAGCCATGAAGGTTCCGTCGTGTGATGTCACAATGCCCAATGCTCACAGATGTCCAATCGGAATGGATCCATTTACATATGCCTTTGCAGCAGCCCCAGCCCCAGCCCCTTCCCCCTACCCCGCTGTCCCTCTTCCACCACTCCCCCTACCCCTCTCCCCCTCCTTCTCTCCCACTTCCACCACTCACCCTACACCTCTCCCCCTCCCTCCACATTCTTCCACTTATCTCCCCAACCCCTCCCCATCTCCCTCCCCCACCCCTCTCCCCCCCCCCTCTCCCACCCCCCTACCCCTCTCCCCCTTCCTGCCCTCCCCGCTCTCCTACCACTCCCCACTCTCCTCCCCATCCCTCTCCCCCACCCTGCTCTCCTCTCCCTCCCCAATCTCTCCTCTTTCCTCCTCCCCCTCCCTCCCCTCCCTCCCCTCTTCTCTCCCCACCCCGTCTCCCTCTCCCCCCCTCCCCTCTTCTCTCCCCACCCCGTCTCCCTCTCCCCCCCTCCCCCCACCTGTGTGTTTGGGGGGTGGTTAGTGTGAGTGTGATGCCGCAGCCCCCCCCCCCCGCAAATGCGCGTTGGGGAAACAGCCCGCCAACAGTCTCTCTGTCTTGAAGAAGGAACTGCAGATGCTGGAAAATCAAAGGTACAGAAAAAAAAGCTGGAGAAACTCAGCGGGTGCAGTAGTATCTATGGATCGAATGAAATAGGCAACGATGGGTTTCGGCCCAAAGCGTTGCCTATTTCCTACGCTCCATAGATGCTGCTGCACCCGCTGAGTTTCTCCAGCTTTTTTTTGTGTACAAGTCTCTCTGTCTCTCCCCTCTCTCTGCCCTTCTCTTTTCACAGCCCACGACTCGACTCATGCACGCCCGATCCAAACCCCCCCTTCACCTCTCTCCCCCATCCTCTCCTTCCTCTCTCCCCCCCTTCCTCTCCCCTTCCTCAAATTTTTTTTTTCTAACATTAAATTTTCTCTCTCTGCTCCCCCCCCCCCTCTAGACGCACCTGAGAGGTGAGGGCTATTCATCAGTGGATAGGGTGGAGATGGGATAAAAGAAGCCAATTAATAAAATTAAGATAATATCAAGGGGTGTGATGAGTGTGTGTGTTTCTGGGTGCCAGATTCCCACCCCGCAACCGTGCTTTGGAGGAACAGACCCAACGGGTCTGCACTTGGTCTAGTATCCCTTAAAATTGTTGATATAACAAGATATTTCTGATACGACTGATGTATGTCAGCAAAGCTTCACAGGTCATTCTATTTCAGGAACAAAATCATTGGGGCAAGTTTGACAGCCATCACAATGCTCCCTCTGAAAACCCTGCATCACTTTGTGTGAATCCCAAATTACTCCAGCTCAGTTCACTGACATTCACTTGCAAAATATTTGAATGGGACGATCTGTGCTTCAGCAAACCAGTACATTCATTTACTGGAATTTGCTTTGAAGTGCATTGCACACTTAATGTCCAATTAAGAAACCTTTATTCCTGCTCCTTTTACGACTGAAATATTATCAGTAAAATGTGAATTTACCAGGTAATTGCCCAGAGTTATAAACAGCATCCGAGGGCATATATGCCCTCACTATACTCCCTATCGGCTCACAACTGTGCGATCAAATTCTGCTCTACCTCCATTTACAGGTTTACAGATGACACCATTGCAATGTGTCACATTTGAACTATGATCAGATGGAGTACTGGAAAGAGATAGAGAAATCAGTAACATAATGCCAAGACAACAATCTCTTCCTCAAAATGAAGGAACTAGTTATTGACCTCATGAAGTGAAATTGGTGTGTACCAGCAGATTCAGAAATGGTTAATTCTCCGTTGACAACAGAATGGTCCTCCCACAAACTGGGGCGTGGTCCCAATCTTCCAACCTACATCATTGCAGACCTTGCACTTTTCATTAATCTGCATTTTCTCTGTAAGTGTTAAGCTATAATTATCTTACACAATGTTCTGAAATCATATTTTTCTCTTTGAATTACTGTTTATGAATTGATTGTACTCATATATGGTATGATTTAACTGGATAGCACACAAACACAGCATTTCACAGTATCTCAGTACAAGTACCAATAATAAACCAATACATGCCCAGCCAACCACTATACCTATTTTATATCAGATACTCGGACAACGAGTGATAAGTAATAGTGCTGGCTCTGTGAATTCTGGCCCTAGTTATGCATTTTTCTCCTCATAGAGTCATAGAGTGATACAGCATGGAAACAGGCACTTTGACCCAACTTGCCCACAACGGCCAACATGTTCCAGTGACACTAGTCCCACCTGCCCACTTTTCGTCCATATCCCTCCAAACCTGTCCTATCCATGTACCTGTCTAACTGTTTCTTAAATGTTGGGATAGTCCCAGCCTCAACTACCTCCTTTGGCAGCGTGTTCCATACATCCACCACCCTTTGTGTGTAAAAGTTACCACTCAGATTCCTAATAAATCTTTTCCCCTTTACCTTAAACCTATGTCCTCTGGTCTTAGATTCCCCTATTCTGGGCAAGAGATTCTGTGCATCAACATGACCTATTCCTCTCATGATTTTATACACACTAGTTCTCTTGAAATTTGTCTGCTGTTTTCTTAAACATTACTTGAGGAAATGCATCTTCACAGTGTGAAACAAACCCTTTGCATTGAAGGAGAATGGAAACAGAACAAATCTCAATAAACTTGAGATAGACACAAAAAGCTGGAGTAACTCAGCGGGAAAGGCAGCATCTTTGGAGAGAAGGAATGGGTGACGCTTCTGGTCGAGACCCTTCTCCAGCTTTTTGTGTCTGTCTTCAGTTTAAACCAGCATCTTCAACTTTTTCTTACTCAAGTCAGTGTCACTTAAGAAGAGGTCAGTGTGTCTGTTACTGAATATCAGGTGAGATTTCCAAATCCCATTCAGTGAACTCATGGCTGTTACTGACATACTCTGCATGGTAAAGAATTTCTTCAGACCACAAATTCCATCTTGTCCCTACTAGCTGTCGACAAAAGGACATTTTTTCAGATCAATTTGAAGTTTCTCTGCAAAGACTGCTTTGAAACATAGTTTGTATGCTGGAACTTATTGTTTAAAGTAGCTGTGAATTTATCAACTTGAGAGAAATGAAGACACTGCTAAATGCAACCCAGAGGAGCAACATGCGTGCATTACAAAAGGGCTTCTTTAGAATTTAATTGTGTGCAAGTACAGTATGTGGCATTGTCTGTCACTATCCTGGACACATGTCAACTTATGATACTTGTATCAATCAGAATTATCATACAGGTTCATACTTATGATACTTGTATCAGTTAGAATTATCATACAAGTATCATACAGGTTATGATACTTGTATCAATTGGAATTTTAAGAATGTCAACAGTGGTTTCTGTTCCACACTGGAATACAGCAAAAATATACAGAACCTGGGTATCTTAATAAAATGCAGGGAATGGAGGGATATAGGCCATATGCAGTGAAAGGAGATCCGTTTAACTTGGCATCATGCTCAGCACAGACATTGTGGGCTGAAAGGCCCATTTCTGTGCCATGCTAATCTAGGTTCTCACATAGAATATGGAACAGTACAGCACAGAAACAGGCCCTTCAGCCTATAATGTCTGTGCCAAACATGAAGCAAAATTAAATTAGCCCCATCCACCTGCAAATAGTCGATATCCTACATTCTCTGCCTGTTCATGTATCTGTCTAAATGCATCTCGAACATTACTATCGTATCCACCTCTGTTCCTGGCAGTGCAATTCAGGCACTAGCCCCACTCTCTGTGTAAAAAGCTTGTCCTTTAAACTTTTCCCCTCTGACCATAAAGCTATGCCCTCAAGTGTTTAATATTTCCATCCAGGGAAAAGGACTATGAATATCTACTCTACCCAAGTTTTTCATTATTTTATATACTTCTATCATATCTCTTCTCTGCCTCTGACAGAGAAAACAATCAAAGTTTATTCAATCTCCTAATAGATAATATCCTATAATCCAAGTAGTATTCTAGAAAACCTCTTCTGCACCATCTCCAAAGCCTCCATGTCATTCCTGTAATGGGGTGACCAGAACTGCATTCCAAGTACTCTAAATATCGCATAACCAAAGTTTTATACCACTGACTGGCATTATTGCCCCTTTCATAAACTGGCAGACATGAAAATGGAACAAAAATCTCACCTTCCTCACTTTGTTGCTGCTCACCCTCCTCACTGAAGCCTGGCATTCACCAAACCTTGCACTTTCACCTACCTGCAGCACCTCAACGCGAAGCAACTCTCTTCAAAATAGTCACCCTGTGAGACTCTGCATCTTTTTTCTGTCCTGCTAAACATTTCACAAGAAAAGCTTACAGCTGCTCACCTGAATTTGACATTTTAAACTCTCAGTGCCCCTCCCCATCCCATCACATCCTTGCTGCTGAACCTGTCAAAAGGAAGACGAACTTAAAGAGGAATAAGGGTTTACTCCCTATGGTCTAGTATCCAACATTCATCCCTTTACCAAAGTAAAAACTGCATGGGCGTGCATGGGAGCGTGATGGGTGTAAATTGCCAGATGCACTTTCTTCATTACAGCATAGGTTACTCTTCAAAAGTACTTAATTGGTTTAATACATATTGAAATAGTCATAAATCATATGAAACACTTTATAAATGCAAATCTTATTTATATTAATTGTAAACCCATAACATAAATCTACATTTAAAATAGAGGCTACAGCTGCAGATTAGTAATCACATATAATTACACCTACCTTCCAACCTATGTCTGATCTTCCCTTTCGTTCTTCCCTCACCACTTGCCCCTGCTTCTGCACTTATTCTTCCATGTTCTTTCAAATTTTTGGAAGATCCTCAAACAGAAACTTTATTTCCCTCTGTTCAAATGCTGCCGGATGGCGAGAATACCAGGATTCTCTCTTTATATTATGGATTTAAGTGTCACACAATAGATTGGGCTAATTCAGTTTTGGATGACTTGTATAAACACGTTGAGAAATGAGGACAATCAGAAACTATGCAAATTGTTTCCACGATACCAGCCCTTCATTACAGTAATCCTTGATGGTTAAAGCATTGTGTGTAGCCAACATGTTTTGACCTGTTTCACTTCCTGTAATCGGATACTAACTCCAGTTTATGATGGCTTTCCTATTGTTAGTTGTTAATCATGGTGTTTGTTGCAAAGAAGCATAAGCAGAGGAATGAAAATTGAAACTGACAAATTCTACATAAGGTTTCACAATAAGACTTGCAATCATATGGAAAGTGCTTTGAGGTGAATCCTTGAGAATATCCCAAAATAAGTTGTGTCATGGAGTCATAGAGCTATGCAGCTCGGAAACAGTTCTTCAGCCCTCGTCGACCATGCTGACCAAGTTGCCTAACTAAACTCGTCACATTTGCCTGTGCCCGGCCTAGATCCCTCCAAACCTTTCCAACAATATATCTGTCCAAGTGTCTTTTAAATGTCGACAGTATGGAAGATCCCCAGCTACAGGGGCAGCTCGATCCACATTGTTCAATCAACATTACTGAAATATTATTCTGTTGTCATTCCATTGGTGTTGTGGTAGTATTATCATGAAGAAGCAGCAGCATCATGGGTTAGATATATGGCTGTTGTGCAGTAATTAAAATGGATGTCCCCATCCCTCATGAGTTACTCAGCCATGTTCTTAGGTGCAACTTTGATGAATGCCACATACATTACTCCCCACAACAATGATGATTGGATTAAAAAGTTTAATTAGTTTGGTGGACATGACCAATGAACAGTGGTATGTTGACCCTCTGCTAAAATTCCCCTCAGCAACTTGTGTTCTTAATTATGGCTTCCTATAATTTGCCACAAATGTTTGGATTAAAGGCCTGTAATCTCTTTGATTTCTTATTCATCACCTAAAAAAAGGATTTCAAAGAGACATGGAGTCTTACTGCGTGGAAACAGGACCTTCAGCCCAATTTTCCCACACCGGCCAATATGTCCTATCTACACTAGTCTCACCTGCCCGCATTTGGCCCATATCCCTCTAAACCCGTCCTATCCGTGTAGCTGTCTAAATGTTTCTTAAACATTGCAATAGTACCTGCCTCAACTACCTTCTCCGGCAGCTCGTTCCATACATCTGCCATCATTTGCATGAAAATGTTCCCCCTCACCTTAAACCTAAATACTCTGGTTCTCGATTCCCCTACTCTGGGCATGAGCCTCTGTGCATATACCCAATCTATTCCTCTCATGATTTTGTACACCCCTCATCCTCCATCGCTCCAAGGAATAAAGTCCTAACCTACCCAACCTCTCCCTATAGCTCAGGCCCTCGATTCATGGTATAGCCTGGGACTGGATGTCAAGTATCCCGTCAGGCTTTCGGAGGATGCTACTAGCTAGAGACAGACAGAGCAAAATGCTGGAGCCAGGAAAACGAAGGAGTGCAGTGAAAATGGTCATGTCATTGACATCTGGTGGGAGCAGAGCTGAAGGTAACTTCATGGCTAAGGCAGTACGGCCTTGAGAAGATAAGACATATTGCAAAATAACTCTTTAATGAGAAGGAGATATGACCAGGCAACATAATTAAGAACTCCCTAGCCTGATAAGGAATGAAGATTTTTTTTGTTTATTCAGCCCTTGGTGAAGTGACAGCTTGAAATGATTGACTGAGAAGCCATGAGAGCATTGGGTTAGAACAAAAGCTTCCTTTGGGAGATTGAAGGGAAATTAGTATAAAAGAAGGGCGATCCGAGACATCGGCAGCGACAATCCGGGAACAACCATCGTAACAAGGAGGGACCTGAGTCCGAAGCTCAGAGAAGACTACCCCCTACTAACAGAGTGAATCTGGCCAATTAATTCACGGGTAAGAGTTTAAGAAGTAATGTTGAAATAGTAAAGTAAATGAGAAGTTATTAAAAGTCAATTGTTTGCATGCATGTTTAAAGTTACTCCAGTGTTAATAAAGATTAAGTTGTACTGAACTGAATCTTGATTTAGAGTCTTTTGTTCGGCACGTCAGTTGATACCCTATAGAGGTAATAGGGTCAACATTTTGGTGTCTCTGGGTGGGCACCTTTGAGTGGTCAATTTATGTGGCCCCACCATGCCCGAATCACAGACGTGCCGAACAACAGCGGTCGTGAGGGACTGGGCGGGAATTTAGCAGGGAAGACAGTCACTGAGGATTCAAAGGTCATCTATACGCCCTCCTGACTGCACATCAGAACCGCCGGACCCTTACCCAGGTCGCCTCCCCAGCTCTTGGATGGGGTCCAGAAACATTACAATAATGGGCGAGTGCCCAGATTGGGAACATGTGCTCCAGGAGCACCTCGATCATAAATGGCCGATGTGGGTCGAGTCTGCAGATATAATATTAGAGGGTCCGGGACCCATAGGTATCACGCGGCGCTCCAGGATTTTGTAGTGTAACGAAATCCTCGCGCGCCACCTGTGTGACGTATCGGCTACGCACGCTGACGCATTGGCTACGCATGGCGTCGCACGCTGTATCATGTGGTGATGCATGGTTATGTCACCGTGCGTCAACGCCGTAAACATGGGACGGCGTGCGCCGCCCAAACGCAGTCGGCCCCCTTTTACGCGTCATGTAACCTCTAACCTCGTCCACGTCATGTAACCTCTAACCTCTTCCTGGGTTTCTTGCTAGCCTTTCTTGTTGTACTCCTGCCTGGCTGATCTGTAAGTATGAGGGCTGCTGCTAACAGACGTCTCTGCTGTTGCTGTAGCAATAACATCTGTAGTTCTTCCATGATGGTCATGATGCAGAATAGGGAAGCAGGGTATTCTAATGACGTCACGCGCACCAGACGGCTGTGCTGACGCATGATGACGCGTGATGACGTGTGATTTGCGCGCGACGTCTCGCATCACGACGCGTCGACCTATTCTACATATGACGCGTAAATGAGGCGCAAATGACGGCCAAGTGGGACAGGCCCTTAAGATTGAAGATCTGATACAGGCTCAAACCACAGACAATGAACTATAACAAATCCGAGATGGAGTTTACCCAGTTTCACATGACAGCTAAGATACAAGTGGAGGACAGACTTGTCCTTAAAAATGTGGTACCCACCCAAGATCATAATTTAAAAAATATTTGATAATGCCACAATGTTCAGGGATACCAAGGGGTTGAAGCAAGCACTGGGTGAATTAAAATCTTGGGTTGGTGGCCAAGTATGGATAACGACAGAAACATAGAAACATAAAACACTATGGGGGATAACTGTTTGGTGTGAATAACCCAGATCACTATGCAAACGAAGGAGAATTTACCAGACCAGTGAATGGTCCCTGGACAAACTTACAGGTAGATTACGCAGTGGGAGTTGGGTGTGGAACAGTCTCCGGAGAGAGGAGGAGAACTTCTTCAAAGTAGGCCGCAAAGACCGCTCCCTCCGTAACTCCCTTGTCAATTCTTCCCTTCCCTCCCATACCACCCCCTCCCCTGGCACTTTCCCTTGCAACCGCAAGAGATGCAACACTTGTCCCTTCACCTCCCCCCTCCACTCCATTCAAGGACCCAAGCAGTCGTTCCAGGTGCGACAGAGGTTCACCTGCATCTCCTCCAACCTCATCTATTGCATTCGCTGCTCTAGATGCCAGCTGATCTACATCGGTGAGACCAAGCGGAGGCTTGGCGATCGTTTCGCCGAACACCTCCGGTCGGTCCGCAATAACCAACCTGAACTCCCGGTGGCTCAGCACTTCAACTCCCCCTCCCATTCCGTATCTGACCTCTCTGTCCTGGGTCTCCTCCATGGCCACAGCGAGCAACACCGTAAATTGGAGGAAATGCATCTCATATTCCGCTTGGGCAGTCTACATCCTGGTGGCCTGAACATTGAATTCTCCCAATTCTGCTAGCCCTGGCTGTCCCCTCCCCTTCATCAGCCATCTGGTTGTCTCCTCCCCTCCCCCAGCCCTCGGGCTCCTCCTCCGCCTTTTCCTTTTTTCCTTTCTTCTCCCCACCCCCTATCAGTCTGAAGAAGGGTTTCGGCCCGAAACGTTACCTATTTCCTTCGCTCCATAGATGCTGCTGCACCCGCTGAGTTTCTCCAGCATTTTTGTGTACCTTACAGGTAGATTACATTGGCCCTCTGCCACCATGCAAGGGGAAATGTAAGTATATCTTGGTAATCATTGACACATTTACCAAATGTGTTAAAGCTTTTCCTATCAGGTATGACACAGCTAAGACCAGGGGTGATATACTGGTATGGCAGATATTTACCAAATGCGGACTTCCACGCAGCATTGAGTCAGACCAAGGCTCCCATTTTACTGCCCAGGTCATGCAGAATGTAATGCCCTTATTGGGACTAAACCAGAAACTCCACCTAGCATACCATCCACAGTCAAGTAGTATAATTGAAAGAATGAATAGAATCCTGAAACCATGATTCAGAAAACTGACCAACGAAACAATTCAATGTAAAGGAATCATTCAGTGAACAGAGTAACTGCCAGTACCACATCCTGGTGGATGCATGTGAGACATTGTCTCTGCCTCCCATCCATCGCAAGCAAAAAAAGGAAGCCCAGGACGTATTAAAACATTGGCTTATTAGCCTGTACCAAGAACTGTAAATAAGAGCAGATATTACTTGTGTTTTACAGATAATTGATGTTTTGCAAAGTGAAATTGTTGATTGCGGTGATAATAGAGCTTAAGATGTCGGACTGGTATATAACCTTACTGAGGCATTGTGCCTCAGAGATTGGACTATGCTAGCATATTCTGGTATAAAGACACTATATGGTAAATGCACAAATAAAGATAGAATCCAATGTGTGAAAGGTCTAAAGCTGGGTCAGCAATGATGGAGGGAAGGTTGGAATATGTCCCAATACAAAAGAAGGACCTCAAATCCGGGAAATATATATATTTGATTGACACAAACATTGCTTGAGCAAGAAGTAGGGAAAATAAAAAAAAGGGAGCTCAGAGCTAAGACCCGTATGAGAAGAGGTATAATTAATGATGTAGGCACAGCTTATAGTGCTGGAATGTCCATTGTCAATGCCTTTGATCTGAAAAATCTAGGTAGCAAACTAAGAGGCTTAACTCAGCAAGTCAAGCAAGTTCTGACAGAATTGAATAATAATTGTGATGGCAATTTCTTAACTTTCCAATGTCCAACTTTTGATTGCCATTACTACTCAGGGATGTGGTGGAGATACAGTTTACGCACTCACTGATAGCAAAAAATAATCTTCCAGTCGTTGTTTCTTGATTAAATAGTATTTTATTGAAGTAGTACAAAACAATGAAATGATTCATATAACTTTTTGTTCTTACTAACTGTTTCTTCCGTGTCGTCTCTAGTACAAATGGGTCTCATGGTAGTGATCGTGGAAAAAACTGTTGTCTTCACCATCCCTCCAGGCTAAACTGAACTCTCAATCTATGTGTCTGTGCTAGCCTCCTCAGATATAGACACGCCCTTCTACGTAGCAAATCCCACCCACAAGCATACAAAAAGTTAATACTAGAGATATCTGGACATGGCTATAATATACAAACAGTAACTAACTTAAGCATAAATGGCTCCGACACACCGGCCCCTAATTGTTCTACGTATATAACGAAGCAATTACCAATAGACATTAAAAGGAGCTTAACATATATCAAAAACAAAAGAAATATACACTATATGTAAGCATTCAAACTTCTTTAGTGATTCTTCTATCTTCTTCTTCAGCTTCTAAGAGCAGACATGTCTTGGTTATCGGTCTTACCAAGATGTTTTTCTTAGTCTGAAGTAGTACTGTACGCACCAAACCTTTAGCATCTGGTATGATCTCTAATATTCTGCCCATCAGCCAGGAACCTCGTGATGCAATTGAATCAACCAACAAAACGATATCACCTGGAATAAAATGTCTTCTAACCCTTGACCATCATTGTCCTTCTTGGATTAGAGGCAAATATTCTTGAGTCCACCATTTCCAAAAAATATCTGCCATGTATTGTACCTGTCTCCATCTGCATCTAATGTACAAATCTTCCTTCACAAAGACCCCAGGTAATATTGGATTGGTCTTCACCAGAAGAAGATGATTTGGTGCAAGTGCTTCCAGATCCTTTGGATCATCAGAACTCTTGGTAATGGGTCTGTCATTTAAAATTGCTTCAACTTCACAAAATAAAGTTTGCAATACTTCATTGTTCAGCACATTTCGAACCATGTGGATCAATCATTCCCAAACACCGCCGTGATGGGATTCCGCTAGGGTATTAAAATGCTATCGTATCCGTTGCTGAAGCATATCATTCTGGATTTTCTCCTGATTTAAGCCTTTAAGTGCTTCTTTCAATTCTCTTTCCACTCCGATAAAATTTGTACCATTATCTGATCTTAAAGATGAAAATTGACCTCGTCGACAGATTAATCTTCGTAATGCCTGAATGCAGGAGTCTGTGTCAAATGTAGATGCAAGTTTAAGATGTACTGCTCTGCTTGCCATGCAAGTGAAGATGACACCATACCTTTTTACAAGACTTCGTCCTCTCTTGACCTCTATAGGACAGAAGTAATCTACTCCAACATCTGTAAATGGAGCCTGATCAGGTAGAATCCTCTCCAGAAGTGTCTGCCATTTTCTGTTCTCCAACTTTGCCACGCTGTCGTTCTCACCCAACACAATCTGTTATGACCTTTCTTGCAGCAGAGTTAGCCTTGATAATCCAATGCCTTTTACGAAGTTGCGACAGCATATAATTTCTTCCCCCATGTCCACTCTGTTCATGGATATGTCGTAACAGTAGTGTAGAAATATGAAAGTATTTCGAGGGAATAATAGGATGCTTAGCCTCTTCAGGCATCGCCAGTCTATTCAGGCGACCACCTACTCTCAGAAGTCCTTCCTCCAGTACCGGATCTAGCTTGTACAAACGACTGCTTCTTTCAACAACATGTACACCAAGTTCTAATGTTGATAGCTCTTCTTTGAATTTTTGTCTTTGACAGAAATAAATAACTGCATTTTCTGCCTTGAGAAGATCATCAGGACATAAACACTGTCCGCAGTATGACGCTTTAAAGACGCATCGTTTTATCAATCTTTTCCTCTAGTTTGCCAGGATCCTTTTCAAAGATACCTTCAGAAATCTCCTTTCTTTTTCGAGCCAACAGCAAGAACATTGTCATTAGTTTAAGAAACCAAGCCACCACAGTCTTCAGCTTATTCCATGATGAGAAATGGGTAATTAAATGGTTTGTTGGGTCTAATGGATCCTTGACAATTACTTTCACTGTGATATCTTACTTAATTTCCGGATCATTAGCTGGAATTTCAGATTCCAGGTTAAGCTTTGGCCATTCTCTGTCTGGCTTACAGAGAAACTCTGGTCTCTTGATCCATCTCTTATTGCTTAAGAAGCGGTCTGCTGTCAGTCCTGTAGAGGCTTCATCCGCAGGATTATCCTTTGTGTTACCGTATCTCCACTGTGATACATTAGTAGCACCCCTTACATAAGAGATTCTGTTTGCTACAAATGTTTGAAAGCATTTGTGTTTGTTGTTGAAGTACTTAAGCACTGTTGTGCTATCAGTCCAGAAGCTGGATTTCTCCAGCTGAAGCTGTAATTCCTTTTGCACCATTATGTCAATTCTGACAGCTAATGGGCCTGTCCCCCTTAGATGACTTATTAGGCGAGTGCAGGAGATTCTGCGCTCGCCACATGGTCGCCACATGTTCGCTGATGGTCTCTGGTGAGTGTCCTTCATGCTCGCGAGAAGTTCCCGCATTCTGGAAACTAGTCGTGGCCTCAGTATGATCGCCGCAAATTTTTCAACATGATGAAAATTTTTGGTCGCCATGGAGAAATTCCTGTAGTCGTAGGTGCAGTTGTAGTGGGGTCGCCATGTAGTTATGGGTAGTCGAGATAGTCGTAGGTAGTTTTAGCTAACCTTTGCTGACCGGTCATTTTCATTGGCCCATTGGGGAAAAAAAACGTAAGCAGAAATTTTCAGAACCAAGGATAACCGACCGGTAATGTTAAATGTCTGCCGAACGTCACAGCTGTGTATCTCTGGCTTCTTAAATGTTGTCAGGCTTCTTAAAAGTTGTCTCCGCTCCTTCTCCCCCCCTCTCCCCTCTTTTAAAGGACTTACCGTACACTGTGCTAGCCATCTTAATTACAGCGCCAACCTTCCTGTTCATCACGCTGTGTGTCTGTATCACCTTGGCGTGCGCGCGTGTGCGTGTGCGTGTGCGTGTGCGTGTGCGTGTGTGTGTGTGTGTGTGTGTGTGTGTGTGTGTGTGTGTGTGTGTGTGTGTGTGTGTGTGGTTTCTTCTTACAGAGCTCTTGCATAATCAACTTGGCTGGCAGAGTAAATGGTGCAAGAAATCCCAAAGGGTCGTACCACGGGTCGTACCACAGAACCAACCATGGATAGGATGCCCCATCTAGTACGTGGTTGCTCCTGAATCCAGATTCTGATCTTGAACACATCTGTTTCAACACACCAGTGCAATCCCAGTGCTCTTTCCATAGGCAGCCTGTCTTTGTCCAAATCCAACTCCCTGGTCTCCTTGGCTCTGTTATCTAGTGGAATGGTTTCCAATATAGCACGGCTGTTGCTGATCCACTTCGATAACATGAATCCTCCCTTTTGTTAGAGGGAAGTCAGGTATGCTACCATTAGAATTGCTTCCTGTACCGAAGACATGGATTTAAAAAAATCACCCACAGAGAAGTTGTTCTTTACTGTATTTGTCACTTCTTCTGGAAAGTGATCTTCATTGTCCTGGGCAGTCTTCCTTGATGCAAAGTTTGCACAACTTGATGATGACACTGCTCCAAAGAGATGTACCTTCATCTGGTATTCAACAAGATCTTGTTGTGCATCACCATGAGGCCACCATAGGAATCGCAAATAGTCAATATGCTTGTCTGAAACTTTGACTTGATGAAAGATTGGAATCAAATACACAGGACAAGATGTTAAGAAGTCCCTTGTGCCAATAGGTGGGGAGCATTTCACGACATTCGTTGATTGTTGAGAGTGGTAGACGCTCAACATCGGGGGGGGGGTGGGGGGGGTAACCTTCAGGACAGTTGGGCACAGGACACATCATCAGTAGTGTACCCTTGCATCACTGGGTGTTTCGGCCTTTTAACACTATACACCCTCCACAAGGGCGGCCCGCTGCAGGATGATCAACCCTCAGCGCATGTCCCGTGTCAAACCGTCCCAAAGATTCACCCCGACATACTTGGGGCCCAGCATGGGTCTTTCCGCTTGAGCCAAATCCACCGGCTGCTTCTTTCAGCCGCCTCTGAGAGTGATCTTATGGTCTTCCGCAGAGCCTGACCGTGGATTCCAAGCTCCTTCAGCAGTCTGATGGTAGATGACGCAACAAATCCTCTGCATCCCACTTCAACTGGATAGACTTTGGTGTTCCAGCCACGCTGCGTTGCCTCTGCTGCAAGCTCTGCGTAGCGCAGCTTCTTACGCTCATAGGCCTCCTCAACAGAGTTCTCCCATGGAACTGTGAGCTCTATGATGTAAGCAGTCTTCTGTGAAGGGGACCAGAACACCAAGTCTGGCCTGAGGGTGGTGGAAGCAATTTCAGGTGGAAAAATTAGTTGTCGGCCGATGTCCGCCAGCATCCTCCAGTCACGGGCCCTGCATTGGCTTCCTTCTTCTGATCTGGTGGAAGGAAGTTTAGAAGTTTTCTGTCCTTCTCGGACAAAGGTTATTACCCTTAGGGGAGGGTTGCTTGCTCTCGGAGGCAAGGAGTTGGTCGCACACCGCCTGTTCTCAAGGGCTGATGCCAGGCTTTTTAGTACCTGATTATGCCGCCACGTGTATCTCCCTTGCGTGAGGCTGGTCTTGCAGCCTACCATGATGTGTTTGAGGGTCGCTGGAGTTGGGCAGATGGCACAGGTTGGATCCTCGCCGTACCACTGATGGAGGTTCTTTGGTGATGGAAGCACGTCATATGTCGCTCTGATGATGAAGCTGATCTTGCTTGCTTCCATTTCCCATAGTTCTTTCCAGCTGATCTTCCTCCGCTCCACACCTTCCCACTGCATCCATTGCCCCTGCTTGGCAAGAGAGACCGCCTTTGCACTTCTTGCGGCCTCCTCCTGTCGCCGCACCTCCTCAACCACCAACGTCCTCCGCTCTGATGTTGTGGCCTTTCGCCAAGTTGGTTTACTTGTCGTAAGGCCAAAGCCTCCTCTTCCCTGCTGGACTTGCCCCACTATGTCTTTGTGCCTCAGGGCTGATGAAGCTTGCTGTACTGCATCAGATGGTGTCCACTTCCGGCCAGTTGCTAGGGGCGGCGCAACAGCACTGATGATCTTGTCTCTAGAGTCCCTCAGTGTCATCTGGAGTCTTACTTTAGAACACTTATATTCCTCTGTTAGACTAGTGAGAGGTAGTTCCAGGACCCCTTTGCCATAGAGGCCGATGTTAGTTAGACATCGTGGGACACCGAGCCATTTCTTCACGTATGAAGTTATGGTTCGCTCCATCTTCTCCACAGTTGTTATTGGGGCTTCATAAACGGTCAGTGGCCACATTGTCCGAGGAAGGAGTCCAAACTGTAGGCACCAGAGCTTCAGTTTCCCAGGCAGTAGGGTCTGATTGATGTTCTCCAGTCCATTGACAATTTCTTGCCTTAGTTGTTGCACCTGCTCTTTGTCCTTGAGACTTGCGTTATACCATCTTCCCAGGCTTTTAACTGGCTGCTCAGACACTGTTGGTATTGGGTTGTCACCAATACAGAACCTTGTGTCTCTAAGCACCCCCTTGACTATGGAGATGCTTCGAGATTTACTTGGTTTGATTTTCATTCGGGCCCACTTGATGTTCTCCTGCAGCTTTCCAAGTAGCCGCTTGGTGCATGCTGCAGTAGTGGTTAGTGTTGTCATGTCGTCCATGTATGCCCTGATGGGTGGCAGACGGAGCCCAGCCCTGGTTCGTTCACCGCCCACCACCCATTTTGAGGCCCTGATGATGACTTCCATGGCCATTGTAAAGGCCAAGGGTGAGACTGTGCAGCCTGCCATGATGCCTACTTCCAAGCGCTGCCATGTTGTACTGAAGTCAGCTGTTGTGAAGCACAGCTGCAGGTCTTGGTAATATTTCTTGACCAGTGTGGTGATGAGCTCTGGTACATGGAAAAAGGCAAAAGATTCCCAAAGGAGTTCATGGGGAACTGAACCAAATGCATTGGCCAGATCGAGGAAGATCACATGTAGGTCTCTCTTGTCCTTCTTAGCTGCTTGGATCTGGTGCCAGATCATGCTTGTATGCTCCAAGCAACCCGAAAATCCTGGAATTCCTGCTTTCTGTACAGATGTATCAATGTACTTGTTTGTTACCAGATAGGTGGACAGCCTTTGTGATACAATGCTAAAAAAGATTTTTCCCTCGACGTTGAGGAGACATATTGGCCGGAATTGGCTGATGTCTGACGAATCCTTTTCTTTAGGTATTAGCACGCCGCCGGCCCTTCGCCAAGCCTTAGGTATTGTTTGCTTCTTCCACACCACCCTCATGAGCTTCCATAGAAAGCGTAACACATCTGGTGCGTTCTTATAGAGCTTGTATGGTACTCCGTTTGGCCCCGGAGCTGAAGCTGCTCTTGCTCGCCGGACCGTGTTCTCCACCTCTTTCCATCTCGGAGGGCTGGTGTCCATGTTGAATTCAGGTGGTTGAATAGGCGGGATGTCATGTGGGATGACCAACTGCTCATGCCTTTTCGTGTCTTTGTGGGCCTTTTCCAGGTGTTCCTCCAATTCCTGTTTTGATGTTTTCAAAGTTCCACTTTTTTCCTTTGCGAAGAGGTCTTTGATGAACTTGAAAGGGTCTTTATAGAACCGTGTTCTTGTGTGTTCTTTCTTCTTGCGAAGTTTCCTCAAGTTCTCTGCTTTTCGCAAGGTTGCCAATCGGTTCTTGATGTCCTCTTGGAGTAGCATGAGACCTTCTCTCTCTGCGTCAGTTGCTTTTTTCCATTGCTTTTTCAACTGTCTCCTCTCTCTGATTAGCCTCTCGATCTCCTGCTGCCTCCTGGACTTGATTGGTGTTGGTAATTTCTTTCCACCTCTCCCTTTACTCACCCCAAACCGTTCTTCTCCATAGCTGTAGATTGTGTTGCCCATCCTTTCAAGCTTTTCCACTGCTGTGCCCGTTTGTTGCTCCAAGATATGTATAAGGTCACTGTTGACCGTCTCCCACTCTTTCTTTTCAACAGCCTTGGGCCATTTCACTCCAGGTTTGTGCCCTTTGATCTTTCCCTCCAATGGAGGTCTTTGTAGTTGTTGCGTGGGCTCCTCCACCGGCATTTCTGTGCTTGTATCACCCTCTTCAGTGACATGGGTGCTGATGCTCTGCGAACTTTGGTTTGTGTCCCGTCGCTGTGCTTCACTCGACTGATTTGACTGGTTGCTTCGTAAGAAGTACTGGTCAATGCGAGGCCCATGTTTCTGCTCTCTCAAGCACTTTTTCTTCCCTTGGTGGATCTTCAAGCCCTTCACTGATGTTAATTTCTCCCAACCACAGATGCACACCTGAAGTTTGTGTCCCGCAGCTGTTGTGGATGTCTCATGTGTCCTGGGCAGTCTTCCTTGATGCAAAGTTTGCACAACTTGATGATGACACTGCTCCAAAGAGATGTACCTTCATCTGGTATTCAACAAGATCTTGTTGTGCATCACCATGAGGCCACCATAGGAATCGCAAATAGTCAATATGCTTGTCTGAAACTTTGACTTGATGAAAGATTGCTTTAATATCAGCCATCAAAGCAATCGGCTCTTGTCTGAATCTGATGAGAACTCCAATGAGTGAGTTCATAAGGTCTCGACCCTGTAGCAGTTGGCTGTTAAGTAATGTTCCCTTGAAGACTGCTCCACAGTCAAAGACCACCCTTAAGGTTCCTTTCCTTGAGTGATACACCCCATGGTGTAGGATACACCAAAGCTCTCCATCACTTCGATGCAGCTGGTCCACTGGTACCATTTCAGCATAATCATTGTCAATCATTTCTTTTAGGAAAGATGTATATTCATCATGAAATTTCATATTCTTCCCAACCTGCATTTCAGGTTCTGGATGCACTGCTCGGCAATGCAACGGTTATTCGTCAGACTAACACTTTCTTGTTTGAAAGGCAAGTCTAGACAATAGTGTCCATCTATCATCTTTACTGAGTGCTTCATAATATCCAAGAACTTTACTTCTTCTCTGGACATTTCTTCTGATTCCTTGCTGGTTCTCTCATTGAAGTCGTAATTGTATTGCTTAAAGAGTAGCTCCTCTAAGTTTACAGTAGATATTCGATTGACAGCAACAGAAGGGAAGTTATTCTTATCCCTGCTTTTGTTGTTCCTTCTCAACGGGCCATAGATAACCTATCCAAGTAGGGTCCTCATGGCAAATGGACCGTCCCCTTGACTGTTAACAAACTCTCTAGGTTCCAATACCTTCGAAGCATTTGTTCCAATGAGTAGGTCGATGCCAGAATCTATTTTAGGAATCTTGATATTCTTCAAGTAAGGCCATTGTTTCAGGTCTTCCTGCTTGGGTATGTTTAGATGAGAAACAGGCATGGTCATGTGTAAACACATAAGATAGTTGTATAAAATCATCTTTATCCGGACTAGATATTTCCAAACCTGTGATATGATGACTATCGTAGCATTTCTCTTCATTTATGGTACGCAAGAGAATCTTATGTAGACAAAAAGCTGGAGAAATTCAACGGGTGAGGTAGCATCTATGGAGCGAAGGAATTGGTAACGTTTTGGGTCGGGATCCTTCTTCAGACTGATCTTAGTCTATTTCTTCTTCAGATTGATCTTAGCAAGAGAATCTTAGTCTTTTGTCCTGCAATATCCAGCCTTCTCATCAAGCTTTCTGTGCAAAAGGTAGCTGACCTTCCATGATCCAAAAATGCATATGTTTGCAACACTGTATTCCCCTTGCCACTAAATCTACTTCAACTTCCATACAAGCAGAGACCCTTGAAGATGCATTAGCTGCAGAACCAGATTTATCTCTTGACATTCGAGACGAGACATTTGAGACACTGTCTTCAGGTCTAATTTCTTCTGTGGTTACAACACCTTGTTGCATAGCTCTTCCCACTGTAGAGCATGTAGTTTGTGGTCCAATTTCAGAATACCACTTCTCCACGTCCTACGAAACCATTGAAAAATTCCACTTTTCCTTGAAACCACTGATTATGCCTTTTGCGCTCCTCCTTAGGCAGTGGTAAATCTAGCAATGACTGTTGGCTTTCTCCAACCTTATGGCAGAGGTTCATTAATTGATCCAGATTAGATTTTACTTTCTTCGCATTCTCATCAAAATTCATGAGTTCCTTCTGGTTTTCAATTGACTTGATAACCTGTTTTCATAACTTGTTTCTTTCCTTCTGGCATTTTTCCAGGAACGCAGCTTGGCCTTTATCAGTGAATTTAATGGTTCTTTTTCCACATCCTCTCGAATTTGGCTCCCCTTCGCCCTCTTGTGGCTGTTCTTCTTTAAACATGCTTGCTTGTACATCGATATCAAATGTATCCGAAAGTCTTCTAACAGATTGTTATTCAAAACATCAAATAGAGTTCAAAGACAAAACTGGCTATTCATCAATACATCATTAAATTCAAGGTCCTGAAAGTCCCCCACCAGCATCTATGGTAAACAATCGCTGGCTTTGGCACTCAAAGTTCCTAGAAGACAAGTTTGGCACTTATCTTCTAGGAACTCAAAACATCACTAAAATTGAGATTTTCAAGGTCAACTGTTCAGCCCTAGTAGCTTACCTTTAAGCTATCATAAACAATCTTCCTGGCTGCTTTTCTTCAGCTTTTAACTTTAAAGCTCTTAGCTTTTAAAGAAAAAGAAAATACTGGTCCATATATGACAAAGTAGCCATTCTTACTCATGAATCCCTGTGCTTGGCTTTCGAAATCTTCAATCTTTGTTCTTCAGATGACATTGATTGCCATTATTACTCGGGGATGTGGTGGAGATATAGTTTACGCATTTGCCGATAGCAAAAACGAATCTTCCTGTCATTGTTTCTTGATTAATTAGTGTTTTATTGAAGTAGTACAAAACAAAGAAATAATTCATATAACTTTTCGTTCTTACTAACTGCTCCATCCGTGACGTGTCAAATACAAGTGAGTCTTATGGTAGTGATCATGGTAAAAAAACTGTTGTCTTCACCATCCCTCTAGGTTAAATTGAACTCCCAATCTATGTCTGCGCTAGCCTCCTCAGATATAGACACGCCCATCTACGTATCAAATCCCATCCAAAAGGAAACAAAAAGATAAAACTAGAAATATCTAAACATAGCTATAATATACCAACAGTAACTAACTTAAGCATAAATGGCTCCTACAATAATAATATGCTAGATTCAGAAGGGAATATATAGAGGGAAATTATGCAAAGGAACAAGTGGTCAAAGTTCTGGAAAGCCATGTAAAAACAATGAACCAGATCATAAAGGAAAAGACCAAAGATAAGTCGAGCTCCCACAAAACAGGACCCTGTGTAGTATCTATAAAATTGGATGCGAGAACAACTGAGAGAAATCTTGAGTGGGTCAGCCAAGGAAGAGTTTTCCCTCTTGTATTCGTGATAAACAATTGGGGAATTTGACCAAGAGAGAAATACATCCGAGGATACCAGGGAGTCAATTCCACCGATTAACTAAAGCCTGGTTCAAGGAAGGTTGTGGAAGAGCTGCTAGTAAAGCTTTGGGAATGATACTGGGACTTCTAATAATCTCTCAGGATAAACGTGGGCTGGAAGTTTACCAAGTAGAAAATATAAGCATTATTACGGAAGGGATATGGCTAGGACATAACGAATTTCTGCCTTATGACATAGTAAAGACAGAAGGATTGGTAGGTAGAGCCTGACTAAATGCCAACACACTGACGGGATTGCTATCTGTCCATACCCTATATATGTATAGCCACTTCTTTAAAGGAATATCAGTATGGTGTTCAGACATGTCCTATTACCAATACAAATACCCGCCAGAATTGGTAAAAATTGGTAAAGAGTTGATTGATATACCTAAATGTAAAGAAATCACAATGGAAGGAACTGAGGGAATAAAAGAAGATTTAGGCAAATACTTCCAAAAATATATTACTGAAGTTAGGCTCCTGCCTGAGAATTTAAAATGGTTTATGAAACAACTTGATGCCCACAGTACATTCATTAAGGTCATCCAGCACACTGGAGAAATTGAAATGAATATTTAAAAAAAATTAAGGAAACCAGCTGGTGGGACAATATTTGGAACTGGGGTGCAAATGTACAAATTCACCCGTGGGTAAGGATTGCCTCCCACATTGCTATCATTGTAATGGTTTTAATTTTAATATATCAAATGTATGTGTTGATGATGTTTAAACATTGGAAAGTGGGAATAGAGAGAAAGCTAAACATGGAACAGTACCTGTTGAAACGTAATCAAAAATCAGAAAAGGACAAATGTAAAGAACAAGTAAGAAATGACAAATTATAGAGGCAACAAGCTGAGTCAGACATGTATACATAGATAAGGTAAAATATTAGGGAAATAATGCTTTAAGAGTATCATAATAATCTTAATAACTATTTGCATGGCTATGCCTTGTAGAAAATTGTAACATGGCAAAGAATCAGATATTTACATGAATGAGATGAAATATGGCCAATGTTCATTGTGATCCAATTTGCTGAATGCTCAATGGATCAAAGGGGGGATATGGATGGGACTGGATGTCAAGTATCCCGACAGGCTTTGGGAGGATGCTACTAGCTAGAGACAGACAGAGCAAAATGCTGGAGCCAGGAGAACAAAGGAGCGCAGTGGTGGGAGCAGAGCTGAAGGTAACTTCACGGCTAAAGGGCCTGTCCCACTTGGGCGTCATTTGCATGTCACGCAGATGGCGTGCGAAGATTTTGTACATCCCAAAACCCTGGGGCGCCGCGCGTGACCGCGCGTCACTGCCTATGTCACCACGCACCATGCGTGCGTAATGCGCACCTTGTGCGCATCACGTGCACGTCACGACACGCACGTCGTGCATCGTGACGCGTAAATGCTGTCGCGTAAATAACGCGCAAATAATGCCCAAGTGGGGCAGGCCCTTAAGGCAGTACAGCCTTGAGAAGATAAGGTGCCTGGAATGGACATATTGCAAAATCTATATCTATCTTCTTCTATCTATCTTCTATCTTCCTATATCTATACTATTACTAAAACTCTCATCTTGTCCTCTTCCGGTTTGCGTTGTTTTTAAATTTGTGCAAAAACTGTACACTATATCGATAGGATTTGCTTGCCACTTTACTCACCATTCTCCTCTGCTCCAAGCGCACCAAGTTTTGTTCCGATCGGTGAAATATTACATAAGTTATTGGTCTGTTATTGGCCAGGACGGCGACGCCTTTTCCAGCACCCGCTGTCAATCACCGGCGCCGTGTGGGCTGTGTTCCATGGGCGGGGGCTGTGAGCGCGCCAGGCGCTGCGGACGGAAGCCGTTGAGTGAGTCGGGAGCCGGGTCCTGGAGCCGGTGAGTGCGGTCGGGGCCGGGAACCGGTGAGCCCACACACCACCCTCCCACACCCTCCTCCCACACCCCGCTCCCTGACACCCCCCCCTCCCCGACACCCCCTCCCTGACAACCCCCCTCCCCTACACCACCCCACACCCCCTCCCCCACACCCCCCTTCCCCAACACACCCTCTCTAATGAGTAGGAGATATGAAAAGGCAACATAATTAAGAACTCCCAGCCTGATAAGGAATGAAGATGTTTTTTTGTTTATTCAGCCCTTGGGGGAGTGACAGCTTGTAAGGATTGACTGTAAAGCCATGAGAGCCTTGGGTTAGAAGAAAGGCTTCCTTTAGGAGATTGATGGAAAAGAAGGGCGGTCCGAGATCAGCAGCGACAACCCGGGAACACCCATCGCAAGAAGGAGAGACCTGAGTCCAAAGGACTACCCCCTACCAACAGAGTGAGTCTGGCCAATTCATTCATACGGGTTGCATCTGACTCCAAGTCATGAGTTTTGTGATTTAGTTTAAGAAGTGATGTTGAAATAGTAAAGTAAATGAGAAGTTATTAGAAGTTAATTGTTTGCATGCATGTTTAAAGTTACACAAGTGTTAATAAAGATTAAGTTGTACTGAACTGAACTAAACCTTGGTTTAGAGTATTTTGTTCGACACGTCAGTTGATACCCTACAGAGGTAATAGGTTCAACACTGGCAACATCCTTGTAAATCTTCTCTGTACAGAGAATCATCTTCCACTAGCAAACAAGGGAGTAAATTTTAAAATGAGATACTTTTCATCCAAAAATGTTATTAAAACATCAAGAAGAATGTGTGTTTAGCTGATAATGCAGGGACGCGTGCATTTCAATTCACTGGAACAGAATGCCTCCTATGTGAAGGATACAGATAATTCAAAAATCAATACCATAGCAACACTGGGAGGAAATGCTGGAAGCTCCACATTGTATTGCGTATAACACCAAGAGTAATTTATTCACACTACTGTCTCTCCCACCCCCGGCAATCTGTTCCAAATGGATTTTATTCAATGGTATTGAATATACTGTACAGTGAATTCAAGTGCAACCATTTTACTTGCTTGCTTGCAAAATATGTTTGGTTGGAGAAACAGAGGTATTGGAATTACTACAAGGCTGTTTGAACAATAAAGAAGTGGAATAATTTATAACTGATTATGGATTAATAAAATACTATGAAATGGCTTTCATAATCCAGTACTGGGTCCCATTGTCTGCAACATCCTATTAATGGATTGTGAAATAAAGTGGGAAATAAAGTCAACAAAATTGTTAAAATCAAAATAAATTTTTAACTTAGAGTCATCGGGTCATACACTGTGGAAGCAGGCCCTGATCTATTCCTCTCATGATTTTGTACACCTATAAGATCACCCCTCAGCCTCCTGCGCTCCAGGTCAGAGAGTCCTACCTAGCCTGCTCAACCTCTCCCTCTAGCTCAGAACCTCGAGCCCTGGCAACATCCCCTTAAGACTTCTCTGCACTCTTTCCGGCTTGACAACATCTTTCCTATAACACGGTATCTAAAACTGAACACAATACTCCAAACGTAGCCTCACCTATGTCTTATGTAACTGCAACATGCTCTCCCAAATTCTATGCTTAATACTCTGACTGGAGAAGGCAATGTGCCAAAAGCCTTTTTGACCACCCTATCTATTTGTGACACCACTTTCAAGGAAGTTTGTACCTGCACTCCTAGATCCCTCAGCTCTACAACACTCCCCAGAGCCCAACCATTCACCGTGTAGGTCCTGCCCTTGTTAGATTCCCAAAATGCAATACCTCTCATTTCTCTGTATTATATTCCATCAACCATTCCTCAGCCCACCTGCCCAACTGATCAAGATCTTGCAGCAATTTTTGACAACCATCTTCACTATCTACAATACCACCCACTTTTGTGTCATCTGCAAACTTCCTAATCATGCTATGTATATTCTCATCCAAATCATTGATATAGATGATAAACAGCAATGGGAGCAGTGAGACACACCACTTGTCACAGACCTCTAGTCCAAAAAGCAACTTTCCACCGTTACCCTCTGCTTCCTTCAATGATGCCAATTTTCTATACATTTAGCTATCTCTCTTTGGATCCCTTGCGCTCCAAGCTTCCAGAGCAGCACACCGCACGGAACCTTGTTGAATGCTTTGCTGAATTCCATATACGTCTACAGCTCTGCCCTCATCAACCTTTTAGGTCACATCTTCAAAAAAACGAATCTGATTCGTGAGACATGACCCCCCACATACAAAATCATGCGGACTATCCCTAATCAGCACATCCATCTGAATGTATGCATCTTATCCCTCAGAATACTCTCTAGTGGACCACTTCTATTCATTGTTAACAAACCCAAAATGTATTGAATGAGAGAAACATCTACTCAACCTTAATGGGATAGAGTGGTGTTATGGTTGATTCATTGTCATGTGAACTGGAGAAATGAAAGGACACTGTAGACTAGAGAATGTGAGGTCATATTTTAAGGCAGCTGGAGAATTAGAATTTGGTTAAAAGCTCGTAAATGGAAGTAAACCTTTTTCATTCGGAGGAGGATTAGTTGGCAGAAGATGTTGGTAAATGGATCACTTCAGTGATGGAGGGAATATTTTTAAGCAGCAATGAGTTTCTGTCATCTTGAATGCACTAACATGTAAGCATAGTAAAAATAGATTCTGTAGGAATCTCAAAGGAAGATTGAATTTATATGTAATAAGGAAAAGAAAACAGGACTCTGCTTTTCGTAGAGTTCTAAATGTACCCTTCCTAAAAAAAAACATTGCAAATTTAATATCAATACATTTAACAAAGGAACAACGTTTGAACCCACTGACAGTCAATATCTTGAAATATTTTACTGTATGCTCTCTACAATTACATTAGACTTTTAAAATGGCTTAGCTAAAATTTCTCAGAACCACAGATTTTTCAGTGCTTTCATATTCTTGTACATTTTCATGGATCAATATTATTTCAGCAAACTGTTTCCAAAAGAAATGAGTAGAAACTATGGTTTTGACCGTATATCTGTATTCCAGCTGTCTGCAGAACTCGCCAAATACTATTGATATTTCTTACTCAAAGCTTTGCAGCAATTTATTATTCATATATAAAATGACCTCCCAGTCTTTCCAGGCAATGCCTTCTAGGATATAAGGCCAGTGTATTATTTAAAACATATGGAATTCATTTTTCAAATAATGTCCTTGGGGACCAACAGCTTTCAAATATCATCCATTACAAAACAGCGATAAAAGATCTTGTGGCACACCATGCAACCAGGGAAGGAAATGTTCATGGAATCTCCCTGCAAATTACTTGAATCGACAAAAGGATTTAATGAAATGTATAAAAAGCCTAGAGAGTTTTCACTGTTAAACTAATTTTTAAAATATCGATTAAACAGAAAAGTGTGCCTCAAGCTCTGTGATATTCTGCCAATCAATTTCTCTCAGATGCTGAAAGGTGAGCAGAATCTCAATGAAGGGAACCACAGGCAGTAGTTACCTTCACATGAGATAAAGCAAGAGTCAGCCGTTGGGCACCTGTGTCCACTCTGCCATTCATTCAGAACATTTTTAGCTGATTCTTTACCTTAATCCCATGTCTCGTGGTTCCTTTAATATCCTAAAATCGATTGTTCTCTCTCTTGAAAACACTCAGTGACTTTGCCTCTGTAGCCTTTCTGGGTCACAAATTCCCAAAATCCTTTCCCCTTTGAATTTTCTCAGCAAATAGTTGCGGAGGCAAAGAAATTGTCTAGATTTTGGATTGAGACCCTGCATCCTGACGCTGGGTTCGATCAACAGATACTGGTTGACCTATCGAGTTCCACTGGAAGCCAGTTTTTTTGCTGGTTTGAGAAACCCTACACACAGGAAATATAATTGCTGCTTCCACCCTGTCAAGCCCTGTAAGATTTTGTACATCTTCTTGTTATCTTTCCTTCTTCTCAAGACTCTTTGCCCAATCCTTTTTTCAAAGGAATATACATCATCCCAGAAAGGAATATAATAAACATTTGCTTCATTCCTGCTACTGTAAATATATTGCTGCTTATGGAGGAATACCAAACCTTACACAATGTTCGAGATGTGGTCCTTCTAGAGCCCTATGTAATTGCAACAACGCTACCTTTACTTTTGCACTCACAATAAAACCCAACGTACCACTTACCTTTCCAATTGTTTGCTAACATTCAGTGATTTGTGTCAACATATCCATATCTAAACATAGCTTTCAATCTATCATTTAAAAAAATAGCCATTCTATTTTTTCCTCCAGTGTATGACCTCACAATTTCCACATTGAATTTCATCTGCCAATTCATTGCCCATTTATTTAGCTAGACATATTTCACCCACCTCCTCCGCAAAGCCTTTTCACCCGCCTTACAACACTGCCACCTATTTTGCGAGCTTGGATATATTACTTGTTGATATTGATCAATCTCAATCATTGATATAGATTGTGAATAGCTAGGAACCCAACAACTAAGTCTGCCGATCACAGCTTTCTATTCAACCATTGAGTTTTCTAATCTCAAGACCATATTGTGAGCATGAATACAATGATTTACTGCTTTACCTGAAAGGCATGTTTGAAACACTATATATGAGAGTAGTGTTTCTGAAAGTCTTTCCTTCTGAAAGTGCCTTGAGAAGAAGTGTTCAGTGGAGATGGAAGAGTGGACTAGGGGGCTGCAGAGCGAATGATCCCTTCAGAATGATGAAAGGGGAGGGATATGTGGTGGTGGAATCCTGATGAGGTGGAAACTACAGAATGTCAGCCATCGAATGTGGAAGCTGGATGAAGGCAAGGTGAAGGAGAAACCTATCTTTGTTCTGTCTGAGAAGAAACTAAGCCACTTACTTGGCAGCTCAGCAGAGTACCCCCTTTCAGGCTGCAAGGATGATCCTGAACTTCCTGTCAGTTTAATTCTCCATCCACCTTCCACTTTTACACTGACCTGTCTCTGTCCACCATTGTTGCTTCAATGCCCACATAAGCTCAAGGAACATCACTTATTCTTTCACCCAGGCACATCGTAGCCCTCAGGACAAAATGCTATTTTTAACAATTTCAGGAAACCACCCATAGAAACATAGAAAATAGGTGCAGGAGTAGGCCATTCGGCACTTCGAGCCTGCACCGCCATTGAATATGATCATGGCTGATCATCCAACTCAGTATCCTGTACCTGCCTTCTCTCCATACTCCCCGATCCCTTTAGCCACGAGGGCCACATCTAACTCCCTCTTAAATATAGCCAATGAACTGGCCTCAACTACTTTCTGTGGCAGAGAATTCCACAGATTCACCACTCTCTGTGTGAACATTTTTTTCTCTCATCTCGGTCCTAAAAGACTTCCCCCTTATCCTTAAACTGTGACCTTGTTCTGGACTTCCCCAACATAGGGAACAATCTTCCTGCATCTAGCCTGTCCAACCCCTTAAGAATTGTGTACGTTTCTATAAGATCCCCCCTCAATCTTCTAAATTCTAGCTAGTACAAGCCGAGTCTATCCAGTCTTTCTTCATATGAAAGTCCTGCCATCCCAGGAATCAGTCTGGTGAACCTTCTCTGTACTCCCTCTATGGCAAGAATGTATTTCCTCAGAATAAGAGACCAAAACTGTACGCAATACTCCAGGTGTGGTCTCACCAAGGCCCTGTACAACTGCAGTAGAACCTCCCTGCTCCTATACTCAAATCCTCTTGCTATGAATGCTAACATACCATTCGCTTTCTTCACTGCCTGCTGCACCTGCATGCCTACTTTCAATGACTGGTGTACCATGACACCCAGGTCTCGTTGCATCTCTTTTTCCTAATCGGCCACCATTCAGATAATAGTCTACTTTCCTGTTCTTGCCACCAAAGTGCATAACCTCACATTTATCCACATTATACTGCATCTGCCATGCATTTGCCCACTCACCCAACCTATCCAAGTCACCTTGCAGCCTCCTAGCATCCTCCTCACAGCTAACACTGCCCCCCCAGCTTTGTATCATCCACAAACTTGGAGATGTTGCATTCAATTCCCTCGTCGAAATCATTAATATATATTGTAAATAGCTGGGGTCCCAGCACTGAGCCTTGCAGTACCCCACCTCAGCCCCTTCCCCCTCCATTGATGCGATTGTTGCTTTCTGTTTCAACTTGTTTCTTTAATTCTTCTTGTCTCTAACTGCAATTATATAAAATTATATAAAAACAGTTGTTGGGGTGCAGATCAAATTTGTCAAGCAATCAAGCAGTCATTCTTTCTCTCCATCCCCCTCCCCCCTTCTCAGCAACATGAAACATGCTTATTTTTTCACTTATCCAGTTCCAATGAAATGACAGAGTATTTCCACCATTTTTATTTTTTGTTAAATAAATAACCTTTCACAGAGTGGCAGCTTTACAAACCAAAAACAGAGTGATTGGAACATATAATAACTAAACTTACCTCTTGAACAAAAAGTACCACATGATTTGTCATGTACATCAATGATCTGGATGATGGTGTGGAAAATTGGATTAGTAAGTATGCAGATGATACTAAGATAGGTGGTGTTGTGGATAATGAAGTAGATTTTCAAAGTCTACAGAGAGATTTAGGCCATTTGGAAGAGTGGGCTGAAAGATGGCAGATGGAGTTTAATGCTGATAAATGTGAGGTACTACATCTCGGCAGGACAAATCAAAATAGGACGTACATGGTAAATGGTAGAGAATTGAGGAATGCAGTTGAGCAGAGGGATCTAGGAATAACTGTGCATAGTTCCCTGAAGGTTGAATCTCATGTAGATAGGGTGGTAAAGAAAGCTTTTGGTGTGCTGGCCTTTATAAATCAGAGCATTGAATATAGAAGTTGGGATGTAATGTTAAAATTGTACAAGGCATTGGTGAGGCCAATTCTGGAGTATGGAGTACAATTATGGTCGCCTAATTATAGGAAGGATGTCAACAAAATAGAGAGTACAGAGGAGATTTACCAGAATGTTGCCTGGGTTTCAGCAACTAAGTTACAGAGAAAGGTTGAACAAGTTAGGTCTTTATTCTTTGGAGCGCAGAAGGTTAAGAGGGGACTTGATAGAGGTCTTTAAAATTATGAGCAGGTTAAGACAGAGTTGACGTGGATAAGCTTTTCCCATTGAGAGTAGGGAAGATTCAAACAAGGGGACATGACTTGAGAATTAAGGGACAGAAGTTTAGGGGTAACACTAGGGGGAACTTCTTTACTCAGAGAGTGGTAGCTGTGTGGAATGAGCTTCCAGTGGAAGTGGTGGAGGCAGGTTCGATTTTATCCTTTAAAAATAGATTGGATGGGTATATGGACGGGAAAGGAATGGAGGGTTATGGTCTGAGTGCAGGTAGATGGGACTAGGGGGAAGTATAAATAAAAAATAAAAAATAAAAATAAAAAATAAAGTGTTCGGCACGGACTTGAAGGGCCGAGATGGCCTGTTTCCGTGCTGAAATGGTTATATGGTTATTAAAGTACATCGAGGCAATAATCGTTTCAAAATATCTTTATTTCAACAAATATTTTTTAAACATACCAAGAAAAAGATTGGAGGGCGAGTAAAAAAAGGTGCTTTAGAATCGTGGCTGAGAACGTAAAAAATACAACAATAAATGTATCAAAAATTGTCACAAAGCTGATCACAAAATTAAAACTGTGCAGCTTCAAATGGGTGCTATTTTGATGATTGATTAAATTCATGTTCTGAAATAATAAAGAAGTGGCAAACTAATTTGGGCATCAAGTTTAGAGACTGGCATGCTGAGAAAGAAAGGTCCTTATTCTCTGCAAAAGCTCCTTCTTCACGCTGTCTGGCACCAGGGCTGAAAGAAAGACAATCACATCAAAACCAGATTTGATGGAATCTTTTAAGCGAAAGCAAACTCAATAAGTCAAAATTCCATCCTGCAATCAGTTTATCTTTCATTATAAAAGACTCATTCAAATTTCTACATTATTTGATTGTCATAACATGACAGCAAGAATGCACCAGCTCAGATTATTTGTGCATCATCTCATTCACCATCTGTAAGATCCAGTGTGTTAATGGAGCAGGCTGCAAATCCTGATTCAAAATCAAGGAATGGGATGGTGAGGGGTTTGGGACCAAAACAACAGTAGAGATAAGAGCAGGGGCCCACGAGAGAGCCACTGCACCAGAATACAACTTTGGCTTTGAGATGAGGATAAAGACTTGTCAACTTGTTACTGTAGAGAGATGCACTACATTTCTTATTCTCTCCCTCCCTACCCAAAAACTCCAGTGGAAATTATGACAAATGTGGGCCGGATGATAAACATAAGAACAGTGCCAATACTACATCTCTCATCCTCCTGTATCCTTTCTTCCAGTTCTTTGCTCAAAACCTCTCAAATGGTTTGTGATTATTCTTCTTCAATTGCAATTGACCAGTTGCAGACTTGCTGAAGAGGAAGCCAATCCTCAGTCACTGGTCTTCCTGAACTTTACTCGTAATGGGACGAAGACCTCACCCTATCTGGCTATGTTGTTCATTCACTATGACCAAAATTGCTCATAGCCATCATATCAGACAATCTTTTTTTCCCCCATTGCAATTCAGCAAGTAATCAGACAGTCCTTAAGTTAGGCGATTCTGTAATTGCCTCCTCTCTGACATCTCTTCTGTTTCTTGAGCCTGCCACACCATTCCATTCACTGAAAAGATGCTTATGTTCACTCTATTGTTAAGAACACGCTAGAATATGTTCCTCTTCCTTTGCTTCCTAGTGGCTTGCATGTTGTTTCAGGACTTTCCAAAGTTAACAGTGCACTTGCAAAATAAATAAATCTGACTTGAGCTAGATCAGCATGTTTTCAGCATTCAGTGCAAAAGTGACAAGGTTGGAAAATACAGCAGATACACGAGAGCAAGGTATTAAAAAGCTCGCACCTAAATGGATGAAAGCAAGCTAAGACTCAAAGGGGTAGTACAATGATTTCATAAAATAGCTCAGCAGTGGCATTCCCAGAGACATTATGTTTTCATTTTGTTTTAAAGTTTGGACATTGGCACAAGATCAATCATATTGAATATTGCCGCCTTTTACCAGGTATGGCAAATCAAAAAAAGGATAGTGAGCAGGTTAACAAGTTGACAGATTGAATTCAAAGCAAAGAAAAATTGAGTTGTATACAAGGAAAGAATATCCAATCTCAAAAGAAATTGTTTTTTCATAGTAGAATTGAGTTATAAGCAGAGTGCAAGCATATTTTGCAAGCTCTAGACTATGTGAGGCTATGAACGACACTATCAATAATGAAGACAGAACAAGCCCATTGTTTGGAATGGAATGCTCCAGCACAGTCAGGATATTCAAAACAGGGAAACAGAAAACACAAGGAACTGCAGATGCCAAAATCTTAAAAACACAAGATGCTAGAGTAACACAGCGATTCAGGCAACATCAATGGAGGGAATGCTTTGGGTCAGGACTCTTCTTCAGACTGATTGTAGTGGGGAGGCAGAAAGCTGAAAATAAGGTGGGGGTGCCATAAAGCCTCGCAAGTGACAGGTGAATGCAGGCACAGTTGGTTTGATTGGTAGATTGATGGGCAAAAGCTAGAGATGAAAAGGAGACAAAGGGTGTCTGATAAGGAGAGAAGAGGGGTCAAATGTAAAGTTAGGGGATAGAGATATTGGTGGAAGGGGATGGGAGGGGGCAAGAGGGGTGAGAGTGTGGGTGGAATGGGTGTACATGGCGGGGTGAGGCATAGGAAAAAGAGGAAGAGGGTGGGGAGTTGTTACTTGAAATTGGAGAATTCAATTTTCATCCCCTAAACATTCATGTGTCTGAATAAATTTAATGCCCCAAAATGCGATCTATCCATGTTCTCCAGAGATGCTGAGTTACTCCAGCACATTGCATCTTTGTTTTTGTACACCAGCACCTGCAGTCCCTGGTGTCTACAATGTTCATACCATTGGGTTATAAGTTTTCCGTTGCAAAATACGAGGTGCTGTTCCTTTAGTTTGCGTGTGGCCTCACACTCACAATGGACTAGGTCCAGGACTGAAAGACCAGCATGGGAATGGGAGTTAAAATGGTTAGCAATCGGGAGATCCAGCAGACCTTTTCAGACCGAGCCCAAGTGTTCTGCGAAATTGTCACCTGATCTACACCTGGTCTTGTCGATGTAAAATAGGCCATATCACGAGCATCAAATGCAGTAGATGAGGTTTGAAGAGATGCATGTGTCACACCTGGAAGGATTGCTGGGGTTTGTGGATTGAGGCAGGAGAGGTGGTATTACATCTGCTGCAATCTCAGGGGAAAGTATTTGGGGAGGGGGTAGTTTTGGAGAGGCAAAAGAGGGGCAGGTTTCATAGGAAAATAGCACAACAAATGAATATTACAAGTTCAATGTGTAAGGCGCCATGATGGTAGTGAAAATAACGTAACCATCAAACTAGAGAGCTACTGCAGGAATTAATATCCAGGTCAATAATCACTTTGTGGCATCACAAATCAAATTTGGCATTTTGCCCCTCACTAAAGGAATTCAACCGAAGTGTTAAAATTTTAATAGGTTTACCAATTGCACCTTTATCTTCCAGGCCAACTACTCTGCAAAACACAATACTTGCATCTCGATATCCTCATTTCATTAGCAGCCATTCTACTAGCTAGCTAGCTTATGAATTATTTCCCTAAACCTCTGTCTACATCTCTCATCCCATAACTTAGAAAAACATCAACTTTCACTGAAAGATTTAGGTCTCATTCATTTTTGACTGAACAAGCTTCCACAAATACTTTGGACTTTGTCCCATATTAAAAAGGTACCAATCCTATTTAGAGTTATTGTTGATATATTCATTATTTGTTTCAAATTAAATTTGTGAAGCTTAATCAAGGGACATTAAGTTCTAACCCTCCCAATAATTAGAGAAACAAATTAAAAATTGGGTACTTTTGCCTCTCCTGAACTGCACCCTCCAATGTATGACAATTCCAAGTGAACCCTCAAAACATACTAAAGCATCCAACCCCAGCTTCCCACCCCCAATATCTGCAAATACTCCATATACAGACCTCTTCCTTTTGGAGTTATTTCTGCCACCAAATCATCTACTGTAACATGCTCCAATCCTTTTTCTCTGATCACATCTATAACATATGAAGAAAGCCATTAAAAAGAGGTCAGAAAATATTTATGTCAAAATTAGGTTTTTTTTCTCTCAACATTAAAAAATTTTTTAGAGCCACAAGAAACATAGAAAACAGGTGCAGGAGTAGGCCATTCAGCCCTTCAAGCCATTCAATATGATCATGGCTGATCATCCAAAATCAGGACTCCGTTCTGGCTTTTCCCCCCATATCCCTCGAGCCAAATCTAACTCTCTCTTGAACACATCCAGTTAATTGGCCTCCACTGCCTTCTGTGGCAGAGAATTCCAGATTCACAACTCTCTGGGTGAAAAAGTTTTTCCTCATCTCAGGCCTAAATGGCCTACCCCTTATTCTTAAACTGTGACCCCTGGTCTGGACTCCTCCAACATCGGGAACATTTTTCCTGCATCTATCCTTTCCAATCCTCTAAGAATTTTATATGTTTCTATAAGATCCCTTCTATTCCTTCTAAATTCCAGCAAATACAAGCCCAGACGACCCATTCTTTCATCATACGTCAGTCCCGCCATACCAGGAATTAACCTGGTGAACCTATGCTGCACACCCTCAATATCAAGAATGTCCTTCCTCAAATTAGGAGACCAAAATTACACATAATACTCCAGGTGCGATCTTACCAGGGCCTTATACACCTGCAGTAGGATCCCCTTGCTCCAAAATGCAAATCCTCTCGCAATGAAGGCCAACATGCCATTAGCTTTCTTCACTGCCTGCTGTACCTGCACGCTTACTTTCAGTGACTGATGTTCAAGGACACCCAGGTCTCGTTGCACCTCCCCTTCTCCTAATCTGACACCATTCAGATAATAATCTGCCTTACTGTTCTTGCCACCAAAGTGGATAACTTCATATTATCCACATTATACTTCATCTGCCATGCTTCTGCCAACTCGCCCAACCTATCCAAGTCACCTGCAGCCCCATAGCATCCTCCTCGCTCACACCACCACCCAGCTTTGTGTAATCCGCAAACTTAGAGATGTTACATTTAATTCCCTCGTCTAAATAGTTATATATTGTAAACAACTGGGGTCCCAGCATCGAGCCTTGCATCAGATGGTGGAATCTGAAACAAAAAAAAAGAGTTGCTGCTTGAACTCAGCAGGCCCGTTAGCATCTGTACAGGGAAATGGATAGTTGATTTTTTTTGGGTCAAGATCCTTATTCAAGTCTGAATTAAAGGTTAATTAACTCAAAGGTTGATTAACTCAAAACGTTGACTTCCCATTTCCCTATACAGATGCAGCCTGACCCACTGAGGTCCTCCAGCAATTCTCCTTCAGAAGCTCTCCTTCAGATTTTACACTTTTGAAATCCATTGGATTAAAGGTAATTGCTTCACATTAGATATCATAAAAATTATTCATGAACACTACCATGAATTCATTTTTATGATTTAGATATCAATAGACAATAGACAATAGACAATAGGTGCACGAGTAGGCCATTCGGCCCTTCAAGCCAGCACTGCCATTCACTGTGATCATTGCTGATCATCCACATTCAATACCCCATTCCTGCCTTCTCACCATATTCCCTGACTCCGCTATCTTTATGAGCTCAACTAACACTCTCTTGAAAGCATCCAGAGAATTGGCCTCCACTGCCTTCCGAGGCAGAGAATTCCACAGATTCACAACTCTCTGGGTAAAAAAGTTTTTCCTCATCTCCGTGCTAAATTCTTAATCTGTGGCCCCTGGTTCTGGATGCCCCCAACATCGGGAACATGTTTCCAGCCTCTTGCATGTCTAATCCCTAAATAATCTTATATGTTTCAATAAGATATCCTCTCATCCTTCTAAATGCCAGAGTATACAAGCCCAGCCGCTCCATTCCATCAACATATGATAGTCCCGCCATCCGGGGAATTAACGTCGTGAACCTACGCGGCACTCTCTCTATAGCAAGAATGTCCTTCCTAAAATTTGGTGACCAAAACTGCACACACTACTCCAGGTGCGGTCTCATTAGCGCCCTGTATAACTGCAGAAGGACCTCTTTGCTCCAAAACTCAACTCCTCTTGTTATGAAGGCCAACATGCCACTAGCTTTCTTCACTGCCTGCTGTACCTGCATGCTTACTTTCAGTGAGTGATGAACAAGGACCCCCAGATCTCTTTGTACTTCCCCTTTTCCCAACGACACCATTCAGATAATAATCTGCCTTCCTGTTTTTGCCACCAAAGTGGATAACCTCACATTTATCCACATTAAACTGCACCTGCCATGCATCCACCCACTCACCCAACCTGTCCAAGTCACCCTGCATCCTCATAGCATCCTCCTCACAGTTCATACTGCCATCTAGCTTTGTGTCATCTGCAAATTTGCTGATGTTACTTTGAATCCCTTCATCTAAATCATTGATGTGTATTGTAAATAGCTGCGGTCCTAGCACCGTGGCTTGCGGTACCCCACTAGTCATGGCCGGCCATTCTGAAAGGGACCCGTTAATCTCTACTCTTTGTTTCCCGTCTGCCAAGCAATTATCTACCCATGTCAGGACCCTACCCCCAATACCATGTGCTCTAAGTTTGCCCACTAATCTCCTATGTGGGACCTTATCAAATGCTTTCTGAAAGTCCAGGTACACTACATCCACTGGCTCTCCCTTGACAATTTTCCTAGTTACATCCTCAAAAAATTCCAGATTAGTCAAGCATGATTTCCCCTTTGTAAATCCATGCTGACTCGGACCGATCCTATTACTGCTTTCCAAATGTGCCGCTATTTCATCTTCTATAATTGAGTCTGACATCTTCACCACCACCGATGTCCAGCTAACTGGTCTATAATTCCCCGTTTTCTCTCTCCCGCCTTTCTTAAAAAGTGGGATAACATTTGCTACCCTCCAATCCACAGGAACTGATCCGGAATCTATAGAACATTGGAAAATGATCACCAACGCATCCATGATTTCTGGAGCCACTTCCTTAAGTACCCTGGGATGCCGACCACGAGGCCCTGGGGATTTATCAGCCTTCAGTCCCATCAGTCTAGGCAACACCATTTCCTGCCTAATGTGGATTTTCTTCAGTTCCTCCGCCACCCTAGATCCTCTGGCCACTAGTACATCAGGGAAATTGTTTGTGTCTTCCTTAGTGAAGACGGATCCAAAGTACCTGTTCAACTCGTCTGCCATTTCCTTGTTCCCCTAATAAATTCACCTGTTTCAGTCTTGAAGGGTCCAAATTTGGTCTTAACTAATTTTTTCCTCTTCGCATACCTAAAGAAGCTTTTACTATCCTCCTTTATATTCTTGGTTAGCGTACCTTCGCACATCATCTTTTCTCCCCGCATTGCCTTTTTAGTTACCTTCTGTTGCTCTTTAAAAGTTACCCAATCCTCTGGCTTCCTGCTCATCTTTGCTATGTTACACTTCTCTTTTATTTTTATACTGTCCTTGATTTCCTTTGTCAGCCAGTCGCCCCTTACTCCTCTTGGAATCTTTCTTCCTCTTTGGAATGAGCTGATCCTGCACCTTCTGTATTATTCCCAGAAATACCTGCCATTGTTGTTCCACTGTCATCCCTGCTAGGGTATCTTTCCAGTCAACTTTGGCCAGCTCCTCCCTCATGTCTCCATAGTCCCCTTTGCTCAACTGTAATATTGACACTTCCCATTTTCTCTTCTCCTTCTCAAATTGTAAATTAAAACATCATATTATGGTCACTACCTTCGAATGGATCCTTTACCTCGAGTTTTCTTATCAAATCCGGTTCATTACACAACACTAAATCCAGAATTGCCTTCTCCCTGGTTGGTTCCAGTACAAGCTGCTCTAAGAATCCATCACGGAGGCACTCCACAAACCCCCTTTCTTGGGGTCCAACACCAAGCTGATTTTCCCAGTCTACCTGCATGTTGAAATCTCCCATAACAATAGACAATAGACAATAGACTGGTGCAAGAGTAGGCCATTCGGCCCTTCGAGCCAGCACCGCCATTCAATGTGATCATGGCTGATCATCCCCAATCAGTACCCCGTTCCCGGCTTCTCCCCATTTCCCCTGACGCCGCTACCTTTAAGAGCCCTATCTAGCTCTCTCTTGAAAGCATCCAGAGAACCTGCCTCCACCGCCCTCCGAGGCAGAGAATTCCACAGACTCACAACTCTCTGTGAGAAAAAGTGTTTCCTCGTCTCCGTTCTAAATGGCTTACCCCTTATTCTTAAACTCTGGCCCCTGGTTCTGGACTCCCCCAACCTCGGGAACATGTTTCCTGCCTCTAGCATGTCCAAACTCTTAGCAATCTTATATGTTTCAATAATATGTCCTCTCATCCTTCAAAACTCCAGAGAGAACAAGCCCAGCCGCTCCATTCTCTCAGCATATGATAGTCCCGCCATCCCTGGAATTAACCTTGTAAACCTAGGCTGCACTCCCTCAAAAGCAAGAATGTCCTTCCTCAAATTAGGGGACCAAAACTGCACACAATACTCCAGGTGTGGTCTCACTAGGGCTCTGTACAACTGCAGAAGGACCTCTTTGCTCCTATACTCGACTCCTCTTGTTATAAAGGCGAACATGCCATTCGCTTTCTTCACTGCCTGCTGTACCTGGATGCTTACTTTCATAGACTGATGAACAAGGACCCCCAGATCCCGTTGTACTTCCCCTTTTCCCAACTTGACGCCATTTAGATAGTAATCTGCCTTCCTGTTTTTGAAACCAAAGTGGATAACCTCACATTTATCCACATTAAACTTCATCTGCCATGCATCTGCCCACTCCCCCAACCTGTCCAAGTCACCCTGCATTCTCATAGCACCCTCATCACAGTTCACACTGCCACCCAGCTTTGTGTCATCTGCAAATTTGCTAATGTTACTTTGAATCCCTTCATCCAAATCATTGATGTATATTGTAAATAGCTGCGGTCCCAGCACCGAGCCTTGCGGTACCCCACTAGTCACTGCCTGCCATTCTGAAAGGGACCCGTTAATCCCTACTCCTCGTTTCCTGTCTGCCAACCAATTTTCTATCCATGTCAGCACTCTACCCCCAATACCATGTGCCCTAATTTTGCCCACTAATCTCCTATGTGGGACCTTATCAAATGCTTTCTGAAAGTTCAGGTACACTACATCCACTGGCTCTCCCTTGTCCATTTTCCTAGTTACATCTACAAAAAATTCCAGAAGATTAGTCAAGCATGATTTCCCCTTCGTAATTCCACGCTGACTCGAACTCATCCTGTTACTGCTATCCAAATGTTTCATCTTTTATAATTGACTCCTGCATCTTCCCCACCACCGATGTCAGGTTAACTGGTCTATAATTCCCTGTTTTCTCTCTCCTGCCTTTCTTAAAAAGTGGGATAACATTAGCTACCCTCCAATCCACAGGGACTGATCCCGAGTCTATAGAACATTGGAAAATTATCACCAATGCATCCACGATTTCTAGAGCCACTTCCTTAAGTACCCTGGGATGCCGACCACCAGGCCCTGGAGTTCATTAGCCTCCAGCCTACAACCGTAGCATTATATTTGCAACAAGTCAAGTTAAATTCATTTCACTTGCACTTTATGTGCAAGTGACGAATAAAACTTGACTTGACATGCCAATTTTAACTCTCGATTCAACTTGCACCCTATATCCAGGCTATTGTTTGGGGGGGACGGGGCTGTAGATAACTCCCTTTAGGGTATTTTTACCCTTACAATTTCTCAGTTCTATCCATACTGGCTCTACATCTCCTGATTCTGTGTCACCCCTTGCAAGGGACAGAATTTCATTGCTCACCAACAGAGCTACCCCACCCCCTCTGCCATTCCGATAGGACGTATACCCTTGAATATTCAGTGCCAAGCTCTGGTCCTCTTGCAGCCATGTCTCTGTAATTCCCACAACATCATACTTGCCGATTTCTAACCGAGCCTCAAGCTCATCCATTTTATTTCTTATACTTCGTGCATTCATATATAATACTTTTAATCCATTACTCCCCTCACTTTTCACATCAATTCCTATTTCACTTGGTCTTACTCTCCTATCCTTTTCTGAGCTTTCTGCCCCATTAATTCTGGTGTCTTTCTTAACTTTTCTTATATTCTCTTCCCCTTTAATTCCATCCTTATATCTCCAGTATGTTACCTCTCCCCCCCCACTATTTAGTTTAAACACACCCGTGTAGCAGTGGCAAAGCTGCCTGCCAGAATGCTGATCCCCCTCCTGTTAAGGTGCAACGTGTACTTTTTGTACAATTTACCCTTCCCCTAAAACAGATCCCAGTTGTCTAAGAATCCAAACCCCTGCCTCAGCTCCTCAGCCACATATTCAGATCCTCTATCTCCCTGTTCCTGTCCTTACCAGCACGAGGAACTGGAAGCAAACCGGAGATAACCACCCAGGAGGTCCTGCTTTTCAGCCTTCTTCCGAGTTCTCTGAAGTCACGCTGCAGAATGTCTTTCCTCTTCCTCCCAATGTCATTTGTGCCAACTACCACTTCCGGGTGCTCCCCTTCATCCTTGAGGATGCCATGACGTCCTGGATCCTGGCACCAGGGAGGCAACACACCACCCTTGACTCCCACCTGTTGCCGCAGAAACCCGTCTGTACCTCTCACGATGGAGTCCCCAACTACCACGGCTCTGTCTGACGTCTGCCTCTTCGGTTATACCTCAGCGTCATCTTTTGACTCGCAGACCTGTCCCCGGCTCATAATGGCACTGTCTTCTGTTCCGACAGCTTCCAAGAGGGTGAACCTATTTTCAAGAGGTACATCCCCTGGGGTCTCCTGTACTCCAAGCTTCCTTCCCTTTCCCATCGTCACCCACCTTCTCTCTTCGGGTATCTCCGGTGTAACGATCTCACTCTAAGTCCTGTCCAGGAAACTTGTTTTCCCGGATGATCCCGAGGACATCAAGTTGCTTCTCCAGTGCCCCAACACAGTCCTTCAGGAGCTGAACATGGACACACTTTCCACAGTTGTAGCAGCCAGAGGCATCATCAGTGTCCCTGACCTCCCACATCCTGCAAGCCTCACACTGAATCAGCTTACCCGTCTTATCTTCACCACGTCTCGTCCTCTCCTCCTCGCCAAAGACTTGAGCCAAAGACTCTTGAGCCAAAGACTCACACTTTTCTCACAAGACTCTTGAGCCAAAGACTCGCATTTTTCTCACAAGGCACTTCCCTCGACACGGCCGCTCCCCGACTGGCCGCTCCCCTAGAGCAACCTTGCTTATAATGGCTAATTGCCTAATTCGCCAATTTACAAAAATTAAATTCCTCAGTCAATCCCTGCACTCCTTCACCTGCTGCCGACCTCTCAGGCAATCCTCAGCCTTTCCCTCTGACTCACCGACTTCCAGCCAATACTAGCTCTCGCTGCTTCTGGCTGCTCCTTCTCTCCTACCTTCACGGAAAACACTTGAATCGGGCTTTTGCCGTGCTTTTAAAATCTTCTTTCCATCGGTTCTATGTTCTACAATCCCATTTGCCAATATTATCTGTATCCTTAATGAATAGTACATATTAGCTCAGCACAGGCAAATGGCAAGAGACATTCCCATGGTCAATTTCAACTTAAGTCACAGTAATGAGACCAATAGTTTGGCCCAATTCCTTCCATTCAAGAATGGAATGTGAGAAATAATAGAACAGGCCATTCTGCTCTCGATTCTGTTCCACCATTCAGCAAGATCAAAGCCGATCTTCACGGTTCCTATTTCCCTTGGTTCAAAAGTCTACCATCCTTAATAAACAACAGAGCATACCTAGCCATTCACAAAATACATTTCTGCTCATATTATTTCTAAATAACTAACCCTTTACCCAGAGAGGGTCCCGTTTCCCATATTTCACAGTTGGTTTTTTTAACCCCATCTTTCGCAAGCCACTTATTTATTTTCTTCAGCCTCCTTATCTTTTCTAATATTTATTAGAAAAATATTGACTTGAAGGATAAATTATGTTGATTTATCATATTACATGGACATTTTTAAACATATGAGCCCGAGTCCTTTCCTCAGCGAACGATATGGACCTAATGCAAAAACCCAATTCTCACCTATGAGGAATCAGCCTGCAGTCTAATTTCCTCAATATAAACAGGAACATTTCTCAACACACCCTGTGCACCTAGATCTCCTTGGGCAGCCCTCTTCCCCCAATCAATGTGTACCTTTGCAGTGTGCTTTTAACTGATCTTTCCATCCACATTCAGTGAGTTTTGCTCTGAGCAACTCCTTCAGTCTGGAGACAAAAGAGAGTAAGTTAGAACAATGTCCCAATTATTTAGAAAATCTGAAGTACATTCAAGATGGAAATTGCCTTACCGTTCTCGTTCGCCTGTTTCTATCAGCTTCTGGTTTATTGTTGCTCGGAGTTGTGCGTCTTTATTCATTTCGGATAGCTAACATATAAAATTCCAAGAAAACACAAGATTATGGAAAATTAGAAGCCTATATTTTAACATCTAAATTTTGCCAGGGCCTAATCATTGTATATAGCAAGCTTATCACTGACTTTTAGGACATTTAAACACTTCATGATTGTTTAGGGTTCAGGACCCAAACAGCAGATTAGAAGGTACACAAAAATGCTGGAGAAACTCAGCGGGTGCAGCAGCATCTATGGAGCGAAGGAAATAGGCAATGTTTCGGGCCAAAACCCTTCTTCAGACTTCTTTCAGCAGATTAGAATGTTATTTATAAATGTCAGAAACTTCAAAGGTGTCAGACAAATAATTTATTTCATGAATAAAACATGAGGCTTTTAGACGTGTACCCATATTTCTTCAACATATTGGACACGACCTGCGCAAAACAAAACTGAGTGTCCCGTATAAGCAGATAGACAAGTCGGATAGGAGATAAACAAGGTGCAAGTTCACCACAAAATAGCTCCGTTTGGGAAAATGCCTGTTTTCAATTAGTTTCTAGGCATCTAGATGTAATTAATGGGTTTCCCGTCATCTTTTAACCTCTCTCATTATTACTTCACACTGAGCAGTGTATGTTGATGTAATATAAAGCACAGGAGGGATTGAGGTAACAAAAGCTGAGATTGGTTGGCCTCCATGAGATTAAAAAACAAATCTCTTCCTGTATCTCTCAGCTCCCATCCAATGGTCAGTGCAGTTACCCATGTGTCAATATAATGCGTCAGTCTGAAGAAGCGACTCGATCCTAAACGTCACATAGATACATAGAAAATAGGTGCAGGAGTAGGCCATTCGGCCCTTCGAGCCTGCACCGCCATTCAATATGATCATGGCTGATCATCCAACTCAGTATCCCGTACCTGCCTTTTCTCCATACCCCCTGATCCCTTTAGCCACAAGGGCCACATCTAACTCCCTCTTAAATATAGCCAATGAACTGGCCTCAACTACCCTCTGTGGCAGAGAGTTCCAGAGATTCACCACTCTCTGTGTGAAAAAGTTTTTCCTCATCTCGGTCTTAAAGGATTTCCCCCTTATCCTCAAGCTGTGACCCCTTGTCCTAGACTTCCTCAACATCGGGAACAATCTTCCTGCATCTAGCCTGTCCAACCCCATAAGAATTTTGTACGTTTCTATAAGATACCCTCTCAATCTCCTAAATTCTAGCGAGTATAAGCCAAGTCTATCCAGTCTTTCTTCATATGAAAGTCCTGACGTCCCAGGAATCAGTCTGGTGAACCTTCTCTGCACTCCCTCTATGGCTATAATGTCCTTCCTCAGATTTGGAGACCAAAACTGTACGCAATACTCCAGGTGTGGTCTCACCAAGACCCTGTACAACTGCAGTAGAATCTCCCTGCTCCTATACTCAAATCCTCTTGCTATGAAGGCCAACATACCATTCACTTTCTTCACTGCCTGCTGCACCTGCATGCCTACTTTCAATGACTGGTGTACCATGACACCCAGGTCTCGCTGCATCTCCCCATTTCCTAATCGGCCACCATTTAGATAATAGTCTGCATTCCCGTTTTTGCCACCAAAGTGGATAACCTCACATTTATCCACATTATACTGCATCTGCCAAACATTTGCCCACTCACCCAGCCTATCCAAGTCACCTTGCAGTCTCCTAGCATCCTCCTCACAGCTAACACTGCCCCCCAGCTTAGTATCATCCGCAAACTTGGAGATGTTGCTTTCAATTCCCTCGTCCAGATCATTAATATAAATTGTAAATAGCTGGGGTCCCAGCACTGAGCCTTGCGGTACCCCACTAGTCACTGCCTGCCATTGTGAAAAGGACCCGTTTACTCCTGCTCTTTGCTTCCTGTTTGCCAGCCAGTTCTCTATCCACATCAATACTGAACCCCCAATACCGTGTGATTTAAGTTTGTATCCTAATCTCTTATGTGGTACCTTGTCGAAAGCCTTCTGAAAGTCCAGATACAACACATCCACTGGTTCTCCCCTATCCACTCTACTAGTTACATCCTCGAAAAATTCTATAAGATTCGTCAGACACGATTTACCTTTCGTAAATCCATGCTGACTTTGTCCAATGATTTCACCAACCCTTGTCCCTTGTCACCCAACCCTTCTCTCCAGAGATGCTACCTGTCCCGCTGAGTTACTCCAGCATTTTGCGTCTATCTTCGGTCAATATTACAACAACATAATACATATACGATGACTGATATTGGAAATAAATAGTCAAATTTAGTAACATTTTGAAATATTACTCTGAACTCCAAATTTTCAAACTTGCAGGATATGATAGCTATTGACCAAAAAAAAAAAAATGACAAACAGGTGCCATGTGGAATTTAACACACAGAACTGCAAGGAGATTCACTTCGGCAGAAGGAATGAAAAAAGTATAGATTTAACAGGATTATTCTAAAATAAGTTTAGTATTAACACTGACACTCTGGGCCTCGAGATCTTTGAAGGAGGCAGGACATATTGAGACAGTAATTAAGGAAATTGATCTTGTGTTTCACAAGTAAAGGTATCGAGAATAAGAGCAGGGAAGTCGTGCCAAACATTTCTAAAACTCTGTTTAATCGACAGATTAAAGCTCATGTCACGTCACTTCACGTCTAGCTCATGTCACGTCACTTTAGGAAGCTTACAATGATTCTCAAAACTGCACAGGGAACATTTACCAGAATGGTTCTGGGGATGTGAGATTTTTATCTACAAGGTATGGTTGGAAAAGTAAGAAATGGTCTCTGAGGGAAGGAGGAGGCGGCATGGTTGAAGTGAGTTTTGCGAGGTGTACAAGGTTATGATGCCTTTATACAACGGACACCGCAACGATTATCCCAATTTACTGGTGATATGAATATGAGGAACTTTTGGTAATCATTGATTGTAACTCTTAGACAGCAAGTTCCAAGTGCGAAAAAAAATTAACCCCCTCCCCATCCCACCAAAAATTACACCTAGCCTGTCTCACGCCCCCCCCCCCCCTCCTCACCCTGACGGCTTCATCTTCCTTACACCCCCTCCCCTCCGAATTCTCCTCCAGCAACCCACTCATACCCATCCCCCAAAGCTCCTCCTCCTCCCACCTACCCTTCTCCCTGTCCACCTTTACACCCGTATCCTCCGTCGCCACCGGGAAGCTCTGCTCTCCCTCACCTCCTCGGCCCCCAACACCTCGGATCCAAGGAGACGGTGCTCATCCACACTGCTCCCCCAACACCCGCGCTCCTGCACATTTGTTCCCCACGCAATCAACAGCCGACAACTGGAGATCATTCAAAATGACCAGAAGGCGGGAAAATGACACTAAATGGAAGAATTCTATTAATTTGTGTTGCTTTTAAAAGCAAAACTTACAACGGGAGTTGCAGGTGCGCTGTTACTAATCCCCCCCCCCCCGTGTCAATAACCTCGACCACAAATAAATCAAACTTGATAGCAGCATGACCGTAGGTTAAATGATATGGCTGTTCTCAAATATATTACTCCATATTTAAAATATATTTCAATATTTGAGATTAGTTAGTAAATGGAACATCCAACGGAAACTACAATTCCCGTCAGGCTCGCCGCTTGCGCATCGGTGTTGACTGAGCGCGATGGCGGCGGCCAACTACTCCCTGAGTGTGGACAGGCAGCTCATTGACGCCAAATTTGAGAGTTACCGGTTATCGCTGGAGCCGCTTCCCACCTACACCGTAGACCTGGATGGCGGTGAGTTCTGACAATGATGCGGGAGGCTCCATAATAAGGTGCGCAGAAGTACTGAGTTGCATTGCTCTAGCGTCCCGTCTCAGCGAGCTGGGCCCAAACTCGCAGCAGGATCCCGCCAACAGCACAGTGACTGGACAGACCAGCACTGAGCGCTGCTGCTCTTTGCTCTTCGAAACGGATACAGTAACGGTCAAAGATCTTTGGTAAAGGTTGGAAACACTGAGGTGGTCAAGCGACACCTTTGAAGAAAGTGAGAAGTGACAGCACAGGAGGTTGAGATGTGATCTTGGGTGTATTAAATCATGAGAGGCATGATAGGGTGAATGCACTTAGTCTTTTTAGTAGGGGGAATAAAAGAGGGTATGGGTTTTAGTGCGAGGGGAAAGATTTATCAGGATATTGAGTGACAACTTTATACACAGATGTTGCTGGGAACATGGAACAAGCTGCCAGAGGAAGTATTTGATGCAGGTACAATAACAACATTAAATATATATTTGGACAAGTACGTGGATAGGAACGATTTAGAGGGTTATGGGCCAAATGCGGGCAAATGGGACTAGCTTAGACAGGGCATCAAGGTCAGCAAGTATAAGTTGGGCTGAAATTGCCTGTTTCCGTGCTGTGTGACTCTTATGTTAATGGTTCAGGACCACTACATTTTGTCAGCTCTTTGTCAGTGACATCCCAGGATCATCTGTATCTCAGAGAGCAGACAGAGTCTCTGTTTAATGTCTCACCTGAAAGATGCAACCACACACAGTGCAGAACCATCTTGGCCTAACTTCTTTGCAGGGTTTGCCTACTTAAACACAATAAGATCTCAAAAATAATTGACAGGGAATTGCTTTGGGAACTCAGCATTTCTGGAGAGAAAGAATGAGTGAAGTTTTGGGTTGAGACACTTCTTCAGACCCTTCTCCAGTCAGAAGAAGGCCCTGAAACGTTACCCATTCCTTCTCTCCAGAGATGCCGTCTCTTCTGCTGATTTACTCCAACATTCTGTGTCTCTCTTTTAGCAAGTGATAGATGGATTTAGATGAGGAGGGGTTGATTGGCAGATGAGTATCATCAGGATAGTACCAGTCTTGATCAATGCTGACTTGTTTAAAAAATAAATGTTCATAATCTTCTGGGCAACCATTATTCTACCCATGATGCACTTTGGTGCAGAAAACAGAAAACAAATCCTGCTGACCTGTCCACACTGCATCTGAGTCTTTCTCTCCAACTACCATATTTCCCGGCATCCAAGACTCTAATTTTTACTCTAAAATAAGGCCCGAAAATTTACCTGTGTCTTGGAGGCCGAAGGTTAGGCCGAGCAATGCCACTCTCGTAGCAACTGCTCCGCGGAATCTGCCACGCCTTCGACCCTGGAACTGTGTGGTGGGGAGCGGCTATAAAAGGACAGCGCGCTGGGGGGGGTGGAGAGTTCCTTTCCACAGCGTGTGGGGAGTCTGGCCCGGGTCACCACGGCCTGGGCTGCACAAAGTAGTAAACTTGGCTGGGCCGCCAGGGGTAAAGTTGCGGAGAGGGCAGGAATGTTGAGAAGGATGGGGTCGGGGATCATGCCAGCAACTCACTGACTCACCACTGCCGCGGCGCTCCGGATGCGGAGCCACCGCATTGTGGCCAGGGAGGGAAGTAGCTCGGGTGGCTGCGGGCGGCCGGCTGGACCGCTCAGTGGAATCGGCCGCCACCTCAGCGCCTTCTGCCAGCCCGCCAGCCAGTCACGGTGTCCTTCGACGGTGTCCTTCGGTGGAGGTGGTCGTTGGCGAATAGCTACTGGGCGGAAGGCTGGCTGCTCCGTCCCGGGCTCTCTCCCCCTCTCCCCCTCCCCCTCCTCCTCCCCCTCCCCCTCCCTCTCTCTCCCCCTCTCCCTCTCTCCCCCCCCTCCCCCTCCCCTCAAAATGGGGGTGCGTCTTCATTGCTGGGAAATACGGTACTTATGGAAAATATTTGACGTTTTAACAACTCAATATTAAGAAGTTTATTTTGACTTCTTCAATTCCTGGCGATTTTAAATTGAATGAGCATGCAGGAGGCAAATATAATTAAAATTATAGAGCGGTGCAGCACAGAAACAGACCCTTTGACCAACTTATCTTTGCTGACTAAGTTGCTTAAATAGGCTAGTCCCACTTGTTTGTACCTTGCCTGTCTGTCTGTCTGTCTGTCTATCCTTGACCACTTCCGGTCTGCGTTGTAATTAAATTTGCGCAAAAACGATCCCCCATAGCGCTACGATTTGTCATCACCTTACCATTCTCCTCTGCTGCAAGTCAAATAAGTTTTGTTCCGATCGGTGAAATAGTACAAAAGTTATGAAGGTTTAAAAATCGTACAAAACCGCCCCTTCCTAAACCCGCTGTCAATAACGCGGCGAGGAAAATAAAAAGCTGAAGGGGCGCAGTGTGTTGAGCAGCTTGCGGGGAGTCAGCGGCTCGCGGGGAGTCAGCGGCTCACACCCCCCCCCCACACACGCCCCCTCCCCCACATGCCCCCCCACACACTCCCCCTCCCCCACACCCCCCCTCCCCCACACCCCCCCTCCCCCACACACCCCCCCCTCCCCCACACACCCTCCCCCACACACACACTCCCCAAATGAGCCGGTGCCAGGTTCAGTATGATTATGCAGATGACCCAGATGATGTGATGTAGACAGAGGATGGAGACGATTATCTGAATGAGGGACATGTGACAGCAGACAGTAAGCAGTTCTGGGATTAGAACTTTGCTTCTGCACCTACAAAAGGACTGCCAATGGGGCCAGTGCCGATGATGAAGACCCCTGTAAAGCCTGTTGACAAATCCCCTGCGAAATCTGTGCTGGTTGAGTCATCGCCTGCTAAGAAACTCCCGATGGAGGCCGTGCCTGTGGCGACATCTCCTGTGAGGGGCACGGCTGAAGGCCTGTACTGTACGCGTGTAGGACGGGTCAGCAAGCCTGAGGCTAGATATGGGGATTATGTCTAGATGCAGATTTTGGACTCTAATTAACTATAACCGATGTTATTTATATTATTTATATACTTGCAGTATATCCTCCATTGCTTTACTGTAGATGATAGTTAATTTTGTAGCCTTATATACATATTACTTCTGCATGCTTTATGTTTGCCCTTTGGGCAAAAGGCCAAGAAGGGGGATGTAGATCATACAGTATTGCTGATTTGATCTGTCTGGTTATGCTGCTGATGACCTGATCCGTAATCCATGTCAGGTTTTCCACACCACTACCAGGTGGCATGCGGGCAGCCATGCTAGTTAACCATATAACCATATAACCATATAACCATAACAGCACGGAAACAGGCCATCTCGGCCCTTCAAGTCCGTGCCGAACATTTTTTTTAAATTTTTTTAAATTAAAAATAAATACTTCCCCCTAGTCCCATCTACCTGCACTCAGACCATAACCCTCCATTCCTTTCCCGTCCATATACCCATCCAATCTATTTTTTAAAGGATAACATCGAACCTGCCTCCACCACTTCCACTGGAAGCTCATTCCACACAGCTACCACTCTCTGAGTAAAGAAGTTCCCCTAATGTTCCCCCTAAACTTCTGTCCCTTAATTCTCAAGTCATGTCCCCTTGTTTGAATCTTCCCTACTCTCAATGGGAAAGGCTTATCCACGTCCACTCTGTCTAACCCGCTCATAATTTTAAAGACCTCTATCAAGTCCCCTCTTAACCTTCTGCGCTCCAAAGAATAAAGACCTAACTTGTTCAACCTTTCTCTGTAACTTAGTTGCTGAAACCCAGGCAACATTCTAGTAAATCTCCTCTGTACTCTCTCTATAATTAGGCGACCAAAATTGTACTCCATACTCCAGAATTGGCCTCACCAATGCCTTGTACAATTTTAACATTACATCCCAACTTCTATATTCAATGCTCTGATTTATAAAGGCCAGCACACCAAAAGCTTTCTTTACCACCCTATCTACATGAGATTCCACCTTCAGGGAACTATGCACAGTTATTCCTAGATCCCTCTGTTCAACTGCATTCCTCAATTCGCTACCATTTACCGTGTACGTCCTATTTTGATTTGTCCTGCCGAGATGTAGCACCTCACATTTGTCAGCATTAAACTCCATCTGCCATCTTTCAGCCCACTCTTCCAAATGGCCTAAATCTCTGTAGACTTTGAAAATCTACTTCATTATCCACAACACCACCTATCTTAGTATCATCTGCATACTTACTAATCCAATTTTCCACACCATCATCCAGATCATTGATGTACATGACAAACAACAGTGGACCCAACACAGACCCCTGAGGCACCCCACTAGTCACCGGCCTCCAACCTGACAAACAGCCATCCACCATTACTCTCTGGCATCTCCCATTCAGCCACTGTTGAATCCATCTTGCTACTCCACCATTAATACCCAACAATTGAATCTTCTTAACCAACCTTCCATGAGGAACCTTGTCAAAGGCCTTACTGAAGTCCATATAGACAACATCCACTGCTTTACCCTCATCAATTTCCCTAGTAACCTCTTCGAAAAATTCAAGAAGATTGGTCAAGCATGACCTTCCAGGCACAAATCCATGTTGACTGTTCCTAATCAGACCCTGCTTATCCAGATGCTTATATATATTATCTTTAAGTATTCTTTCCATTAATTTGCCCACCACTGACGTCAAACTAACAGGTCTATAATTGCTAGGTTTACTCTTCGAACCCTTTTAAAACAACGGAACAACATGCGCAGTACGCCAATCCTCCGGCACTATTCCCGTTTCTAATGACATTTGAAATATTTCTGTCATAGCCCCTGCTATTTCTACACTAACTTCCCTCAATGTCCTAGGGAATATCCTGTCAGGACCTGGAGACTTATCCGTTTTCATATTTTTCAAAAGTGTCCGCACCTCCTCTTCTTTGAATCTCACAGTTTCCATTGCTACTCTGCTCGTTTCCCTTACCTCACATAATTCCATATCCTTTTCCTTCGTGAATACCGAAGAAAAGAAATTGTTCAATATCTCCCCCATCTCTTTTGGCTCTGCAGATAGCTGTCCACTCTGACTCTCTAATGGACTGATTTTATTCCTTGTTATCCTTTTGCTATTAATATAGCTGTAGAAACCCTTTGGATTTACTTTCACCTTACTTGCCAAAGCAACCTCATATCTTCTTTTAGCTTTTCTAATTTCTTTCTTAATATTCTTTTTACATTCTTTATACTCCTCAAGCACCTCATTTACTCCATGCTGCCTATAATTATTGTAGATCTCTCTCTTTTTCCGAACCAAGTGTCCAATTTCCCTTGAAAACCATGGCTCTTTCCATTTTTTACTATTTCCTTTCAACCGAACAGGGACATAAAGATTCTGTACTCTTAAAATTTCACCCTTAAAAGTCCTCCATTTTTCTTCTACATCCTTCCCATAAAACAACATGTCCCAATTCACTCCTTTTAAATCCTTTCGCATCTCCTCAAAGTTAGCCTTTCTACAAACAAAAATCTCAACCCTAGGTCCAGTTCTGACCCTCTCCATAATTATATTGAAACTAATGGTATTGTGATCACTGGACCCGAAGTGCTCCCCGACGCATACCTCCGCCACCTGCCCTGTCTCATTTCCTAACAGGAGGTCCAGCACTGCCCCTTCTCTAGTAGGTACCTCTATGTATTGCTGCAAAAAACTATCTTGCACACATTTTACAAACACACAGTTAGTTCATCTTACGATTCGGAGCCAACCGTACTCATTTCGATGCTCTCTGTATGTATTCAAATTACAGTACTTGTTAGGATATATATTGACTCTGTATCATTAGTACTTTGCACACCGCCTACCTACTCGCTGCCGCCGCCGGGCTGGGCCGGGCGGCGGGGGGGGGGGGGGGGGATGGACTCGGTGTTCGTCACGGTGGGCACCACGAGTTTCGAAGAGCTGGTGGAGAAGGCCATGAGGGTGAGGTGAGTTACCACAGCGGCGGTGGAGGAGACGGACGGTTGCAGCCAATCACCTGGGGGGACGGGTAGACGGGACCGCATTGCCGCAGAGGGTGGGCTGGGGAGAGGGGTGAGTGAGGGAGAGAGAGACGGGACCAAGGCTTCCACTGAACACTCCCCCCGCGGCCACCGCCGGAGTTTGTGAGTGAGGCGGAAGAGGCCGCGGTGCAGGAAGGGGCGACGCCGTCCCGGCCTTTGCGTTGACTGACAGGAGAGGAGACCAATCTACGTGGCGCTGACCGACAGGAGAAGAGACCAATCTGCGCGGTTTTTACGATTTTTAAACCTTAATAATTTTGGAAATATACCATCGATCGGAACAAAACTTGTTGCACTTGCAGCACAGGATGAGTAAGGTGGCAAAAAATCGTGGCGCTATCGTGTACCCTTTTTGCGCAAATGGAACACCACAAGATTAGAGTTATAGTTATGTACTGGACCAAGTGCAGAACGAAAGCCGTTCCCCCAACGCAATATTGCACCACTCACGCATAGCCACCAACTGTGCAGGTGCGGCTCATTTCTCCTCATCACCCAGCACTCCCTCTTCCTCCTCTTCACCCTCCCTCTTCAATCCCTAGAGTGGGAAGGGGGTAGAGAGAAAGGGGTGGGAGAGAGGGGGGGGTGTTAGTGAGGCAGGGGGGTAGAGAGGGAGGGGGTAGAGGGAGGGGGGCAGAGAGGGATGGGATGTAGAGGGGGAGGGGGGTAGAGAGGGAGAGGAAGAGGGGGAGAGGGTAGAGAGGGAGGGGAGTATCGAGGGAGGGTAGAGAGAGGGTTAGAGAGGGAGAGGGCAGAGAGGGAGGGGGTAGCAATAGAGAGGGCGAAGGAGGGGGGTAGAGTGGGGTGGAGGGAGGGTAGAGAGGGAGAGGGGGAGGAGGGGGGTAGTGGGAGGGGGTAGAGAAGGTGGGAGTGAGGGTAGATAGGGAGGGGGTAAAGAGGGAAGGGGTAGAGAGGGTGAGGGAATGTAGACATGGCAACTACCCTCACTACCCCCTCCTCTCCCCCAATTCCCCCACTCTCCCTCCTCACCTTCCCAGGATCTTTCCCCTCCCCACCCCATCTCCCTCCACCCCACTCCCCACCCCATCTCCCTCCTCCACCCTCTCCATCTCCCTCCTCCACACCCCCCCATCTCCCTCTACCACCCCACTCCCCACCCCTTTTCCCACCTCATTTCCCTCATCCTCCTCCCCTCACTCCCAGGGTCTGGAACTAGGCCTGGTTCTCGTACTTGGCCCGGTCCTGGCTGTAGACTCCAGCCGTCAGCTCGGCCGCCGCCTGGGATCCAGTCCAGGCCCCAACTTCATCTCCAGGCTCGTCCTTGGTTCCAGCGGCGGCTTCTTTCTTGGCCCCGCTCACGGCCCCATCCCAAGCCCCGGGCTCGGCCCTCACTCCAGCTCCATCACCAGGCTCGGCTCCAGCCCAGGCCCAGTCCCCGGACGCGGCCCGCGGCACCACCCTTCCCACCGGATACCGGGCGGCCGTTGGGCGTCGGCAGCCGGCGCCACTCCTCATTCACAGCGACGCTGGAGTGCCCCTCTATCCCGGAGTGTCCCGTCCTGCCTTGCGATTGCATTGTGACGTCACTCGGATTAATAATTTCGGAAATATAGGTGGAAATGCGACGGGAACATGTTTATTGCCACCAGGGGGAAAATGTGAGTAGGATATGTGAAAATGTGAAGGCTGCGGCCTACCGTTTGGAAGAAGATAGGAATTAACCAGATTGGCACACACAGACACAAACAAGACATAGACTTTCAGTTATATAGATATAGATTCCTCACCAGCCGCTACACGAGCAATTTTGGTGTCATTGGCAAATTAATAACCATGTTAAAAAACTTCTGTTCAAATTATTAATTTGGATAACAAACAACAATGGATCCAGCACCAATGCCTGCAGCACATTGATCGTCACAAGCTGCCAATTGGCATAACAACTCTCCAATACCACCATGTGACTCCATTGCCAAGTCAATTTTGAATCCAGTTGGCTAACTCACCCTGGACTCCATGTGATGTAACCTTCCGGAGCAGCCTATCATGCGCAGCCTTGTCAAGGGCCTTGCTAAAGTCTAAGTAGACAATGACTATCACATTGCCTCATCAATCTTGATCACTTCTTCAAAAAACTCATCCAATTGCTGAGACACAACTTCCCAAACGTAAAGCCATGCTGACTAATCAAAATCAGCCCTTGCCTTTTCAAATACTGGTAGATTCTGTTCCTTGGCTTCCCCTCTGGTAACTTCCCCACCTCTGATGTTAGGCTCACCGGCCTGTAGCTCTCTAGCTTGACCTTGATGCCTTTCCTGAATAATGGCACGGTATTAGCTGTTCTTGAATCTTTTAGTACCTCAGCCGTGACTAAAGATGATGCAAATATCTCTGCCAGGGCCCCCGCAATGAGTTTGCTATGAACTAGGATACACTTTATCAAGGCGTAGGGATTTATCCACATTAATATGCTATAAAACTGCCTATATTTACTCTTTTGTAATATGGAGGTTATAAATACAGCGCTATTCTTTTCCTTAATTCCTTGGGTTCAAGAGAGTTTATTGTCATGTGTCCCAGATAGGACAATGACATTCTTGCTTGCTGCAGCACAACAGAGTATTGCAAGTGTAAATACAGAACAGTTCAGTGTGTCTATATAGCATAGAACATATATTTACACATAAATAAACAAATGAAGTGCAATAGGCTGTTATAGTTCAGAGTTTGTTTGATGGCGAGTTTAATAGCCTGATGGCTGTGGGGAAGTAGCTGTTCCTGAACCCGGATGTACCAGATTTCAGGCTCCTGTACCTTCTACCTGATGGCAGCAGAGAGATGAGTATGTGGCCAGGATGGTGTGGGTCTTTGATGATGCTGGCAGCCTTTCTGAGGCAGCGACTGCGATAGATCCCTTCGATGGTGGGGAGGTCAGAGCCGATGAGGGACTGGGCAGTGGTCACAACTTTCTGCATTCCTTTCCGCTCCTGGACGTTCAAGTTGCCGAACCAAGCCACGATGCAACCGGTCAGCATGCTCTCTACTGTGCACCTGTAGAAGTTCCAGAGAGTCGTCTTTGACATACCGACTCTCCATAATCTTCTCAAGAAGTAGAGGCGCTGATGTGCTTTCTTCATAATTGCATCAGTGTGCTGGGACCAGGAAAGATCTTCGGAAATATGCATGTCCAGGAATTTGAAGTTCTTGACCCTTTCCACCGTTGATATAAACGGGATTGTGGGTCCCTATCCTATCCCTTCCAATGTCCACAATCAGTTCCTTGGTTTTGCTGGTGTTGAAAGGCAGGTTATTGTGCTGGCACCATTTGGTCAATCGGTCGATCTCACTTCTACACTCTGACGCATCACCATCAGGGATTCGTCCCACAACAGTGGTATCGTCGGCGAACTTGATGATGGAGTTCGCACTATGTCCAGCTACACAGTCATGAGTATAGAGTGAGTACAGCAGGGGGCTGAGCAAGCAGCCTTGAGGTTCTCCCTTACTGATTGTTATCGAGGATGACACATTTCCACCAATAAGGACAGACTGTGGTCTGCGGATGAGGAAGTCGAGGATCCAATTGCAGAGAGATAACAGCCTGACATATGAGTTTTTGTTGTCCAAGTGGTCCAGAGCGTAGTGGAGAGCCAGTGAGATCGCATCCACCGTTGATCTGTTGTGGTGGTAAGCGAACTGCAGTGGGTCGAGGTTCTTGTCGAGGTAGGAGTTGATATGCGCCATAATCAACCTCTCAAAGTGTAAATAGCTCGTTCTAAGCTTCCCTCCAGTCTAGTTTCAGTCAAAAATCACTGTCAAGCACTTGCGCATCTAACTTTACTTTGGAAAAACACAATAACAGTTCCCACTACTATACCTAACCACCGCGGGTTTGATCCTCGTATCTGCCTGGCCAAGCCCTCTTATCCTCATTCAAGCAGAGACACTCCAGAAGGTCACGCAGTCCTAAGCGCTCTCCCAGAAGATCGACACAGGACCTCGTGGGAGCGGCCTTTTATAAGTCCCCGAACCTTGAGGGGCCGAACCACATGGAGGTGGTCTATATACAGTCCAATAACAGATATCGATTATAGGCATTTCCCTAACCCAATAATACAGTGACTAATACAATGTATCTGACAACATTTCTAGATGCAACTTAACAGAGATGAATTATACAACATGTGCCTTGATAGTCAGGAAACCCAGACAAGGCTCAACGCTTAATCCAATCAACATCTAGCAAAGTAAAGCTTTGCAACAATATTTACAATGTGTATGTCTGGTTTGCATTCGTCCAATCCGTTTCATGCAATTTACACCTAAATGTCAGAATTTGCAGATGTTCCATTCTCTTCCTGCAGCTCTTATCTAGGCTCTAGACAAACTGGCACCATTCTGCAGAAGACACATTTAAATTGACCAAATGGCCTAGCAGCCCAGAAGCCTTTACTCAATCTTAGTGTCCTGGCCTCTCCAATTTGGCCAGAATTAACAAAAGCACTTCATCACCACAGACGTTAGTGCCACTGGTGTATAGTCATTGAGACACGTCACCTTGCTCTTCTTGGGCACCGATATTATTGATGCCCTTTTACAGCAGGTGGGAACCTCAGACCTCAGAAGTGAGAGGTTGAAAATGTCCGTAAAAACTCCAGCCAGTTGGTCCGCACAGGTTTTTAGAACACGGCCGGGTATACCATCAGGTCCAGCGCTTTCCGAGGGTTCACCTCCCTGAAGGATCTTCTGACGTCGGTCTCTGTGACTGAATGAAATACCATCACAGCGAATGGGGGCTCGGGAAGGCACATTAATGTTCTCCCTAAACGCATTGAGCTCGTCAGGGAATTATGCTTCGCTGACAATTGAGCTGCCTCCTGATTTCGCCTTGTAGGAGGTGATGGCATTCAAGTCCTTCCACAGTTGCCAAACATCTGTCTCATCCTCCAGCTTGGAGCGGAAGTCTAGTTTGGCCTTTTTGATGGCCTTACCAATATCTGGATTTCTTGTAGACCTCTGCATCTCCAGGCATAAATGCCTGGGATCTGGACTTCAGAAGAGTGCGGATCTCATAGTTCATCCAAGGCTTCTGGTGAGGAAACATTCGGAGGGATTTTGTTGGGACGCAATCCTCCACACATTTCTTTATGAAGTCTGTAACGACTGTGGCGTATTCATTCAGGTCCGTTGCCGAGTCCCTGAACATTGCCCAGTCTACAGACTCCAAACAGTCCTGGAGTTGTTCCTCTGCCCCCCCCCCCCCCCCTCGACCAGCTCTGTACAGTCCTCACCTCTGGGGGTGCGCTCTTCAATTGCTGCCTGTTGGCAGGAAGCAGCAGTATGGTCGGATTTACGAAGTGAGGGCGAGGGATAGAGCGATAGGTGTCTGATGGTCATGGAGCAGTGGTCGAGGGTGTTTGATCCTCTGGTGCTGCAGGAGACATGTTGGTGGAAGTTAGGGAGCAATTTCTTCAGGTTGGCTTTGTTGAAGTCCCCGGGTATGGTGGTAAACGCCTCGGTGTAAGCCGTCTGCTACTTGTTGACCACGGCGTGCAGCTCCCCCAGTGCCAGATGGGCATCAGCCTGGGGTGGGATGTAGACCGCGGTCAGGATGATGGAAGTGAATTCCCTCAGTAGGTAGAAGGGACGGCACTTCACAGCCAGGTGTTCAAGGTGTGGAGAGCAGGAGTTGGATAGGACTGCCACGTCTGAGCACCACGCAGAGTTGACCATGAGGCAGACGCCCCCTCCTCTCCCTTTCCCAGATGCCAGTGTATGGTCCATGCGATGGATGGCAAAACCTTCAGGCTGGACTGCTGAGTCTGGGGAGCTGGGGGTGAGCCATGTCTCTGTGAAACAGAACACAGAGCATTCCCTCAGCTTCCTTTGGTAAAGCAGCCTTGCCATTAAGTCCACCACTTTGTTTTCAATGGACTGTACATTGGCCATTAGGATAGTAGGGAGAGGGGGTTAAAGTCCCCTGCTCTTCAGTCTGACCTGCAGTCCTGCACGTCGGCTATGTTTCCGGACACAATGGAGGCCTCTCCGTTGTTTCCAGGTACTGTGTTTACTGTATTTGCTGTTTCTGCGAACCTGCGCTGGAACGGGGATTCCCTTGCAGACAGCAGCTCCAGCTCCGTTGCGATTGTGGATTCCCTCACAGTCGGCAGCTCCAGCTCTGTTGATACTGGAAGATCCTGCCCGTCGGCCCCGGAGGTCTCCCCGGTGTTTCCAGGTACCGTACCTGTGATCCTCAGTCGGGTCGGGTGTTCTCCAGCGATCGAGGGTTCGTTGACAGCCTGGGCTCCCGCAGCTGCGGGAGATCGCGATATCGCTAGTGCTTTCAAGTGCACTAGCAGCTTGTCCGTTACGGCGCCGATTTCTGCCATTTCTTTGATCCAGGTGAGTTGAGTGAAGCTATAAATAATTCTCTTCTGTTGAGCTGCTGGCAAAATGTTGCCACAGGCAGGCGCCATCTTTCATTGGTTGCATGACATTCTCCATGATAAATGTAAATGAGAAATATTAATCTAAAATGTCGCCTATCTCCTGTGGCTCCACACACATGTGATCACATTGATCATTGAGTATAACTTTTCTCTTCTTAGTTCCCCTTGTGCTCTTAATATGCTTGTAAAAAATCCTGGGATTCTCCTTTACCTTTCCTGCCAAAGCTATCTCAATTCCTCATTTGACCTTTCTGAATTCCCTCTTACATGTACTCCTACACCTTTATACTGAAGGGATTTGGTTGATCCCACCTGATTATATCTCACATACACGCACTCCTTTTTCTTGACTCGTGCCTCAATATTCCTTGTCAACCAGGGTTCCCTAATCTTGACCTTCACTCTAATAAGAAAATGCACTATCCCCATCTCACTTTTTGAAGTCTCGCACTTGCCAGGTATCCCGTTACTTGCAAACAGCCATTCCCGATCACCCTTCACAAGTGCCTATCTAACACTTTCAAAAATTGCCTGTCTCCAATTTAGGACTTAAATTTGTGGACCATTCCTATATTTTTTACATATCTATTTAAAAAGTAATAGAATTATGGTTACTGGTCCCTGAGTGCTTCTCCATAGACACTTCAGTCACTTGCCCTGCCTCATTTCCAAATATGAAGTCTTGTGTTGCCCTCTCTCTAGTAGAGGAATTGACATATTATTTGAGAAAACTTTCCTGGACACATTTAATAAATTCCGTCCCATCTAAGCCCTTTGCGCTAAGGCAGTCCAAGTCAATATGAGGGAAGCTCAAATCGCCTGCTATTGCAACCCTATTATTTTTACAGCTATCTGTATATAATTGCTTTTATAATTCCTGCTGACTATTTGGGGGCCTATAATAAAATCCATCAAAGTGATCATCTTTTTTTATTTTTATGTTTCACCCATAAGTTCCACCAGGCTGTGGAGGCCAAGTCAATGGATATTTTAAAGGCAGAGATAGATAGATTCTTGATTAGTGCAGGTGTCAGGAGTTATGGGGAGAAGGCAGGAGAATGGGGTTGGGAGGTAGAGATAGATCAGCCATGATTGAATGGCGGAGTAGACGATGGGCCGAATGGCCTAATTCTGCTCCTATCACTCATTAACTTATATAGCCTCACTGGACGATCCCGCAAGAATATCTTCTCTAAGTACTGCAGTGATGTTCTCCCGAATAAAAAATGTTGCTCCTTCTCTCTTCTGGCTCTATCATGCTTGCAGCATTTGTACTCTGGAACATTCAGCTGCCAGTCCTGCCCTCGTTCAACCATGTTTTCTTTATTGTTATAATATCCCAGTTCCATGTACCAATTCATGCCCGGAGTTCATCTGCATTACCTGTCAGGCTTCTTCCATTAAAATAAATACAATTTAGTCTATCAGACCTTCCTCACTCCCTGACTTGCCTCTGACTGCCCTGTCCACTGAACCTGCTTGCTTTAACATGTATAGGAAGGAACTGCAGATGTTGGTTTAAACCGAAGATAGGCACAAAAAGCTGGAGTTACTCCAGCTTTTTGTGACTATCTTTGCTTTAACATATATATCTGCCATAACTTTCCTTCTACCACACTAGTACTTTGGGTCCCACCCGCCTGCCAGGCTAGTATGAACCCCTCCTGAGTCGCACTAGCAAACCTCCTCACCAGGATATTGGTTTCTCTCCAATTCAAGTACAATTGCTCTTATATACATCCCATCTGGCCTGGAAGAGTAATCCATGTACCTGAAGTGCTCACTCCTACTTAGCTGCACATTTAAATATGCAATATTTTTATTGCTTGCCTCACTACTTGTGGCATGGGGAGTAATCCTGTAATTACAATCTCAGAGGTCCTGCTTCTTAACTACCCTACATGTTATTTGTAGGTCCTTATCTCTCTTCTTGTTTTTGTCATTGGTGTCAATATGAACCACTACCTCTGGCTGCTCATCCTCCTCTTACAGAATGTTCTGTCCCCAGAAGCATCCTTAACCATGGCAACAGGGAGATAACACATCATCTTGGATATTTGTTTGCGCATGGCAACAGGGAGACAACACATCATCTTGGATTCTTGCTTGCAGCCATAGAAACCCCTCTAAAGGGTTCCTTATCACTATTGCCCCTGACAAAAGAGTTCCTTATCACTATTGCTCGCCCAGACTTTGCCCTACCTTGCTTTACAGCAGATCCAGTTATGGTGCCATTGATCTGGCTGTAGGGTCTGCTGCTATTTTCTTGAGTGGCTCACCCCACCACCAACTGATATTATTGATTGAAAGGGGGATTGTTAAAGTAGACCCCTGTATTTCCTGCTTGCCTCTCTTAGCAGTCACTCATTTACCCGACTGAATCTTTGGTGTGACCACCTCCCCAAAACTACTATCCATTAAACTTTCTGCCTCCTGAGTGCTCCTCAGTGAGTCCAATTGGCACTCTAATGGATCCATGTGGTCTGAGAGGAACTGCAGTTGTATACACTTCCAGGAAAAGTAATTGTCAGGGATACCTGACTGTTCATTGATTTCCTACACCTGATAGGAGGAGCATACCACTCCTTTGACTGATATTACTGTTCCCTTTAAAAATTAGCTTACTTAGGAAAATAGATGAATCATATATTTTCTTTACCTTAATGCTGCTGTCCCTCCTCTCTGAGCCCTGGTGTTCTCCAAAGTCTCCACTTCACCACCCAGCAGCATTTCCACCTTAAAGCAGTTCTTCTCAAAATGGTCACTTCAAAATGGCCACGTTGCTAGAGCCTGCCTTCCTTTTACTTGCTGCTTGGGTGGTCGCGAGTGAAACTTAACAAATGCTTACCAGCAGCAGACATTTTACGTCCTCCACAGTCTTCCTCCTTGCTTCTAGGGTAGTTGCAAATAAAACAAGAGAAATCAATGGTAGATTTTTGTTTTTGTTTTACCTGCCAGTTGTTCGGATGCAGGGACTATATAGAAAGGCGTGGGAGATTGCAACCTTCACGTGGTCCGCCCTGTTTCGACTAATGCCATCAACCCGACGTGCATAATCAAATAAGATCAAATAGAACAAGTTGTCCTACAAATTTAGGCTGTGCACGCCATATGCAACAAGAAGAAGGGACTATAGATCACGAGATACTTTTATGACAATACCTTGATTGAACACAGAGTGGTGTACTTGTTCTTGGAGTAAAAATATAGTGCATTTGAAAACCTACCTCGTTGAACTGGAATTGTTCCTGCTACAGTTACTGTAATGATGCAATTTTGTTCACTGTTTTAAAAATTACAGGGATATTTACCAGCAGAGGACACAGATTGTAAGCTATCTAACAATAAAAGTGGTGAAATGAGGTGAATTTGATCTGGAATGGACTCCCTGAGAGACTGGTGGAAGTAGGTGCAGTTTTCTTAAGATGGCTGGGATAAATTCTAGAAAGGAAATAAATCTACTGGGCAGACAGTGAAGAAATGGAACTAATGCAATTACTCCTTCAAAGAGCTAACATAGGCACATTATGCGATAGCCTCTGCTGTGAGATTGCATAATTCCAATAAAAATGTTAAATAGTGGAGATTGATTTTAAGAACATAAGAAACATCAGGAGTAGACTATTTTTGGCTCTCTGCTTGCAACACCATTCAATAAAACCAGAGCTGATCTTTTTACTTCAGCACCACTTTCCTGCACTAATCCCATATCGCTTGATTTACTTAATAGCTAATAATTTATCAATTGTTGCCTTGTTGCTGTTGGTGTGGCATTATGCTTTGTGATGCAAATTGATTTCTAAAGGGATTGATTCCTTAAATATATATTTTTCAATTTAGTAATGATTATTTTGTTGGTATTTTCTTTACTGGCTTACTTTCCAATAAAGGCAGGGCCGGCCTTAGGAGGTGCGGGGCCCAATTGGGAACAATTTTCATAGAAATATAAATATATAATTATAAATGAGTCATATTCAGGCACTCAGCAGGACGTGCCGTGAGTAATTACTCAGGGTAGGCAGTCAGTCGGCTTTTAAAAAATCTTAAACCGCGCATGTGCATTGTTCTCTCTGTAAAAATAAAAAATAAAAATAAAGAAAGTAACAATTCAATTTGCCCAAGGCTTCCAAATCTCCTTCTTTCTGAATTACTGAATGGGTGGGGGGTGGAGGGTGATGGTAGGTGGGAGAGATGGTGGGAAAAACGGGAGCACAAGTTGAATCAGTTGTGATCTTATTGAATGACAATACTAGTTCAAAGGACCAATTTGGGGGAGAGTTCCTTTCACAGCATGTGGGGAGTCTGGCTAGGGGTAAAGTTGCGGGGAGGGCAACTCATTGCTAGCAGCTGATGGGAAACGGCTGTAAAAGGACAGCGCCGCTGGGGGGGGGGGGGGGGGAAGAGTTCCTTTCACAGCGTGTAGGGAGTCTGGCCAGGGGTAAAGTTGCTGGGAGGGCAGGAGCGTTGAGGAGGGGGTTGGGGATCATGCCAGTAACCCACTCACTCACTGCTGCCGCGGTGCTCCGGGCACAGAGCCACTGCATTGTGGCCGGGGAGGGAAGCAGCTCGCGTGGCTACGAGCGGCAGCCGGGACCTCAGCGCCTTCTGCCGGACCGCTCACCTCTGGCAGTGCTCTCCGTCTGAACAGTGAGGGGACCAGTTCAAAAGCAAAGATCATGGAGCGGAGTGGGTCAGCGGGTGATGGATAACAGGACAGCGGGCAGTAGAGCTTACTCCTGTGTCAGCGCGAACAAGGGACCAATTGAGGTTACTCGCACTGACATATGGTGTAAGCTCCACTGCCCGCTGTCCTGTTATCCATCGCCCACTAACCCGCTCTTGAGCTGGATGCTGGCATGATCCCCGACCCGCTCCTTCTCAACGCTCCTGCCCTCCCAGCAACTTTACCCCTGGCCAGACTCCCCACACGCTGTGAAAGGAACTCTCCCCCCCCCCCCCCCCGCCCCCCAGCGGCGCTGTCCTTTTACAGCCGTTTCCCATCAGCTAATAGCAATGAGGGATAGACTAGGCTATCCCTCAGTACAGCGACATTGTTCTTGATCTATCTTTCTTGGCTAACAACCTAACCTTCGGCCTCCAAGATGCAGGTACATTTTGGTGCCTTATTTTTGGGTATAAAATAGCATCTTCATTGCCGGGAATGTGGTGTTACATATATATTGCAATCAGTGATGGAAATGGGTTTTAGGAACTAGGGGTACGCTAAGATCCGTGAGGCTGAGGTTGGGAAGGAGGGGGGGGGGGGTTAGACGCTATAAGCCCCCCGTGAGACATTTTATTTAACTCTGAAATTGAAGATAGATAGACATAAAGCTGGAGTAACTCAGCAGGACAGGCAGCGCAGCGACTCTGGAGAGAAGACCCTTCTTCAGACTGAACTGAACACACATCGGTGAGAGTACTTGTGATTGTCTGAAGTAGGGTCAGAACCAGAAATGCAACCCTCTCCTCAGAGCCGCTGCCCGTCCAACTGGGCTACCACAGCCCCCTGTGTCCACCTTCAACTCCAGAGCCAAACAAAAAAACACAGAGTGCTGGAGGAACTCAGCGGGCAAGGCGGCATCCTCGGAGGGAACGGACCAGGAACCGCCACGGGCCAGGACTCCCCCCCCCCCCCCCAACAGAAAGGAACCGCAGATGCAGCCGTCACCGCAAAACGTCAAATGATTCCGGGAATGCCGAAGTGATGGTGAGAGAGAGGGAGTGAGAGAGCGAGAGAAAGAGACGAGATGGGGAGTGGGAGAGAGAGTGCGCGAGAGAGAGGGAGGAAGGGAGGGAGCGAAAGACAGGGAGACACAACGTGGGTCGGTAGGTGAACGACTTTACCTGCACACCAAGAAAAAGCCCGTGCTCGTGGTCCAGAGCCCTCAATCATGAAGTGAATTTTAAGAAATTCTCAATGTGTCATCAATACATCGATCTACATTCCTCAGTAGATGTAATTGTGTTTTGACCAAGTATTAATGATGCCGCGTTCCTTTTAATAAAATTCACGGGAGTCCCGTGAATTTTATTCAAAGGAACGCGGTGTCATTAATACTTGGTCAAAACATAATTACATTTACTGAGGAATGTGGATCGATGCATTGATGACACATTGTATAACTACGTGTTAACTGCTGGCTGTTAACAAGTGCTAACAGTGGTAGTTAACAAATCGTTTTTGTCTGATGGCCGGTGCAGCGGTTTTTATCCATGTTCGTTTTTAACAAGGCAAATGTTTTGTTTTTTTAATCTGTATTTAACATCGTGAATACGTATTTCCGTAAGAAATACGGAAAATTAGCGTGGGGCCCCCTTGGGCGCGGGGCCCAATTGGGAACAATCTGTCCAATCGGTTTAAGGCCGGCCCTGAATAGAGGTTGACCTTCTAACTTGACTTGTTAAATAAAGGTATAATCATGGGTCATAAATAACTTCAGTGTCCATTTTAAACATTTTGTAAAATATTTTTAGAGCAGAAATACAGTAAAAATCTCATTGGAATAGCAAGTTCAGCTTTTGTCAATCAATTGATATTTTCCACTGCAACACATAATTTGTAATTCTGTGTTTGCCACTGTGCCTAAATGGAGAATGCATTATAACTATATTTTGGAAACTCACATTTAGTAATTCCAAGTACATTTTTTTGGCATTATAAGTTAATATTCAGAACTCTGAAGCTCTATTACTTTGAAATACCTAGTTTCATCTAAATCCCTTGTACCCATTGGAACAGGAGGAGCCAGCAAGGGATATTGGTCTTGATTTAAGCAAAGCATACAAATCCTGGCTGCTGATGGGACTAAGTGTTTCTGTTTAAAAATCAGAGCAGCAACTAGGAAGGTTGCTCCTCTAGGTCTGTGGCAATTAAAGAGAAAATCTCTTGTCTCCTGGGTGAAGCCCTGGCTTCCGAGGCTGGATTTAAAATTGAAGATTACCTAGCATGGGAGCCAAGATCTAGCATAAGAATCAAAAATTTCTCCAGTGTAGGTTCCATTGCTCATTAAAGCTATAGCGCATCATGACTGGTGCCAAGCTTTGTATAAATTCTCCGGGTTTAATTCTGTTTAATTCTGTTTAAAGGTAAATTGTCAGAGTGGTTTCCCCAGTGGCTTGTTTCGGATGCTCATTGTCAAGTGGATTTTGTGTGTTTGAAGCATATGGCTGATCTAAAAATCAACTGATTTATGATTAATAGCTGTGCAGAATAAATTTTGCTTGAATATGAAAAAAGAGGCAAATGTTCATGCTTGCATCAGTAAATACATTGGTCTCGCTTGTGCATGCACTTGCAGTTGCTCAAAAATGCAGAAGCGTAGAGACCCATGTTCCTACATTTTCAAAATCTCGCCTACATGAATACACGCAATAGTATACAAGCACAAATGCTGCAGCCAGCATCAGAATTCATATTTGATACATAGTAAGGTAGGCGGTTTCTATTTTATGATCATATGTTAATTATTTGTTTGTTTCTCATGTGTACCAGATATGAACTGAAGCAGTGAATATTTTACTTTCTATAGATTTACAGACACATTGCACTTAACAACAATAAATATACTTTCAATGACTGGGTATTATGTAAATTGGATCATGATGATGCAAAAAGCAAAGTAGTGCAACCATTGTCATGCAAAGTCCACAGTTGTTCTGTAGGGTTGAGATAGGATTGTGGTTTGGGTTGTGCAGGGTGGTTCAATAACCTGAAAGTTGAAAAATCAAGGTTCAAGATTCTGAATCTTGAACCAAGATTGAACCTGGGTGTCATGGTTCTCAGACTTCTGTATCTTCTTCCCAATGGTAGCAGCATTGGAAGCAGAAGCCTGGGCAGGGGCATGCGGATCTTAATGATATTAGCTGCCTTCTTGAGGCAGAGCTTCCTGTAAATCCCTTTGATGTTGGTGAGGTCTGTACCTGTGATGCCCTGGGTTACGTCCACCCAGCCTCCTTCATTCTTGAACATTTGAATTTCCGAACCAGGCTGTTGTGTAATCACATAGTATCCTTTCACCATACACTAGTTCAGTTGAAAATTTGGTGACATGTCGAATCTCTTCAAACTTCTGAAGAAATAGAGGTATTAATTAGCTTCATTTAGAAACAAGGAACTGCAGTTGCTGATTTACATACAAGACATAGCGTTGTTACAAAACCTACCATCAGTGGCACTACAGATCTGCCACTGCCTGTGCATGCGATTCCGGAGGCTTTTGGGGGGGGGGGGGGGGGGGAACTTCTAACGCCTTCAACATCAGGGATCGCATTATCAGGACAAATCAAAAGGTATGTCGTTTATTTAACATTATCGTGCTTTTTGGTGTGGCTTCATTTTAATCTTATGATGCGAAAAATGTTATTTAGGCATTTTACGAATCGGCCATGTCTTGCCTGCTGATATGGGCTTAAAATTTATGGCAACGGCAACAATCCAATCGATCACATTCCAGAAACATCCACTCTCAAGATAATCAAATTCATTATTTTTTTGCACAATCATGTCATAAGAACATCTACATCTATATTTTGTGTTATTGTCTATCCATAATCTATATTTTCATACTAAATATCCACAGTGCAGTTTTAGTGAGATGTATTGTGCAAAAAATAATGATTTTGATTATCTTGAGAGTGGATGTTTCTGGATTAATTTATGGGAATTAAACATTAAATTCCTTCCATTTGGCATATAAATTCATGACAAAGTGAGACTTAAAAATCATGTTATATTGTGAATTCTTGTGTGAATGGGATCAGTTTGTTATTTGTTATTTGGATACTTAGGCTATTTAAAAATGTTAGCTTTTTCTTAAGAAATGGATAGATGTTTAGATCTAGTAATTGAATTTAGATGAATTCAATTACTGATTAGATGAATTCAATTATTGATTAGATGTGCTAAACTGAGTTATTTTGTCAATCTAAAGTCAACTTGACTCAAACACTTGTAGCTGTTGAAATCGATTCTTTATTCAGCTGAGACTAGTCTCTGAACCTTCCAACGGAGCTGATGCTCTTGGGCGGGTCCAGAGAAGAGTAACTTTGATAGAACTCATGGCATTTATATAGGTATTAGACATTTCAGATACAGAGGGTATCACAAGCTAGTAACCAATCATCTGAGTCCTTCTGGTGATTTACAACATCAGTCACATGATCCCCCCTTCCCTGGCCTCATTTTACAACTTTCGTTTCCCTGTGGTATAACTTTGTTTAGAATTCTTTTATTTTATTTCTACACAGTAAAACCCCAGTAGGCTCAATTATCCACTCCTCAAAATATAAGATACATATGTATAACAATGATCACACAAGTCATACACAATTTCCATACCAAGAAGAAAGATATTTCTATAAATCTAAACAAAGTCTAATGTTTACAACCCTACTTAGACACAATACATTTCATAAATTGTTTCACTACAATTTTACACAGTTTAAAATACTATTACGTATGTATTAAAACATTAATTATATGAGTTCGCCGAATTACAGTTTCTAAGTTCAAAACCCACACACACCTCCCAACCAAGTATACATGGGTCGTAAATCTGTCAACTTAATTAATAAGTGTTTGGTGCTAGGATACAACTTCATTCTAATTTGCAGCCCCTTTCCTGCTATCTGGAAGCTGGATTTCCAATCTCACTACAAGGTCTTTTACAAATATTACAGAATAAAGCGTAAATTCACAACTCGGACCATTACATCAGAATTACATCTGCTTCTTCGACTTTCTATAAACAAATCCATCAATCTGATTCTTCTCCTCTCCAAGCAACTACTCCCCTTCACACACATCCTGTTCCTTATCTCAATCTCATTATAATTTAACATAGCCAAAGCTTAACTACAGAGTCTATTATATTTCAGCCTTGAATTCTGTCTCGAACTCAGCATAAACTTCACAGCTCAAGAATGTGCCATAGAGAAAGAGCAGATGACCTCTGGCCTAAGAAGAGGCCCTATTCAGCTATCCATTCTTCAACACAAAATCATATCAAATACAATTTCCTCCAGCGATATAATTGCCTCAAAGCAATAAACTAAGCTATGCAGGTTCAGATTAGCGTTTCTATGTTTTGATTCATCCGTTCCCTGTGTGTGTGTTTCCTTGTACTTTATTTCTTTTGGAGACATATGTTTCTGAAAACCTTAAGCTTTTCTTTTGCAAATTACCTAGCTTATATAAAAGTCACTATCCGAGCAGTTCTATTATATAATATTTCCTCAGATGAATTTAATTGATTTGATGAAACTGATGAATATGAACTTTTTGTTGGGTATTTACTATTTGTTTTAGCGTTTAACTTTATCATTTCTACCTTTTTTTCTAAAACTGCAAATAATAACTTGTTTCTGTTAATGCTGTTCAGTGTTTTTTTTTCTTTACATTTTAAACAGATGTCTCCAAAGAAGAAATGCAAAATTGTCAATCCCAATGCCCAGCAAAAGAGACTGATGTAGATAACATTTGCAGAGATTATCCGAATTTGGTCTACTCCAAATGTGATGATCTACAGGACATTCTAAATAGGAAAGTAGTGGGCAGAAAGGCATGTCATGCGAGGTTTGAAGAGCAAAAACTTGTAGTTTACAATGCCAAAATTGAAAAGTTGAGGAAAAACAAGGTGTACAGAGTTGCTTATTGGTTACAATCTGAGGAGTATGATGATGCTACTGATTATGATATGCCAATGTACCAGCTAGCAACTGATCTTCTCCATAAAGACTTGGTCTTTTGCTAGAAATTGTAATTTCTTTACCTGTCTGTTGCGGACTTACAGCATATAGTACAATAATATTAAAGTTCTGATCTTGAGAATATCACATTTTTGAATTTTCAAGACAGTCTGGGTGTTTATTACTATGCCCGTTACAACCGTCAATTTTGTAATTAGCTACAATTAGGTAACTAACTAATTATATGCTTTAATTTCAGGTCATCCAAGTAAGATGTTTCATATTTGTTCCAGAATGCTTCAATCTATAATAACTGAAAATGTCATTCAGTTCTCTTAATTTTTAAGAAAGTTATGGGCTTTTGACTATCCTCGATCACAGCTTTTGTGTTGTCAATGGAAAAGCAATAGGGAACAAGATGCTAATTTCCGAGTATGAAAATGACCATAACTTTTTTAATACTGAAGTTATGAAAGTGAATTAGGTATCAAATTAAAATTCTTTTTATGCTTTATCTGATGGGATAAATTACAGACTTGATTTTTAAAATCTCAAAATTTTGTAACATTCCGACAAGACAAGACAAGACCAGTCACACAGTCCCATCCCCATCCCAGAGGCAGCTCCCTCCGCAACTCATTGGTTCACTCACCCCTTCCCGTCCAAAAATCACCCCTTCCCCAGGTACTTTCCTCTGCAACCACAGGAGATATAACATCTGTCCCTATACCTCCTCGCTCACCTCCATCCAGAGACCCCAGCAGTCCTTCCAGGTGAGACAGATGTTCACATGCACCTCATCTATTGCATCCGGTGTTCCTGATGTGGCCTCTTGTCCATCAGCGCGGCCAAGCATAGATTCGGCAACTGTTTCACTGAACACGCATACGGTATGTCAAGGCCTACTGGATCTTCCAGTTGCTAACCACTTTAACTTCATTGCCAGAGGCCACACGCAAACTGGAGGAACACCACGTCATATTCTGCTTGGGTGGCTTATAATCCAATGGTATGAATATTGAATTCTCCAATTTTGGGTAATTACAGCACTTTGTGACTTCTTTTGGTTAGCTTTATGATTGCATCAATATGTGGGGCCTGTACCAATCATCAGAGATGTTAATGCCCAGGAACTGGAAACCATTCATTTGCTCCACCATTGTTCTACCAGTGAAGTCAGGTGCATGATCCCTTCCTGAAGTCAACAATCCGTTTATTGGTCTTGCTAATTATGTGAACAAGATAGTTGTTCTGGCACCACTCAACCACATTGTCGATCTTTTTCCTGCACTCAGATTCGCCATTATCTGTTATTCAACCAATGATGGTGGCATTGTTGGTAAATTTAAAGATGGCATTGGAACTATACCTGGCTACACGTCATGGGAATAGGGAGAGTAGAGCAGGTGACTGAACACGCAGTCTTAAGAAGTTCCTATATTGATTGTCAATGAGGAAGAAGTATTGTTAATACACAAAAGGACAAGGGCTGGATTGAGGTCTGCTGATGAAGAAGTCAAGGATCCAGCTGCATAGGGAAAAGCAGAGACCCAGTTCCCCGAGTCTGATGATGAATTTGGACGGTATGATTATGTTGAATGCCAAAATGTAGTCGATGAACAAGAGCCTCACATACACTGCCCTCCATAATGTTTGGGACAAAGATCCATCATTTATTTATTTGCCTCTGTACTCCACAATTTGAGATTTGTAATAGAAAAAATCACCTGTGGTTAAAGTGCACATTTATTAAAGGCCATTTTTATGCATTTTGGTTTCACCATGTAGAAATTACAGCTGTGTTTATACATCGTCCCCCCCCATTTCAGGGCACCATAATGTTTGGGACACATGGCTTCATAGGCGTTTGTAATTGCTCAAGAAAGAAATGCAAATGCTGGAAAAATCGAAGGTAGACAAAAATGCTGGAGAAACCCAGCGAGTGAGGCAGCATCTATGGAGCGAAGGAATAGGTGATGTTTCGGGTCGAGACCCTTCTTCAGACTGAAGAACAGTCTCGACCCGAAACGTCACCTATTCCTTCGCTGGTGAGCTTACTAATCGCAAAGTGACTGGCAGGCCAAGGAAGACCTCCACAGCTGATGACAGAAGAATTCTCTCTATAATAAAGAAAAACTTCCAAACATCTGTCCGACAGATCAGAAACGCTCTTCAGGAGTCAGGTGTGGATTTGTCCGCAGAAGACTTAATGAAGTAAACCACGTTAGCCGCAAAAATAGGATGGCCAGGTTACAGTTTGCCAAGAAGTACTGAAATAAGCAAACACAGTTCTGGAATAAGGTCTTGTGGACATATGAGATGAAGATTAACTTATATCAGAGTGATGGCAAGAGCCAAGTATGGAGAAGAGAAGGAACTGCCCAAGATCCAAAGCATACCACCTCATCTGTGAAACATGGTGGTGGGGGTGTGGCGGCCTGGGCATGTATGGCTGCTGAAGGTACTGGCTCACTTTTCTTCATTGATGATACAACTGCTGATGGTAGTAACAAATGAATTCCGAAGTGTATAGACACATCCTATCTCTCAAGTTCAAACAAATGCCTCAACACTCATTGGCCGGTGGTTCATTCTACAGCAAGACAATGATCCCAAACATACTGATATAGCAACAAAGGAGTTTTTCAAAGGTAAAAATGGTCAATTCTTGAGTGGCCATTCAATCACCTGATCTGAACCCAATTAAGTATGCCTTTTATATGCTGAAGAGAAAACTCAAGGGGACTAGCCCCCAAAACAAGCATAAGCTAAAGATGGCTGCAAAACAGGCCTGGCAGAGCATCACCAGAGAAAACATCCAGCAACTGGTGATGTCCATGAATCACAGACTTCAAGCAGTCATTGCATGCAAAGGATATGTAACAAAATACTAAACATGACTACTTTCATTTACATGACATTGCTGTGTCCCAAACATTATGGTGCCCTGAAATGGGGGGACTGTGTATAAATACTGTTGTAATTTCAACATGGTGAAACCAAAATGTATAAAAATGGCCTTTAATAAAATGTGACAATGTGCACTTTAATCACATGTGATTTTTTCTATTACAAATCTCAAATTGTGGAGCACAGAGGCAAATAAATAAATGATGGGCCTTTGTCCCAAACATTATGGAGAGCACTGTATGTGTTCCTGTTATCCATCTGGTCCATTGCGGAGTGGAGAGGCAGCCAGATCGCAACAGCTGTTAATCTGTTGTGGTGGTGAATTGAAGTGTGTCTTGATCATTACTAAGCAAGGAGTTGTATGCGTCATAAACAAGTTCTCGAAGCACTTCATCATTGTGCTTGTGTTTATGTTTGTGTGTGTGTGTTTGTTGACTAGATGCTGCATTGTAATTAGGCCCAATATTATTATGCAATCTTTAATTGATTTTTATAAATTCTGTTTTAATACAATCCAGTCAAAATTTAGATTAATAGGTAGGCTGCCTGTTTTGGTTTGACAACCCATTGAGGACTGATTTCCTGTGATATATTTTTTACAGACTGATGCACTGTTTTAGCTGGATGCTGATTTGCAACCACCCCACTTAAGTTTGATTAGTTGCTTCATACTGGTGTGTTGTCAGCAAACTGCCTAATCAATCCCATTGACACGGGGTATGGAGATTGTTAATGAGCTGCAATACTTTGTATTTAAACCTTGCTATTCAGTACACATCCTGAATTCTATTTAAAACTGGCTGCTTTGTTTAAACCAACAAAATGGCATTGGGTTCCTTCATTGTCATAAAATACTCTTTATGTAGAAAGAGTTCTACTAGGTGGCAACAGTAAAACAAGTTATCTCTTGCTGGCAGAAGTGTGAAATTAATCACACAGGAATCTGTCAGGTGACATTTAGGTCATCAGCTGTTAACATTTCTCTGCGCTTAGATATGGGTGACAGAACGGCAGATTAAAAGATTTGAGGTTATTTGCACTCTTTTAAGACAGCTTTTTCTTGCATCTGATTGAAAGGCAGAAAATGCAACTGTTAGAAGATCAAAACCTTTTTGTAAATTTTGTTCAACAGTCTTTTAACCATTTTCCTTCTTTATATTCCTCTCCCCCCCTCACCTCGGTTTATGTAAAAAACATTTGGACAGGTACATGGACAGAAACGGTTTAGAGGCCTATGGGCCAAACACGGGCTGAAGGGACTGGAGCAGCTTGGTTGGCATGGGCAAGTTGGGCTGAAGGGCCTGTTCCTGTGCTCTATGACTCTATGAAATAGCCTGCATTTACATCCATAGGAAAAAAAAAATCTCTACTAAATTCTTCAGCACAACATTAAGCATTTGGGATAACACTGAGAACCTCAACTCCATTCAGGAGCATGCAGAAATCCAGGGTAAAATGTGGAAGGAGATTACCAACCCACCCATCCCATCAAGTACTTCCTACCACATCTGTGACAGAATCTGCAGATCCCACTGACCTTATCAGGCACCTCTGAAGCCACAGAAGCAAGTTATCCTTAACCCTGAGAGACTTAAGAAGAAGATGCTGCCCCTAAGTTAAACATAGAGTCAGAGCCTGACAGTTCTGAGCAAACACTTTTTTAGATTTTTGGTAAAAATAAAACAATATTCTAAAAGAGGAGAGAAATTGTCCCCCTGTTACTGCAGGTGTATTTGCATTGCTGTAGAGCTGCTGAAATGTCAGCACTCCTGTATAAATGATCCATTCTACCTCATTCTAGCTACAGTAGGGACTCACTTTTTCAGTCCTGCCATCTGCTGTTGGAACCATGACCATTATTTATACTGAGCTAGAATCAAAATTGCTAATAAGCCATGAAATAATTGTTGCACATTCTGTGTAGCAGTGAAGTCTTTATACACTTAATCAACTTCCACTAGGTCCAGAAGAATCCAGTAGCATATCTGAAAACTGAAAATGGAGCAGTGGCATCATGAAATCATGTTTCCTTCACTCTCAGGAACCATAATATGAAAGGCCCTTCTTATATACGTATTCATGAGGCACAGGTGCACAGTAAAAGCTGTGAAGGTTTTCTTTCCCTCTTCTGTTGAAGGAGGGCCTAACCTTTACAGATACATTTTCTACTGATTTATATTTAAGTTTTATTTTCCTCTCAGTACAGGGAGTATTTCATTATTGCACACTTCTGTTGTAACAATGTCAATTTTCTGCCTCCTCATTGGTTATGTCTTTGGAATAAAATGCAACTGAAGCTTCCTACTTAACAATACCTTCACCATATGCACTGCAAAGAATCAAGAAGGTTGGAAATTAAGGATGTGCAATAAATGCTGGCTTTGCCATTGATGTAGATATCCCGCAAATGAATTTAAAGAAACGTCCCATCCTCCAGTTGTTCCAGCAACCACTTTTACTATGTTTTGCTCTTGGCATTTATATCAGCCTTCCCCAAGACTAGGATCATTGTTCTTAGATATCAGAAATCAGTTATGCCTAATATCATGTGTACCTTATGCTCCCTTTCTGGTTCAGATGCAGCTTCCATGTGAGCAGAAGATCAAAGAGTAAATACACTATTCTGCAACTTGGCCCATATTTGCCTGCTCTTTCATTAGCTTTAGTTCTCCATCTGCCCAACGGCTTCAGATTTGCACCAATTTATATGTGCTTTAGTTCTAACTCTGCATCTTTTTCCCAATTGGTTAGTCTGAGATCTTAATTTCATATGTGCAGCCATTTTCACAGGCTTGTCTCTATTGTTTGATTCATCTGCACTTTCCCCTGTGCATGTCTACATTAGGTTTCCCATTCTGGCCCATGCTTGTTAGGCTGACTAAGAACTGCAGTCTGCGCTTTTCCTTTCTTGCATGTTCAAACTAATTCCCTCCTCCCAGAGTCCATTCAAATCCACTATTTATTAAAGAGGACCAACCTTTTGAAGGAGGTTGTTTGGAAATTTAAGACATTGTCTTGAGTGACATTTAGGATAATTTCCTAATATGGCGTACAGGTCATTGGTTCTGCTTATGCATTTTTGATTTGTCGTTTGGGTTTTTAAATAATTGTTATATTGTTTGTTGATATCTTTCCTACTCACTCAATTCTGTTGCATCAATGTTGAAATTGAACTAATCAAGTACATATCTGACAAATATGCCATATAAAATTAAGCATGAATCATATTTGCTGTGGGTGCTGCATAGGTTTGCAGTATCCAATCTGAATGTAATGGCTGTTACTGTTGTCTGGTTTTTGGGAGGGACAGAAAAAGCTTCTGCATGTTGGAAGCATTGGTATTATTCTCACCCCAGTAATTCAATCAGTGTCGCCAAGATTGCAGGGGATATTGTTCAGCCAGAAGGGCAAGCATGTCACAAACAAACTGCTTGAGGTGGCAGTGCCAATCTTTCTCTTAAACCCAGCATCTCTACTAAATAACTCCTAAGCACCAAGTCACCTTGAGGCAAACAATGCATTTAATAGAAAGAACACCTTAACAATACAATTCACAAAAGATTTACTGATACTGATAAATGTAGTTGTGCCTGATAAATAATATTTGCAGTCTGCAAATATTAAGATAACTTTGTTCTTTGCAATATTTTAAGCCTACCGATTGCTAATAGCTGGGTTCGCATGTTTTATTAAAATGAACAATCAATACCATTTATTTTGTTTTGGTGTTTTTGTATCCTGTGCAATGGTAGTTTATATTATATACAGCGGTGGAAAAGTGTTCTTGCTTTTTATCTTGCAAGAACAAAATTAATTATAGATGCCTGGGTATCCTTGGTGTGGGCATTCCATTTGCACAAAGATTTGGGCATTTCAATATTTCAGCTTTTAAGTCTTAGCTCTGTTATAATTAGTGCATATTACTGCGATAATTACTATTTAGTAACATGATGTCTGCATTAAAATGGATTTGAAATAACTTGAGGAAGTTTCACTTCATGTTGATCAAAAATATGAAAACATAGAACAGTATAGCATGAGGAACTGGCCTTTTGGCTCACAAGGTCTGTGCCGAACATGATAATAATATAATAATAATATATCTTTTATTGTCATTGCACGTCAGTGCAACGAGATTTAGTATGCAGCTCCACCGATGTACAAGAAAAGTAAAATAAAACTAAAATAAATAAATAAGCAAGCTGAGCAGCTGAGTGACGTGACCATCCGAGGGAGACTGTCCAGGGGGGGTGGGTGGGGGGGGGGCACTCAGCAGGGCCGGTTCAGAGCCGCTATAGCTCTTGGGATAAAGCTGTTTCTGAGTCTGGAGGTTCGGGCGTAGAAGGCCTTGTAACGTCTGCTGGAGGGAAGTAGTTCAAACAGTCCGTTACAAGGGTGTGATGAGTCCTTGTGGATGCTGACGGCCTTTCTGAGGCACCGTGTGTGAGGCACCGTGATGTCAAGTTAAACTAATTCCCTCTGCCTGCAAGTGATTCATACCCTTCATTTCTTACATATCCATGTGCCTATCTAAAAGCCTCTTAAACTCCACTATCATATCTGCATTCACTGTCACCCCAGGCACCAACTAGTTTCTGTCTATTCTATCTATGCCTCTCATAATTTTGTACACTGCTATCTGGTCTCCTCTTAGCCTCCACTCCAGAGAAAACAATCTAAATTTGTCCTGCATCTCCTTTTAGCTAATACCACATTGATGGGATCTATGGGAGGCACAGACGCAAATACTTCCAAAGTATATGGTGGAGAGCATACTGACTGGGGGGCCTTTGAACATTCAGGGCCTGATTCGGAAATACAAATGTTCAAGAATGAAGGAGTCTGCAGAAAGTGGTGGACATAACCCATTCGATCACATGTACTGACTTCCCCACAATGAAAGAGTTCTACAGGAAGCATTAGAAACATAGAAAATAGGTACAGGAGTAGGCCATTTGGCCCTTCAAGCCAGCACTGCCATTCAATATGATCATGGCTGATCATCCAAAATCAGTATCCCATTCCTGCTTTCTCCCCATTCCCCTTGATTCCATTAGCTCTAAGAACAATATTTAACTCTCTCCGGAAAATATCCAGTGAATTGGCTTCCACTGCCTTCTGTGGCAAAGAATTCCACAGATTCACAACTCTGGGTAAAAAAAGTTTTTCCTCATCTCAGTCCTAAATGGCCTACCCCTTATTCTTAAACTGCGACCCCTGGTTCTGGAATCCCCCAACATCGGGAACATTTTTCCTGCATCTACCCTGTCCAATCCCTTAAGAATTTTATATGTTTCTATAAGATCCCCTCTCGTCCTATATTCCAATGAATATAAGCACAATCAATCCATTCTTTCATCACTTGTCAGTCCATCCATCCCGGGAATTAACTTGGTGAACCCACGCTACACTCCCTCAATAACAATCCCTCAAATTAGGAGATCAAAACTGCACTCGATACTCCAGGTGTGGTCTCATATACAACTCATATACAGGGCCCTATACAACTGCATTAGGGACTCCTTGTTCCTGTACTCAAATCCTCTCGCTATGAAGGCCAACTTGCGATTTGCTTTGTCACTGCGTGCTGTACCTGCATGCTTACTTTAAGTGACTGATGTTCAAGGACACCCAGGTCACGTTGCGCCTCCCCTTTTCCTAATCTGACACCATTCGGATAATAATCTGCCTTGTTCTTGCCATCAAAGCGGATAACCTCACATTTATCCACATTATACTGCATCTGCCATGCCCACTCGCCCAATCTATCCAAGTCACCCTGCAGCCTCATAGCATCCTCCTCGCAGCTCACACTGCCACCCAGCTTTGTATCATCCCCAAACCTGGAGATGTTACATTTAATTCCTTTGTTTAATTACTTCACAGTGCGTCACTCCATTAATACCATCCCACAATAACTCATTACGTCAGATTATGTCACTCCATCAGTACTACTCCACAGTGTGTCTCCACATCAGAACTACCTCACAGGTTATACTCCATTAATACAATCTCAGAGTATCACTTCAGCAGTACTATCCCACAGTATGTCACTCCATCAGCATTACCTCACAGTGTATCACTCTTATCAGTTCTACCCCACAGTTTGTCACTCCATCAGTACTACCCCACAGTGTGTCACTCCATCAGTACTACCCCACAGTGTGTCACTCCATCAGTACTACCCCACAGTGTGTCACTCCATCAGTACTACTCCACAGTGTGTGTCTCCAACAGTACTGCCCTACCATGTGTCACTCCATCAGTTCTACCCCACAGTGTGTCACTCCATCAGTACTACCCCACAGTGTGTCACTCCATCAGTTCTACCCCACTGTTTGTCATTCCATTGCCTCAAGAAGGTAGCTAATATCTCCAAAGACCCGCACCACCATGGCCTTGCTCCCATTTTTCTACTATCACCATGAAAAAGGAAAACTGACTGGTGGATTAAAAAACAACTACTTCCCATCACCCATTAGACTGTGGGACAGTACACAACATTAACCTCATCAACTATGGTCTTTTATAAATTGTGACTGTGGGATTAATGTAGATTGGGGTAAGGATCAGCATGGATGTAGTTCCTTGAAGGGTATATTTTTGAGCTGTGCAGTTGTGTGACTATGTGGTGGAAAGGCTTTGGGAAAGTCAATTTACTATGGTACCCAACCCGCAATATGCTGTATGTAGGAAAGGACTGCATATGCTGATTTAAGTTGAGACCTTTCCTGACCCAAAACGTCACCCATTCCTTCTCTTCAGAGATGCTGCCTGTCTCGCTGAGTTACTCCAGCATTTTGTGTCTACCTTAATATGCTCTTATACTTACTGTTTTTATCTGGCTGGCCCGGTTGAATTTCTGGTAATCCTCAAGTTGGAATTCAACTTTTTGGGGCTAATTTTGGACCAAGACTATGTTGAAGGCAGGAGCCAAATGGTCCTGGTGATATTAAAACTAGGCATCAGTGAATAGGTTACAAGTAAGTAAGTGCAGATGATACCTTCCAAAACTCAAGTTGACTGGAGCAGGTAATTTGAGGGGAAAGGAACATCGGCCAAGTGGGATGTTTTTAAAAATGTACTGAAGGAAGCTCAGGATGTGTACATCCCCGTTAGAGTGAAGGGCAAAGCAGGCAAACGTAAGAAAGCTTGGCTGACGAGGGAAATTGAGATGTTAGTCAAAAACAAGAAGGATACATGGGACAGGTATAGGCAGCTGGGATCAAGTGCATCCCAGGAGGAGTTTCGGGAACTAAGGAGTAAACTAAAAAAGGAAATCAGAAGGGCAAATAGGGGCTAGGAGATAGCTCTGGTGGGTAGCATTAATGACAATCCCAAAAGATTTTATTAAAACACTAGACTGTGGGACCCGTTGGGTTCCTGTCACACAGGAGGCTTGGTTCCCCAACGCAATATTCCACCACTCACCCATAGCCCCCAACTGCACAGGCACGGCTCATTTCTCCTCATCCCTAGCACTCTCTCCCCCTCCTCTTCACCCTCCCTCTTCTTTCCCCTCTCCTCCTCCCCTCCCCAAATCCCTCCCTCACCTCTCCATCTCTTACCCTACCCTCAGTCACTCCCTCCCTCCCTCGCTCCCTCGTCTCCTCTCCCTACCCCCTTCCTATCTCTCTATCCCCCACCTCCCCTATCCCTCCTCACTTCCCTCACTGCCCTCTACCTTGATTCCCCACTCCCTACCACCCCCACTCCTCTACTCCCCCCCTTCTCTACCTCTATTCCTCCTCCACCCCCACATGCCCGCCTCACCTCCCTCTTTTCCCTCTCCTCCTACCCTTCCCCAATCCCTCCCTGACCTCTCCTTTCTCCTTCCCTCAGTCCCAGTCCCTCCCTCCCTCCCTCCCTCCCTCCCTAACTCCTCTCCCCTCCCTACTTCCCTCCTCTCCCTCTATCCCTTCTCCCCCACTCCCTCCCCGGGATCTCGAGGTTGCCGCTGCTCTCCCTTCTCGCATGCCCCAGAGGAGCATCAACCGTCGCGCAGATCCTCGGCTCAGCCCAGCCCGGAAGCACCAGCAGTTATGGCCTCGCCGGCATGTGGGCGGGAGGGGGAGAGCTCGGAGAAAAGATGGGGAAGAGCCATGGGGGAGAGGGGCAGGAGCCAGCGACGGGGACCAGAAGGGAAGGGGCCTGAGCTGCGGGGCGTTGCGTTCGCAGTGCGTTTGGGACTCACAGCAGGTGCTGGACGCTCTCCTCCGCCGGGATCAGACACTCTGCTTTCCGTTTAGCGACATGGGCGACATCTCCGACTTCGCGCCGTGCCGCTTCCGGTCCCTCCGAAAATTGTGTCTGGTTGGAGACCTCCGCAGGCCACCCTCAGCTCCAGTAAAGACGCCATGGCGCAGGATGGGGTAGACCGTCCCGGGGAGTGACAGGAGAAGCGACCAATCCGCGCGGTGCTGACTGACAGGAGAGGAGATCTATCTGCGCATGCACGTTTTTTACGATTTTTAAACCTCGCTAACTTTTACAACATACTACCGATCGGAACGAAACTTGGTGCACTCATAGCACAGGAGAACAGTGAGTGAGCTGACGAAAAATTGTTACGCTATCGCGTACCGTTTTTGCGCAAGTAGAAAGACCGCACAAACCGGAAGAGCACAAGATCAGAGTTTTAGATAGATAAGGGAGAAAAGGGTGATTAGAGAGAGTGGGACCTCTCAGGAATCAAAGCGGTCACCTCTGTGTGGAGCCACAGGAGATGGGAAAGGTACTAAATGAGTATTTCTCCTCTATTTACCGAGGAGAAAGACAGTAGGACGGAGGAAATTGGAGCAGTCACTGGAAGTGTCGTGAGAGCAGTCAGGGTTACCATCGAAGAAGTACCGAAGGTACTGTCGTGTTTGAAGGTAGACAAATCTCCAAGGCATGATTAGATATATCCGAGGACATTGCGGGAAACTAAAGAGGAAATTGCGGGAGCCCTGGTTGAAAATTACGAGTCGTCCTTAAATACAGCAGAGGTGCCAGAAGACTGGAGAGAGGCAAATGTTGTGCCTCTTTTCAAGAAGGGCTGCAGAGAAAATGCCAGGAACTATAGGCCGATGAGCTTAACATCTGTAGTTGGTAAGTTACTGGAGAGTAATCTGAGGGATAGGTTGTACAGGCATTTGGATGGTCAAGGGCATGGTTTTGTATGTGGGAGGTCATGTCTCACAAATCTGATTGATTTTGTTTTGAAGATGTGATCAAAAAGGTTGATGAGGGCAGAGCTGTAGATGTTGTGTACATGGACTTCAGTAAGGCATTTGACAAGGTTCCGCATGGTAGGCTGCTGTGGAAGGTTAGATCGCATGGGATCCAAGGAGAGATAACTGTATGGATAGAAAATTGGCTCCATGGAAGGAAGCAGAGTGTGATGGTGGAAGGTTGCTTCTCAGACTGCAGGCCTGTGACTAGTGGTTGTCATCTGCATTAATGATTTAGATGAGAACATACAGGGCAAGATTAGCAAGTTTGTTGATGATGTCAGTGATTGAGACTAAACCAACTAGGCAGTAATTTGCTGTATTTGATTCATCCTGTTTTTTGTTAAAAGGACAATTTTCACATTGTTTGGCCACCATTGTAACTATACTGGAATGGCTTGGAGAGTATGTCATCATTAATGGACCTGTGTTGTGTTGTTCGCCTTCATTCTTTTTCTGCACAAGTATGGAGAAAGTTCCTGAGTGAGCAGTACAAAACAAGGCGGCATGTATGAAACTACTGAAACTTGCTTCAATGGCTTTTGGAGCAGGGAGGAAGAAAGAAAGGAAGGAAGGTTGGTTGGTTGACAGGTTGAAATTGTTTGAGTTGCAGTGGGAGATTTCAAAAGGCACCTGGTTGCTTGATTGACTCATCAAAATTATCTATTTTCTATGGACACCCCTTCAAAACAGATATGTGAAATGAATACAAGGTGTTAAGTAAAAGGTTAAATGCAGGACCAGAGTAGTGATCTCTGGATTACTCCTAGTAGGAATAAGTTGCATGCTAGTGAGGGTAGGAGCAAGAAGAAAGGACAGATGAATGTATGGCTGAGGAGTTGTGCAGGCGGCAGGGATTCAGAATTTTGGATAATTGGGATCTCTTCTGGGACAGAAGTGAACTGTAGGTGAAGCAATATCTCGACAGGAAGATTTGCTAGTGCGAGTCGGGTGGGTTTAAACTAGATTGGTAGGGGAAGCGGGATGCAATGCAAGAATGAGATGGAAGAAAGTTCAGTGGACAGGATAGGGAGGAGTACAGCAGTGAGCAAGAAAGGACTATTGGATGAAATTGTATTTATTTTAATACAAGAGGCCTGATGGGTAAAGCAGAGGAACTCTGGGTATGGATATGTACGTGTGAGTGGGATGTTGTAACCATTATGGAAACTTAGCCAAGAGCGGGACAGGACTGGCTACTTAATGTTGCGGGGTACAAGTCAATTTAAGTCAATTTTATTTCTATAGCACATTTAAAAGCAACTCTCGTTGACCAAAGTGCTTTACATCAATGCAGGTACTAACGTGCTACAACTGGATACTTAACAGCTGATTAGAAACAAAATCTTTTATGAAATTGAGTTATCAGTTATTCTGATCATTCCTTTGATTATTTTTTTTAGCTGTAGCTGAGGTGAAACTGCGAGAGGATCAGTATACTCTGGACCATATGCGTGTCTATGGCATGTACAATTATTTGCACTGTGATAGGTGGTATCAAGACAGTGTCTATTATGTCGATCA
>CM075977.1:39258009-39433820 GCA_038087875.1 Malacoraja senta | reverse complement strand
GATGAGAAGAATTTTTTTCACACAGAGAGTGGTGAATCTCTGGAACTCTCTGCCACAGAGGGTAGTCGAGGCCAGTTCATTGGCTATATTTAAGAGGGAGCTAGATGTGGCCCTTGTGGCTAAAGGGATCAGAGGGTATGGAGAGAAGGCAGGTACGGGATACTGAGTTGGATGATCAGCCATGATCATATTGAATGGCGGTGCAGGCTCGAAGGGCCGAATGGCCTACTCCTGCACCTAATTTCTATGTTTCTATGATATGATACTCGACCAACTGGGACCCGTTGGGTCCCTGCCACACGGGAGGCCTGGTACCCCCAACACAAAATTCCACCACTAACTCACAGCCCCCACGGGAGGCGTGGTCCGCCAATTCAACCCGTTCCCCAACGTAAGATTCCACCACTTCCCAGCCTCCCCCAGCACTGGACTTAAAAAAAAATCCAATTGGACTTCCCCTGCCTGCCGCAGCATTTCAAATTGCAATACCAATTCACCGTCCCGCTCCTGTTCAAGCACTTGCTGCCAGGAGCTGGAGTAAGTAACATTGTTGCAAATGTTGGGTGGAGGACTGTGAGATCCCATTGTGACGTTATAGCTCCTGTTCAGGTGAAAACTTGGTGGAAGCACAGTGTTCCCGGATTGCAACTTTGTATGGAAGTTTGTTGCAAGCTGGGCCAGCAAGGATTTAGCAGTAAAAATCTTTTTAAACTTGAATTTTTAAACTTAAAAATCAGGAATAACTTGTGAAATATAACATCAAATCTGAAGGAAACTTTACAGGAACGACCTTGGGACAAAGGTGAGTAAGGTGGTGTAAAATGTTTAGCGCTACCCTGTACTGTTTTGACGTAGTTCCAGGATCACATGGGACAACAAGCACAAACATAGATAATAATAATAATAATAGATTTTATTTATATAGCGCTTTTCAGGACTCAAAGTCGCTTTACAATTGAGAGTCAGGAATAAACAAAACAAAATAGAGCAGTAAGACAGAGGGGAGGGGAACATGGGACTAAGGGTATGCAGAGGTGAAGAGATTGGTCTTGAGGCGGGACTGGAAGATGGTGAGGGACTCAGAATTTCGGACCTGTTGTGGGAGGGAATTCCAGAGCCTGGGAGCTGCCCTGGAGAAGGCTCTGCCTCCAAAAGTGCAGAGGTTTGATTTCGGAGTGGAGAGGAGACCAGCTGATGTGGATCTGAGGGACCGTGAGGGTTGGTAGGGGGAGAGGAGGTCAATGAGATAAGGGGGGGCCAGGTTGTTGAGGGCTTTGTAGGTGAGGACCAGGATTTTGTAGGTGATCCGGTGGGAAATGGGAAGCCAGTGAAGTTCTTTGAGAACTGGGGTGATGTGGTGCCAGGATTTGGTGTGGGTAATGAGTCGAGCGGCTGCATTTTGGACCAGTTGGAGTCGTTTGATGCTGCTGGAATTGATTCCGAAAAGAAGAGAGGAGAGTTACAGTAGTGTGACAAGACAAGACAAGAGTTTTAGTAATATACCAGACCAAGTTGAAACCATTGGGTCCTGTCCCCCAACGCGGGGGGGGGGGGGGGGGGGACAGGACCCAATGGTGCGGCGTCATAGGGGAGGGCTGGTCCCTGAACGCAATATTCCACCATTCACCCATAGGTCCCAATACTCATCACTCCCTGGAGAGGGTAGGGTGGTAGAGAGGGAGGGGCATTAGGGAGGGAGGGGGCTAGAGAGGGACAGGGAGCAGCGAGGGAGGGGTGGCAGAGAGGGAGGGCGGTAGAGAGGGAGGTGGAGGTAGGTAGTGGGAGAGGGAGGGGGTAGAGAGGGAGGGGGTAGAGAGGGAGAGGGGAAGAGACAGAGGGGGCTAGAGACCCTACCCCATCTCCCTCCTCATTTCCCTCAGCCTCCTCACCTCACTCCCATTCCCTGCCCCAGGACCTACCCAGATCTTAGAGCAGGGCCTGGAACTCGGCCTGGTTCTCGTACTCGACCCGGCCCTGGCTGTAGACCCAGGCTCGTCCTTGGTTCCAGCGGCAGCCTCCAGCCGTCAGCTCGGCCGCCGCCTGGGCTGCAGTCCTGCCCCAGGCTCAACCTTGGTTTCAGCGGCAGCCTGCAGCCATCAGCTCGGCCGCCGCCTGGGCTCCGGTGCAGGTTGTGACTTCATTGTCCCTGACCCTGGACCCAGGCTCGTCCTTGGTTCCACAGGCGGCTTCTTTCTCGGCCCCGGTCACAGCCCCATCCCAAGCCCCGGGCTCGGCCCTCACTCCAGCTCCAGGCTCGGCTCCAGCCCAGGCCTAGTCGGCGGGCTTGGCCCACGGCAGCAGCCTCCCCACCAGGCACTGGGCGGCCGGCAACCGCCACCTCTCCTCTTTCACTGTGAGCGCTGGAGTGCCCCTCCCTCCCAGATTGTCCCGTCCTGCCTTGCGAGAGCATTGTAACGTAACTCGGGTCTCGGGCGCCGGACCGCGAGCGCTGGAGTGCCCCTCCCATCCCGTACTGCCTTGAGAGTGCATTGTGACGTCAGTCGGATTTTTTCCCCCCAAAATGGGTGAGTTTGGGCTGTTTTTTTCTATTTCAAGGATCAAAAAGTTCAGAAATGTAGGTGGAAATGCGACGGGAAGGTATTTATCGCCTCCAGGGGAGAAATGTGAGTAGGATGTGTGAAAATGGGAAGGTTGTGGCCTAGCGTTTGGAAGAAAATAGGAATTAACCAGATTGTGCCCAGATGGATGGATGGATGGATGGATAGAAATAATAAATCAATTCCAATTGTAATACTAGGAAGATGGGGAAAATAAATCCAGGTTGTGCTGAATGTCTTTCCCCAATGATTCCTGGGAATCTCTGACATGGGCCTGCTCAAAATAAAGCAGGCACATGCCAGAGATACATCTCACTGCCATCCTCAACAAGGCTATGTTGAGGATGGTAATGCCAACCATGAGTCTCTGATGGGTAAAAGAAAACCTCACAAACCTCACAAACAACTAACACTCTCAGACACCTCCTAACTACCTTTAACACCCATTGAGGAGACCCGTTACTTTGAGGAGATTAAACTTTGTTTTATTTATCAAGTGCTTGTCTTGCACTGGTTTCAGAACTTTCAAGGGTATTGAGTGAAAATGAAAGGTTTTCCTGAGCAGGGCAAAAAAGAAATCTCAGAATTTTAGGGCATTCAGGCTTTGCAGTATTTGACTGATGAAAGTTTGAGTCTCAATTCAACATCCCATCACTTCTGCTGGTGGCATATGGCAGGGTTGAATATTGAATAGTCTATGGCCTTCCATAGGAATGCAGGGGCATCTCTATGTGGCCTGATTAACATTGTTTTCTCAGCCAGTGCCATCAACAAATGCTCACAGTGGGCAGTGGGCATCTGGTTGTTGCACAGCAGATTACTTCAATGTCTACCCAGTGAAATTACCCAACCTCCGATCAGACATTGTGGCAAGGCAAGGGTACAACAACTGCAGAAAGTGTCAATATCAAAACATCATATATTTATGAGAATGTATAAACATGGGCAAAAGGCATTAGAGCTGAGTAATGCACCAAATGTTACTAGGAAAATTATTAGTCCAGTGCAGTTTGAAGGGCTGGAATAAATGGAGATGTTAAATACAATTGCAGTATTCATTGTATCATATCTTAAAATGAAGAATAAAATATCAAAAACTGCAGTCAAATGACAGGAATAATAGGCAAACACAATTAGCTTACATTAAACTTTTTTTTCAGTGCTTATTTACAAATCCCTATGAGGGATCACTCTTATCCATCATGTAAGCTACTCTACTTCATTAACCCTCTCTGATTTCTATTTACATCTTATTCTATTCTTTTGTTCATCCACAGGTTTAATCACTGCATCGTAATGGCCACTTTCCGAGGCAACATCATATGCTTTGGAATTTCACATCTAATGTTGTATCTTTAAGATCTCACTCATTAACCACCTCTTAACACGCTTGGTCATATGTCCTGGTGCTTCTTTGGATGGTGCTCACCCTCTTCCACTCTTCATCTGAACTCCCATCCCTGCCAATCCTATTAACTCTTTATTAACAGCAACATCAAAACCTGACATTAAATCACTGTCCTTTACATGGGTTTCACCCCACTCCCTGCAGACTCCTTTGGTTGCGGAGGTTGTCAGGTGAGCCAATGGACAATGTATGCTACTTCTCCACAAACAGCAAAATATGATTGTAACCTAGGAAGAGGGGATTTGGATGGCTGTGGTTATGGATGGAACTGTCATTGGCTACTGGAAGCGACCTGACCTCAGCCAAATCAAGGAGAAGATCCCTACAGCGACTTACTAGTACCTCCCCCCACCTCCACTGGGTGACCAAGACCAGGGATCAAGTGCAACCAGAGCTTGAAGAAGCTTCCCTTCCCCCTCCTTCAATATTAATTCAAGGCTGTCATCTCGTATGATAAATAGAGACATGGACCACAGACTTGACTAGGTAGCCTGTGGTTTGGGAACCAGCTTAAAAAACTATTAAACATGATTTTTCTACACGCAGTGTCCACCCAATAATGGAAAGGATGATGTTGCCCGCTCTAGAGACCATTCCTCTCTGCCAGGTGGTAGGTAGATTGCCAAGGGAAGGAAATGGAATATCAAATTGCACAGTAGATCCTTCTGAGACAGGCTGCTGAGGGGGGTTTTCAGACCAGTATTTAATGAGCAATTTTAATTGGTAGATTGGTTGCGATCGCTCCACGCTCCCAAGACACTGTGACATCTAAGTTCATAGGGCTTCCAGAGGTTGCAGCTATTGTCTTGGGATTGTGCAGCTTGCTCCTCCACTGTCCAGTCCCAGACTGCTGTAAAGTTGTGGCAAAAGACAGTTTCTTCACCCCCCCACCCCAGAGAAGCGGATCTCATGCTTGCCGATGAGAGGTGTGAATCATACTGAATACAGTAAAACATACAGTTGCACACAATCTGGGAGGATGCCTTATGTATAGGCGTCTCTGCATGGTAAATAACGGGTACAACACAGTTGGGGCAGTTGTTCTGCTATCACTGTCACGGAGGGTGACTGCTCTGCTGCTGTCCGAATGTCACCATTGTGGTTGTCCTAGCTTCTCATACACTACTGACCATGTACCTTTATTGATGGCAGGTTTTCTGGTTGTCACCACTAGTCCTGCCTTTAGCACCACTGATAGTTGGTGTGTTCTGCTGCTGACAATTTTATTGATGTTGCAATCTTGATCACTGCAAATAATAACTGATTTCTCAGTTTTCTTTTGCGTGTTACTGACATTTTGCCTGGTCTTGTTTTGGAATCAACATTTAAGGATGAAAACATTGTTGATGCAATAGCTAGATCCTTGAACTGTTTGAATTAAGAAAATGTGCATCAGATTTGCTGAAAAGATATAAGTAGCTTTTGTATCTGAAAGTATGCATTACAATACATTGAGGAGGAGGAGCCATCTTGGGGAACGGCTGCTAACCAGCAGCCGTCCGTTTAAATCACTTTTTTAAAACTTTTAGTGAGTCTCCGTTTTGTTTGTAGGAGCTATTCTACTTTTTAATGTTTGGTGAAGGGGGCAACGACATTTCTAGGTCCCTACCTGGTTGGTGAGGCAGCTTTTTCTCCGGGCTGCCCCGTCGACCCGTCCTCGTGGCCTACCAGCGGGCCTGGAGCGCCGTTTCCTGGCGGGAACCGCCCTGCACCTCGGCTTCGGTGGCGGCACAGTGCTGGAGCGCTGTCGCGGAGCGTAGCGGGCGATGCCTTGCCTGGGTCACCACGCTGGATCGACGCGCTGGAGCTCCAGTAAGCTGTGACCGCCTAGGTCAACACCTCCGGGCTGCGGGACTGCGGAGAGGATCGGGCGGCGCCGACTTTAACATCGGGAGCCTTGGAGCTCCAAACCGGCGCGGCCTTGTCGGCTTCGGTAGCTGCGGCCTCCGGTGAGGAATGCGGCCGTTCCAGGTGGCCCAGCCGCTGTGAGGACTCTCCCGACGCCAGGGGCAACATCACCCGGTGAGAACGGCCAGGAACATCGGGCCTCCGTAGAGGCAATAGCGGAGGCCTCAATAGGCCTGACTTTGGGTGAACTGGGGTCGGGGACTGGACATTGTGCCTTCCCCCACAGTGGTAATCATTGTGGGGGGATGATTTTTGTGTGTTGTGTCTATGTTAGTCTGTGTCCAAGATGGCGGTCGGAGGGGAGAGTGGACGCTGGCGCGGTTTAGCTGCCGCTGCTCTCTCCTCACATTGTGTTTCTGATTTTCTTTTTTGTGTCTTTGGATTGAATTCTGTCTTTCATTTGTGTATTGGTAATGTCTTTATAATTTATTTTACCCCAACTATTTGTTTCTTTGTTAAACTCTGTAAGGTGTCCTTGAGACTTTTGTATAGGTGCCCACAAATAAAATTTGTTATTATTATTATTATTATTATTATTATTTATATTGCCAACCCTTGCTTTTTTGTCATGCTTGTTGATACAATTATGTCTCATCAAATATCGGCTTTGACAAATCACATATGCTTTAGCATATGCAGAGCACTGGTGCATGACATTACTTGCTGTTACTTTAAAATGTGATTTGGTGCCTTGAATCCCTTGAGTGACTGTTGACAGATAATAGCTGTTAATTTTGAGCATAGATATTAGGATGATGTTTTGTTGCGGAATGAGCCATGTGTCGGGAGTTGTGTTGAATTGCCCTTGATAATAAAATAATGTAATCGATTAACAAAGTAACATGGGAAAAGGGAATCCAGTAGAGGGTCTCAGAGATTTTGTGCAAAGAATATTAGACTGCATGAAGGTATTCACCTCAATTATATCATTTCACACAGACCATTTTGTGCAATAAATGGAATTCTTAACAGAACATTGCATTGAACGCAGTGTAACGGTGCAATGGTTAATAGTGACTTACAAACATTCTCCAAATATATAGGTGTGTAGCAAGTGATAATCAAGAGATGAAAAGTGACAATTTCTCAATCCTGATGTTTTATTGCAGATGTAACTGTAGAATCTAATTCCTTTAGAAGTTAATGAGTACTAATGGTTTAATCTATCTCTTTCATTTCCCTTTCATAATCCCATTTGCTTCCCTTGATCTATATTCTGATTTCTGTGGAAAATTAAAATCTGATTGCTGTTGAAACTTTAAGATTCTTGTTTTAGATTTTATATGTCTCAGTGGAGTAGGTGAAACTAATTGAAGGGTCTTTTTATTTCATGTTTCATGTATTTTGTGTTTTTATGACTGTTTGGGAGATCAATTTCCCTCCTGGGATAAATAAAGTTCTATCGTATCATATGGTATCGTTGCCTGCTCAGAGGTGCCATAGGCATTCTGTAGAGGTCCCAGGATGCTGCCAGATTTAGTGCAAGTTTTTTAGCCTGTTAGAAGCAGTGGCCAGCTCTCAGCCAGGTGACCCTTTTCCCCTGTAGGCAAATTACAGCCAATGTAAATAGATAAGAGGGCTTCCACCTTTGTTCTGGCTGTGTAGACTGGTTCATTAGAGAAATAACTCCTTGCTCAGTGTTCATTTCCATCCTATAAATGACACCAAGCTGGCAAACGCAGCCAACACAACAATTTTGTTTATTTTAAAGCTTCCACAAGGTTGCTGTAATTATTCTTTCATGAATTCCTTTGCTCACCTCTTGTTGTTTCATCAGAACCCCTTGAGGGATTTTGCGATGCTGTACTGCCACTATCGATTTCTTATTCCAAGAGTAGGGAGCAGCTACTCGATTTGTTTTGTTTGAAATGTTTTGGTGCAGTTCTGTTCTGGGAACAACAAACCAGTAACTAGAATCTGAGTGTGAGTTGTGGAAAGCTCATAGCAGCAACTGATTTACTAGAACTAAAGACGGTGTTACTGCAGTTCTTACATCTTGCGAGTTGAACTACTTTGATGTCAAGGGCAGTCACTCCCTTTTGTCTTTGGAGATGCTCTTCTCCATGTTTGGACCAAGACTATGATTGGATGTGTGGCTGAGTGGTCCAGTGGAAACCCAAGCTTAAGCACTTAAGGAGATTGGTTATTTAGTGCCACTCGACGGCACTGTCAACAACACCATCCATCACTGATGCTTAAGAGTAAATAGATGTGCTTTGGAGCATCCATCTGGGTTTGTGCTCTATAATTTTTGTCTCACTCGTTGAATACACTCAGGGAATACTTCGGTTGTGGTTGTGAAGTTACTGTGGGGTTGTGGTAGAAGATCAGTCTTGATCTTGTAATAAAGCTAACCTGGATTATTTTTTATTGAAGAACTGAAATGGCTCATTTAAAGTTCAACAATTTTCTCCACTTTCCCGCATAATTTCATTAAAAGAGTGGATGTGGCATTTGTCCAGAGCTTCTCCAATTAACCAGCAATATCTGCCTGAGAAGCATGATTATTGTGCATACATGGTTCACCCAGCTCCCTCATGCATTCCATGTTGGCTCCCACGTAGGACTGTGGCTCTGATTGTGTTCTTCCTGAGAGCTTTTCATGTGACTTGACATTTCACTTTTCCAGACATTATTCTTACCATTGACACCTGATAGTCCATCATTAATGGCGGCTACCTTATCCACAATTCACTGAGTGAGATGTATGAACCAGTGCTGCTTTGCATGCCAGGCACATTGCTGTTTGTTCGGAGTATGGATGGAATGAAACAGGAGAAGGGAATGGCCCTATAATTTGTCTCAGTGTCTGGGTGATTATTCCTTAATCCTACCACCAGTCACTCTGAAGACAAATCAGGATTGACTACAGCCAGAGTTATGCCAAATATATCAAATCCTCTGCAATTGATAGAGATTGATTGCTATGCAAACTCAGCTGCTCCATTATTGTTTATTTTTTCATATGACTGCATGATAGAAGATAAGCTAGCTTGGCTATGTTGTAGCTTTGTCCTGTAGTGCTTATTTCCCTGTATGATGATTACATGCTCTTAGATTCTAGGTTTAAATTGCTGGCTGCATTTGTTGTATTTGTAATTGCCTTAGTTACAATTTCTAATGTCTGTTTAAGGCATATATATGATGTAGGATCTTAAAGTGTCTGCGACAAGTGTATATATTTTATAAAGATTCTATTTTTTTTACTGATCCTTGAATTTAAAAAATGCTGTTTATATTCAAAGGATACAGCAATAAGCAAGCCCAGGGAGGTATTCCGGCTCTCAGCAGATATTAAATCTTGTGATACCCTGGTCTGTGCTTCGATGCATTTTACATCACCTACATGGGTAGCCTTATCTGATGGAACAGGAAAACTGTACCTCCTCAGAACGAACAACCGTGGACCAAATAACACTGACAAGTGGGAGGTAAACTAAGTTTATTTAATCAGATGACCTATGAATACTTATTTATAAATGTTTCCAGTCTGCATTATTGTTTGACAATAGTTTAAGTTTGTCTCAACTTTATTGCCATCTACACAAGTGTGGTGAGGTACAGGTACAATGAAAAATCTTGCCAGTAGCAGCATAGGCACATAGACTCAAATGCAAAAATAAATTAAACGTAAATTACACACAAAATTACAAAAGAAAGAATACTGCAATAAAAAAGAACATTAATGCAAAAACATGACCAAAATACAAGTCTATAGAGTGCAATAGGTAGTCCATAGTATCCGTTGTCGAGGTTGAATGAGAATTGTACATAATCCCACCACTGTGATCCTACCACCACACATCTTTCCATCCCCACCTCTTTTCGCAGAGTCCACTTCCTCTACAACTCCTTGGTTCACTCATTCCTTCCCACCCAAACCACCCTCCCCAGGTACATTCTCCTTCAATCGCAGGTGTTGTAACACCTATCCCTCCACCTCCTCACTCGTATCCATCCAGACACCCTAGCAGCATTTCCAGTTGAGACAGAGGTTCACATGCACCTCCTCCATTTACTGCATTTGATGCTCTTAATGTGGCCTCCTTTACATCAGTGAGACCAAGTGTAGACGTAGCGATTGTTTTGTTGAACACTTGCGCTAGGTTCTTCCTAATGTGAAGTACCCTTCTGCATTTTTGCAAACCAGCATCTGCAGTTCCTTGTTTCTGCCTTTTAAACATCGAGATAATACCTGCCTCAATTACTTTCTTTGGCAGCTTGTTCCATATACCCACCACCTTCTTGTGTGAATAGGTTGCCCCTCAGGTTCCAATTAAATCTTTCCTCTCTTATCTTAAATCTTTGTTCCCTGATTCTCGATTCCTATACTCTAGGTAAAATACTTTGTGCATTTACCATATATATTCCCCTCATGATCTTATACACCTTTCTGAGATCATCCTTCATCCTCCTGCGCTCCAAGGAATAAAATCTTAGCCTGCCCAGCCTCTCCTTGTAGTTCATGCCGTCAAGACCTGGCAACATCCTCATAAATCGTTTCCACACTCTTTCCAGTTTAACAATATCTTTCCTATAGCAGGGTGACCAAAACTGAACACAATACTCCAAATGTGGCCTCACCAATGCGTTGCACAACCGTTGCATAACATCTGAACTTCTATACTGATGTGGCTAATGTACCAAAAGCCTTCTTAATCACCCTATCTACCTGTGAAGCCACTTCCAAAGAACTATATACAGTGGCTTGCAAAAGTATTCATACCCCTTGAACTTTTCCACATTTTGTCACGTTACAACCACAAACGTAAATGTATTTTATTGGGATTTTATGTGATAGACCAACACAAAGTGGTGCATAATTGTGAAGTGGAAGGAAAATGATACATGGTGTTCAAATTTTTTTACAAATAAAAAACTGAAAAGTGTCGCGTGCAAAAATATTCAGCCCCCCTGAGTCAATACTTTGTAGAACCACCTTTCGCTGCAATTACAGCTGCAAGTCTTTTGGGTATGTCTCTACCAGGTTTGCACATCTAGAGACTGAAATTTTTGCCCATTCTTCTTTGCAAAATAGCTCAAGCTCAGTCAGATTAGATGGAGAGCGTCTGTGAACAGCAATTTTCAAGTCTTGCCAGAGATTCTCAATTGGATTTAGGTCTGGACTTTGACTGGGCCATTCTAACACATGAATATGCTTTGATCTAAACCATTCCATTGTAGCTCTGGCTGTATGTTTAAGGTCGTTGTCCTGCTGGAAGGTGAACCTCCGCCGCAGTCTCAAGTCTTTTGCAGACTCTAACAGGTTTTCTTCCAAGATTGCCCTGTATTTGGCTCCATCCATCTTCCCATCAACTCTGACCAGCTTCCCTGTCCCTGCTGAAGAAAAGCATCCCCACAGCATGATGCTGCCACCACCATGTTTCACAGTGGGGATGGTGTGTTCAGGGTGATGTGCAGTGTTAGGTTTCCGCCACACATAGCGTTTTGCATTTAGGCCAAAATCTTCAATTTTGGTCTCATCTGACCAGAGCACCTTCCTCCACATGTTTGCTGTGTCCCCCACATGTCTTGTGGCAAACTGCAAACAGGACTTCTTATGGCTTTTTTTCAACAATGGCTTTCTTCTTGCCACTCTTCCATAAAGGCCCAATTTGTGGAGTGCACGACTAATAGTTGTCCTGTGGACAGATTCTCCCACCTGAGCTGTGGATCTCTGCAGCTCCTCCAGAGTTACCATGGGCCTCTTGGCTGCTTCTCTGATCAATGCTCTCCTTGTCAGTTTAGGTGGACGGCCATGTCTTGGTAGGTTTGCAGTTGTGCCATACTCTTTCCATTTTCGGATGATGGATTGAACAGTGCTCCGTGAGATGTTCAAAGCTTGGGATATTTGTTTATAACCTAACCCTGCTTTAAACTTCTCCACAACTTTATCCCTGACCTGTCTGGTGTGTTCCTTGGGCTTCATGATGCTGTTTGTTCACTAATGTTCTCTAACAAACCTCTGAGGCCTTCACAGAACAGCTGTATTTATACTGAGATTAGATTACACACAAGTGGACTCTATTTACTAATTAGGTGACTTCTGAAGGCAATTGGTTGCACTGGATTTTATTTAGGGGTATCAGAGTAAAGGGGGCTGAATACTTTTGCACGCGACACTTTTCAGGTTTTTATTTGTAAAAAAATTTGAAAACCATGTATCATTATCCTTCCACTTCACAATTATGCGCCACTTTGTGTTGGTCTATCACATAAAATCCCAATAAAATACATTTACGTTTGTGGTTGTAACGTGACAAAACGTGGAAAAGTTCAAGGGGTATGAATACTTTTGCCAGCCACTGTACCTGCAGTCCTAGAACCCTTTGCTAGACAACACTCCCCAAAGCCTTACCATTCACTGTGAAGATTCTGCCCTGGTTTAACTTCCCAGAATGCAATTCCGTACACTTAAAAGCATTAAACTCCATTCCCCATCCCACTTACCAAACTGATCAAGATCCTGGTGTCATTTTTGATAACTACCTTCATTTTCTACGATACCACCCACTTTAGTGTAATCTGCAAACTTACTAATTATTCTGAATCAGCTGATTCCAAACACACCACTAGTCACAGGGCTCGAGTCCAATAAAACAACCTTCCACCATCACCCTGTGCTTCCTTCTATGAAGCCAATTCTCTATTTAGTTGGCTAGCTCTCCCTGGATCCCATGCGATCTAATCTTCCAGAGCAGCCTACCATATGGAAACTTATCAACATGCAAACTCAAAACAGACAGCACCCAATCCACCCATAGTCAGGATCAGGTCTATGGCGCTGTGAGGCAACATCTCTATCACTGCACCACAGTCCCGCCCATTATATTGGAACTATTTTCATGTTGGATTATATTTGTACCTTGAGAAGTTTATCTTTATCGGATCGAAACAAAGCAATGAACAAATGCCTTTTTAAAGTCTGAAAACAACTTGGAATAACTCCATTCTAACAGATTTGTACTTTGGTGATGCATCATTTTTGAGGTTTAAATCTAATCTTTTTTTTCTTCTTGCAGATAATGTTCCAACAAGATCTCGGGGAACCCTTTGTGATAATTCATAGTCATTCTTATGCTAAAGACCATAAAAACTTAATAGAAGTTGTTTTACTCAAGGCAGAGAAAGATGAATCTAACATCGAGGGAAGTGGATTTCACTCAGTAATAGATTGGCTAACCGTTTCTTGTGAGTTTACTGGTAAGTACAGGTAGTGATTGCGAAGATTACTTTGGAACGCCTTATTGAATACAAATTTTAAAACAAATTTTGACAAGAGTGAATAATGCTGGGAGGAAAAAACAATAAGGCACACGACAATATTAGGAATTCATGTCCAGAATGTCTTCCCCACTGCAATGAAAAATGATTGGTATTAGACTGCAAAATGCCAAGAAATAAAATAATAAAATTCTTCACTTTCATTATTTACAATTATACTTCCATATACAATTTCTATTGAGATTTGAATTTCTATTTCTCACTACTGCTTGACAAATTTGGTGCTTTGGTATTGTTAATGTACAAAAGAGTTTATTGGGAATGATACATTTTTGCAATTAGTTTCAGATCAGGCAGATTTGATGAGCGGATGCATTAAGCTCCAAGATCAAATCAAGAGTTGGTTGCAGGTGAAATCATTGATTAAGCAATTGCCATTTGTTATTCCAAGGGTACATCCTTTTATCAGCTTTGTCACTTTGTCACAAATTGACACTTTGTGTTGGATTGTATTTTCCGATGTTTACGTGCCACGAGCATCTGTTGCTGCAGATGCTAAGTGCCAATGTGCTGCATGGCATTCAAACTGAAGGATTAGCAATTATTCAAAGTCTAGAACTAATTTGCAGCCGATTTCTTCGATGTCACTTGGCTAGGTTGCTATCTACTTCTGATTATTCAACTTTTCAAAGAAATTCAAATTAGTTTGTTGTGCACTTAAGCATGTGAATGGAACGGCTCATCAAAACAGTAGGAAGAATGGTAAGATTCTGTGGAATTACTTCATTCACTTTCCAGATGCCTCTTCACATATCTGAGCAAAGATATCTTTGTATCTGAGTGTGCCATTTTCACTTTGTACTTCTGATAGTTTCTGAAATTGCTACAACACTATTTGTGAATGTACTGCCCTCAGGCAAGGGACAGCGGCCCGACTAGGACCCCTGCTGTTGATCAAATGGGTGAATGAAGGGATTTAGCTAGTGAGGAATCAGTTGTGAAGGAAAAGTTTGATTTGGTAATAGTTTCAAATAAGCAACAGGTTTTCAGTGGTACTTTGGAGCATAACCTAAATTTAAATTAGCAGATACTTTCAATAAAATGAAATCAAAGTTAAGAATAATTGAAAACTCTGTCGGGTGAAGTATGCCAAAACACAGTCAGCATTCTGAACTGTTTCATTATTCATAATGTAGTCTTCTTCCTCAATACCCATTTGGAATAAATTCTAGAAAGGTTGCACTACTTATGACATGAGTAGAGCTGGGGATGTGGGAAATGTCAATTGCAGGAATTTTGAATTTTAGTGGTTGTAGGATTAGAAGAGATTACAGCAGTTGGGAGGATCAAGGCCAGGCTGCAATTAAAACACAGAATAAAGGGCCTGTCCCACGAGCATGTGACTGCATGTGGCTAGCGCGACCTCGCGGGGCCGGTCCCACTTCGATCGCCGGAGCCGCAAGGAGTTGTGCGGAGCTGGTCCCGACATCGCGCGGGGCTCCGAAAAACTGACAGTTCAAAAATTCCGCGCGGCAAAGGCCTGCCGGCCCGCTGCCACATGGAGGCCGCACTGCCTCGACGCCGTACGCAGCGTCTTGACGCCGAACGCAGCATCTTGACACCGTACGCCGCCTTGGCGTTGCGCGATGACGTCACTGCCCGGCGTGCCGTAGCATGATGACGTAACCGCCCGACGCCGTGCGACGTCCAAATTCAGTCGGCCCGCCTCCTGCCCAGCTGATTGGTGAGTATGATGTCAGGACCAGCTCCGCACAACTCCAGACGGCTCTGTAGTTGGAAGTGGGACCGGCCCCGCGAGGCCGTACGCCTCAAGCCACCATGTTTCGTCGCGCTAGATGCATGCAATCGCATGCTGGTGGGACAGGCCCTTTAGAGTTTTGTAATCAAGGGTTTGGTGAGTCAGGAGCCAGCATAGATCCCAGGAGTGTTATGTGAGTGGATTGGTGTGGTATGAAACAGCAGAGTTTGGATTGAGTATGAAGAAGGGTCACCCATTCCTTCTCGCTAGAGATGCTGCCTGTCCCGCTGAGTTACTCCAGCATTTTCAGAGTTTGGATTGAGATTAACCTAATAGTAGGTGGTAGAAAGAAGTCTGGATAGAAGAGAAAATAGCAGATTCTGGGCTTAAATAGATATATTTGTGTATTTCAGATGCACATCGGTGAATGTATGTGTGAAATTAGTTTGAAAATATCAGCTAGTTGTCTTTAGGAGAAGAACTGTTTAAATATTCAGTGAACGGGGATAAGACACAACTCTAATCCTACCTCGGCAACAGAATACTACGGACGACCTCTTACACTATCATGGACTTGTTTTTCAATTGTGCTTTTGCACAAATGTGTTTTTTCCCATAGTATTTTTGTTCTTGCTGTCTTGGATAAATTATGTATAATTCACTAGACTAAGTGGGACCCGTTGGGTTTCCAGCTTCACACGGGAGGGCTGGTCCCCCAACGCAATATTCCACCTCTTCACCAATTCCAATATACACACACACACACACTCACACACACACATACACACACACACTCCACCTCACACACACACACACACCCACCCTCCACCACACACACACACACAATATGACAATAAACTTTCTTGAATCTTTCACACGGCTGAGCGCGGCCTCTTCAATGTGGGGCCTCCGCAGTCAGCAGCACTTCCGCAATCAGCGTGATCTCTGCACTTACCGGAAATTACGCAATCAGCGCAACCTCTGCACTCACCTGGAAATTACGCAATCAGCGTGACCTGTCCACTAAGCAGAAGTCACGAAATGACCGGGACTTTTGGACTAAACACAGTCGGACCTAATAAAGCATTAATTCCTTCCAAACACAGTCGGACCTAATAAAGCATTTATTCCTTCTAAACACAGTCGGACTTAATAAAGCATTTATTCCTTCCAAACACAGTCGGACCTAATAAAGCATTGCACTTGCAAGCACAGGCAGGGCAGCAGTCCAAACAACTCATGGCATTGTCATTAAGGACTAACAAATCATTTATTGCAAGTACATTTCAGGCTCACAGTTCAGTTGATTCACAGCTTAGAATGACAGTCGTGGCCTCTCCCTTGCGATCTTGCAGAGTGACTGACTCATGTCCAGGCATCCGAGGTTTTATAGTCCTGCCCCCCCCCCCCCCCCAGAAGGAGCGTTACCTTCATCGCGGTGATTGACAGGCGAGAGGACCAATCAGCTGATCTCAAGTTTTTTTTTAAAACACTCATAACTTTTTTATTTTTCATCGATGGGTAAAATCCTCGGGGCTGGCTCAGCGGAGGAGGACTGTGAGTAAGATGGCCAAAAATCACAGCGATACAGGGTAGCGTTTTTTCTAAAATCAATATACAGCGCAGACAGGAAGTGGTCAAGATGAAACCTTTAATTATATAGATGTTGTGTGTTGCGTATGATGTTGCTGCAAGCAAGATATTCATTCTAACTACCTCATGAGACAAGATATTCATTCTAACTCTACCTCATGACGATGAATACTTGACTAGAAAAATTCTTCCTTTCATGGTCCTTTTTATGCTGGTATCCTTGAACTTCGGGAACAATATTTAACACAGGTTTGGTGAGACCTTATCTCTGGCACTTTGTACAGTTTTGTTTTCTTTTGAGAAAATATATGGTGGGGGTAGCTTCACAAGATTGATTCCTTGGATATGGAGATTAAGGTTATTCAACCAAAATTGTGGAATTTTAAAGGATGCGAGTCATCTCATTGAATTACAACATTCAGAAGGTTCATGGCAGCGCCTTCAAGTCTGTGGAGACCATTCTAAAATCTATGGAATTCTGGAAAGTCTAAATCAATGGGTTTCTGCAGAACCTTAAAAAAAATTTGCATGGAGACAATCGGGACCAGGAGATTTGTCGATTTTTTTTTTAGGTCCACTAATTTCTCCAGTGGTTTATTTGTAGTTATATCAGCCTGTGGAAGCAAAATATTGGTATGAGTGAGTATGCTTACGAACAGTCATGGAAAGTTTGAGCATATGGGGAAGATGGGACTACACACTGTGAAACTGTATTTTTGTGTTTGCAGAGAGTAGCAAATGTGAAGTATTGCGGCACAGAACTCTGATTGGAAGACTTGCTCCCACATTATGCAGCTCTGGAACAGGATGGTACTGGCCTCATGATAGCTTCTGACAAGCCTTTCATGTTCGTGCCAGATTGATGGGAAGCCGGTGGAGGAACAGAAAATGGACACAAGCGAAAAGAAAGGTCAGATTTGTGCCAGTGGGATTAGTTATTTCTCTCTTACTATTTAGAAACATAGAAAATAGGTGCAGGAGTAGCCTATTCGGCCTTACGAGCCAGCACCGCCATTCAATATGATCATGGCTGAACATCCAAAATCGGTACCCAGTTCCTGCTTTTTCCCCATATCCCTTGATTCCTTTGAAGCTATATGTGCATCATTCAGAAAAAATGAGAAGCTGGAAACAAATTGTGAATAATAATAATAATAATTAGTTTATTTATATAGCACATTTTCCAATTGAATTAAAGCAAAAGCCAAAGTGCTTTACAGTTAACAGTTACAGTGAAGCTGAAAACAAATTGGTGATCAGATGGCTGCTGTTTTCTATTCACAACAGAATTTCATTTTCTATTCGCTGACTGCCCTAGGATGCATTTGTTCCCAGCTGCTTCTGTTTATATTTACATTTGTTGTTTGCTGCACAGAATTGTATGGAGTATACTGTAAAGAGACAGATCAAGTGGGCCAAGCGTCGCCACAATGGTGTTTATCTTTCATACATTTCTTCACCATTGAATAAATTCTCTATTTATTTATTTATTCCCTCAACGTAACAGTTCACTACATCCATTCCCTGTGGGAGCAAGTTCCACATTCTACACAGTTTATGACACAAGACATCTCTCCTGCATTTCACATTAAATTTATGGAGTGCTATGTTGTATCCTGGATTTTTGTGGCCCCTAAGTTGAGTTTACAACTTTTAAAGTTTGATAAGAAGCTCCAAACCCATTATGCATTTAATTGCTTTGCATTGTCAGTGCAAAGTAAACATCTCTAGTAAATGAGGCTGCCATAAGAATATTTTTAAACAGCAATTGTCACAATCGGAAATGCATCACTGAGGAAAGTTTACTGAGAATGAGTTGAGGAAGTATTTTTGTTTCGAAACTCTGTAATGAATTTCTGTTGCATGAAATTAATTTTCTTGCAAAGGAACATTCCAAGGGATGAAGTGTGCTGCATCCCTCTGTCTTTCATGAAGCTGAAGGCTAAAAAGTATAAACTAATGGTGATGGGAGAAATAGTGTTGTTATGAAATGCCAGAGAGAGTGTGTGCCTCAGGCATAGAACTTCAGATTGGAATTTCACACTTCAGAGCACCCACTCATTCTCTAATCTTATATAGGAAGAATGGCGCGTGAAGAAACCTGAGAGGCTGTACTTTAGCGAGGAACATGTTTCAGTGGGTGGCTGCAGTCTTCTGTCTTATGCTGAACCATTTTGCTTTATGATAATTCTCCCTACAAATTATCTGGGCTTATCTTCAATGGGTATGGCGAAGATAGACATTGGATGGGTTTTCATGCAACTATTAGCTTTGGTGACCTTAAATGAATTTCGCGTAATAAATTAGTATCCATGGTATGTTATTTATTTTTTGTTTTCCCTAATTATCGTTGATAGATATTCAAATTTAAGAGTTTCCTCTAGAATTATTTATACACTTGATTCTGACTTGCCTTGGGAAGACGCATGTAGTACAAGATAATTAGGAATGTCAACAGCAAGAATAAATTGTTCTTTTTGTCTGCACTGAATGAGCATCAAAGATCAACTTTTTGTACAAGTAGAATTAGCATTTGTAGTTTAAGGTGTGGGTTGCTGCAAGTTAAATTTTACTGTCATTTGTGCAAATTGATTCCGGCAGATAATTGTGTGGTGGTGAAATGTGTGGATGCTAGCTGTTTAATGTTGAGAAACAGTTGAAGGGAGTCATCTTCAAGATGTTTAATTCAATGGCTAAATATTGGCAGAATTCTGCCAATCAACTGTTACAGAAAAATCTCTTAGTTTGGATTCACACTGGATGCTGTGCTTATTTAAGGATGAAAGAAAGCAGGTTGTTCTGTAAATCAAATATTTCGCATTTGAAAATTTACTTTGCAAAAATCTACAATCACAGGGGATTTCAACCACTTCCAAATTACTGTATTTGTAATGTTACTCTTAATAAGCAAGTACAAAGTTAATTTATCTGTTACAAATTATATATCCAGTTCAGAATAATTCTGTGATCAGAAATTATTGATATTAGGTTCTGGTGCTTTGCAGTGAAAGAAATTTAATGAAAAGCAAAAGATTGGATACTACCAAAATGCTCGGTGCATTTTCTCATGCATTTATCAAAATTAACTGGACAACTGATATCTTATTGGTGCCATCAATAAATAATGTAGGAAGCCCAACTAGCACACTCAAAAACAACTAAATTACCTAGGTTTAATTCTATTTTTTAACCTCTTGTCTGAAGATGAGTGATGCATCCTATGGTTAGGGAAATAAAATAAACAATATCCTAAGATCTAAACAAGACATCTAAAAAAAATGTTAGCAAATAATTATTAGTTCGTGACTTGTTAGACTGAGCTGCAGGAACAATAATAAATGGTTGGCCTGAAGGCAAATTGTACATGAATGCCAGAAATCCTAATGTCCAAAGGCCAATAACTTCAGATATACAGTAAACTCAGGAGCAGCAAGTCAAGGATTTTCAACTCGCTATTCAATGAAATTGAAATCAAATGGTACAGTTTTTCTTTTCTCTTTCTCTATGATTTAAGGATACCTGCTAGGAAATGGATTCCACCTATATGCCAGGTACTTTTTATGAGCTTTGAATGTTATCTTTCTCTCACCATAAAAGTCCTTTCATTTGCAACCACAGAATGGTGGTCAGTAACTTTGCAATAATTAACCAGGATATCTGCAGCAGGACATCTCAAACCTGCAACTCTGCTACCTAGAATGGCAAAGGCCACAAGTGCATAGGATCATTATTCTGACCTGGACACGGTACCTTCATCATCACTTGGTCAAAATCATTCCACTCCCAACTACAGAGCAGCAAGAGGACATCTTTGACACACGCGCTGCAATAATTGAAGTTCTTAGACTCCAACAAACATGTTAGTGAGGATCATATCCAAAAAATAGAGATGAATATTTATATTCCATTAGCCAAGACATTTGTAAGGCTGCTTTAGTTGAGTTTCTGTTCAATGCCCTCTTTAGGATGGGAGATTTATCATTTGCGACATTAAGGGGAGATCATTCAATTCTCTATTTTGGGAATATCCATTGACAAGAACACTTGAAACACAAATATTATTTGCCATATTGCAGCCTAACTCTGGATGTTGCTCAGTTCTTGCTGAAATAGTGCTGGAACTGTTTTATTATTAGAGAAATTGAGTATTCTGCAAATGTGATAGAGTGTGGATCATTGATAAGGGAATTGAAGATAGTTGCACTAGGGATTCTTTCTGGGGTAATTCCTACATCATATCCAGGGGCTGTGATTATTGGCCCATAACAGCCATAGTCAGCTTCCTTTGTGCCTGGTATTATTGCAACCAATGACGTTTTTCTTCTGCCCTATTTACTTTAGAGGAGTTCATCATTCGATCAGCAAGATGCGTGCTTTTCCAGAAAGAGTTGGTGAATAACAAGTGTTTCACATTTATCCCTTTAACTCTGTTGCTGGGATAATCAATAATATCTTTACCACAGGCTTAACACTAAGTTTGGTACAAAATTTCATTTTTTTCCTTGGTTGTATAATCTGACTTGCTTGCTGTCCAACACCGCTGAACATTTTGGGGGAAAGCAAGTAATATTAATTTTAAATATTTCTGGTTAATTTTAATTTATGCATTTTAAAGCAGCATTCAATTTTCCAACGTTCTAATTAATGACCATTTCAGAAAATAAAATATTTGAACTGCAAGACATTCATTTTCGAAGATATAAAGTTTATCTGAGTGTCAGCAGAATCCACAATATTATTTAGAAAAAAATGAAACACTGGAGTTGCTGAAAACATTTGGTCAGACAGCATCTGCAGATACAGTGCATTCAGAAAGTTTTCAGACCCCTTCACTTTTTCCACATTTTGTCACGTTACAGCCTTATTCTAAAATGGATTAAATTCTTTTTTTTATCATTAATCTACATGCAATAACTCATAATATAAAAGCGAAAACACGTGTTTAGAAATTTTTGCAAAGTAATTAAAAAAAAACAACTGAAATATCACATTTATATAAGTATTCAGACCCTTTGCTACGACACTCAAAATTGCATCCTGTTTCCATTGATTATCCTTGAGATGTTTCTACAACTTGAATGGAGTCCACAAGTGATAAATTAAATTGATTGTACATGATTTGGAAAGGCACACACCTGTCTATATAAGGTCCCGCAGTTGACAGTGCATGTCAGAGCACCACCAATACCATACCTACGGTGAAGCATGGTGGTGGCAGCATCATGCTGTGGGATGTTTCTCAGCGGCAGGAACTGGGAGACTAGTCAGGATCGAGGGAAAGATGAACGGAGCAAAGTACAGAGAGATCCTTGATGAAGACCTGCTCCAGAGCATTCAGGACCTCAGACAGGTGCAGAGGTTCACTTCCCAACAGGACAACAACCCTAAGCACACAGCCAAGAAAATGCAGGGGAGTAGCCATCCCCAAGACATTGCAGGAGTGGCTTTTGTGACAAGTCTGTGAATATCCTTGACTGGCCCAGCCAAAGCCGACCGAATATCTCTGGAGGGACCTGAAAAAAAGCTGTGCATCGACGCTCCCCATCCAACCTGACAGAGCTTGAGAGGATCTGCAGAGAAGAATGCAGTATATGACCCAATTACAGGTGTGCCAAGCGTGCATCATACCCAAGAAGACTTGAGGCTGTAATCACTGCCCAAGGTGCCTTAACAAAGTACTGATTTAAAGGTCTGAAACGTATGTAAATGTGATATTTCAGTTATTTATTTTTAATAGCTTTGAAAAAATGTCTAAATACCTAAATTCTAAATTTCGCTTTTTTATTATGGGGTATAGATTGATGATAAAAAAACCCCGAATTTATACATTTGAGAATTAGGCTGTAACGTAACAAAATGTGGAAAAAGTGAAGAGGTCTGAATACTTTCTGAATGCACTGTACATGTTGTCTTAACAGATTATATGTTAATGAAGGTATGCATATGAGGGTAGAAGGAGAAAAACAGATCAGCCATTACATTTTGTAATAGTTTGAAGATTTGAGAGTGACTGTCAAAATTCATTAACTCAGTGAAACTATTGCAATGATTCAAATAGTTGTCTACTAATTTATTTCTCGGTGCTGCTAAATAATTGTAATTCAGAAAATAACAGGGATGCTCTTTGTAGGGAAGCTCTGGTAACTATGCTTGTTTAACATTCTCTTTAATACTTCTTGTTGGAGTACATTGCTTATATTAGCTCCATAGCAATTTGGATTGAAATATAATTTATAAACCAAGTAATCACTTGGACATTTTGAAATTAACAGTATGAGAAAAAAAATTCTGCAAAGATTTGCAAGATATGAACACATTATATATATTTACAATAGGTCAGATTAAATTGAAATTAAAAGTAATGAATTAAACTAGTGCAGCTAACATAACATCCAAGAGTTATGCACTTGATTTTATTTGGGCCACATCATATAACTTTGAAGATAGACATAAAATGCTGGAGTAACAGGCAGCATCCCTGGAGAGAAGGAATGGGTGATGTTCTTCAGACTCTGAAGTCTGAAACGTCCCAAAATGTCAGCTATTCCTTCTCTCCAGAGATACTGTCTGTCCTGCTGAGTTACTCCAGCATTTTGTGTCTATCTTCTGTGTAAACCAACATCTGCAGTTCCTTCCTACACATATAACTTTAAAATTCAGTACCTACCCCCGAGTATCTTCAGTATTTGGAGAAACCCTCTAAGCTACTGTATGTAATCTGTGTATGCACAAATTCAGGAACTTTTACATGGAGCACTGCACAGTAGACTGGAACCTTAATACTTTGAAATAATACATTCAAGAAGTAAAGACATTTATAGGAAAGCATTGCAGGAGGTTTGGGAGATTGATTGTGCTTTGCCTTGTTTAGTTATGGTAAAAAATGGGATTTTAATTCCACAGAACCAGTATATTATTGGCAGCAGACGAATGAAGACCTGACTGTAAATATTCAGCTTCCAGAAAACACAACAAAACAGAACATAGAGTTCCAGTTGTCACCAGATCACTTGCAAGTTGGAGTAAAAGACCAAGTTGGTTTCATAGAGGGCCAGTTGTTCTCCTCAGTTGACCATAGCGAGAGCACTTGGACAATTGCAGAAAATAGGTAAGTACTTTCCCTGCTCTCATTCTTAATAATTATAGTGTGACAGTAGGGAAATGGTAACACTTTTTGGGGGGGAAGACCAGACTGACAATCTGAAATTTGTTGAAGGCATCTTTCATCACTGTGGAAGTCCCAAAACGTTTGAAATATCTTGTTGTGGTTATTCCGACTATGCTTTGATATTGGCATTGTCACAGTTCAACAACATATCACCAACATGCAATTACACATAGGATGTACCAACTAAACCCCTGCCATGTTAGAGTTAGCACAGGTTCAACTGCATTCATTTCATGATCGAGAAACAGCTCTGAGAAAGACTGGATTCGGATAATGTGTTCTTATGAATTAATTTACTTAATTAATATATTTAATATGTATTGTTTTAATAGTTAATTATTAAAAAAATAATTAAAAATTGTTAAACATTTAATTTAATGAGTTTTTAATTGTTTTTCAATGCTTGTGAATATTAGTGTTATTCAGTCATTTAGTCTAATTTTAGCCAAAAAGTGCGGGCGTGTGGGTTAGCTAACTGCCAAAGCATTTCTGAGGTAGATAGGAAAGAAACCGTGGAGTGGACAATGTGTGTAGGAAAGAAAAGTCTGAAGAAGGGTCTCGACCGAAACGTCACCCATTTCTTCTCTCCAGAGATGCTGCCTGTCCCGCTGAGTTACTCCAGCATTTTGTGTCTACTATTTCTGAGGTGGGCTTGATTTTTTTGCCATTGATCGGCTCGCTATAGTCAAGTCAAGTCACATTTATTTATATAGCAGATTTAAAAAACAACTCTCGTTGGCCAAAGTGCTTTACATTTGTTATAAGAATAGTATAAACAAACAAACTACATACATATATACATATAGCCCTCGCTCAGAGGACGTCAAGAAAGGCTTGGGAGTATAGATAAGTTTTTAGTCTTGACTTAAAGGCGTCGATGGAAGGGGCAGTTCTGATGGGAAGGGGGATGCTGTTCCACAGTCTAGGAGCTGCAACCGCAAAGGCGCGGTCGCCCCTGAGCTTATGCTTAGACCGCGGGATATTCAGCAACCCCAAGTCGGCCGATCTGAGGGACCTTGAGGTGGAGTGGTGGGTAAGAAGACTTTTAATGTAGGTGGGGGCAAGCCCATTGAGGGCTTTGTAGACATAGAGGAGGATCTTGAAATGCATACGGAACCGCACAGGGAGCCAGTGGAGAGAGGCCAGGATCGGGGTGATGTGGTCCCTTTTTTGGGTGCCCGTCAGGAGTCTCGCTGCGGCGTTTTGGACCAGTTGCAGGCGGGACAGGGAAGATTGGCTGATGCCAGTTTAAAGGGAGTTGCAGTAATCTAGGCGGGGGGAGATAAATGTGTGGATGATCTTTTTGAGGTCATCAAAGTGGAGGAATTGTTTTATTTTAGCTATCATCCGAAGCTGAAAGATGCTAGCTTTTACCACGGCATTGACTTGTTTGTCAAATTTCAGTGCTGAGTCAAATATCACGCCAAGGTTTTTGACCGTGAGGTTTGAGTAGTGGGGTAAGGCTTCCAAGGCTGCCTGCTATCATTTTGATTGAGTCCGAGGGGCCGAGAAGGATGACCTCAGACTTACTCTCGTTTAGTTGGAGGACGTTCTGGGCCATCCAGCACTTTATATCCTCGAGGCAGTGGGTAAGGTTAAGCAGATTTGATTCGTTTTTGGGCTTCAGGGGGAGATAGAGTTGTGTATCATCTGCGTAGCAATGGAAGGAAATGCCGTGCCTTTCAATGACTTGGCCTAAGGGGAGCATATACAGGGAGAAGAGAATGGGGCCAAGGATGGAACCTTGTGGAACCCCACAGCAGAGATTAGCTGGGGAGGAGAAAGAGTTGCCTATGTTAGTCGAGAAACTCCTACCTTTGAGGTAGGAGATGAACCAGCTCAGGGCAGTGCCATCAATACCAACCCAGTACCGGAGACGGTCAATTAGGATGGTGTGGTCGACAGTATCAAATACTGTGCTGAGGTCAAGAAGGAGCAGGATTGCACAGCCGCCGGAGTCAACGGTGAGCAGTAGGTCATTATGTACCTTCAACAAGGCAGACTCTGTGCTGTGGTGAGCCCTGAAACCTGATTGGAAAGTTTCCAAGATAGTGTTTTGGTGAAGGTAAGGCATGTTGACTTAAAATTACCCTTTCAAGGACTTTTGAGAGGAAAGGCAGTTTAGAAATGGGTCTGTAGTTGCTTGGCAAGGTGGGCTCGAGGTTAGTTTTTTTCAGGAGTGGCTGGACCACCGCATGCTTGAAGCAGGTAGGTACAGTGCCAGTGGCCAGATAACTGTTGAAGATGGCGAGGATGGGGATCAAATAACTCACAACAAATAAGATGGGTAACAGATGGCTGACGTGCCAGATCATGGCCAGCAAGCAAAGGAGATTAACTAAAACAACATGTTGAACATTTTTGCGCGACCATACTGAGGCCGCGAATAGTTACCACCATGCGGGAACTCCTCTCGACCATGAAGGAGACTCACCAGAGACCATCTACGAACATGTGGCGAGCTTGTGGCGAGCGCAGAGTCCCCTGAACTCGCAAATAAGGTCGCCTAAGTGGGACAGGCCCTTTAGTATGAACCAACAGAAGAATGGTCCACTGGTTGGAGTCATACATTGCACTGGGGAAGATAGTTGTAAGGTCAATCAACCCAGCTACTGTATTTTATTGCAGTCCCGAAAATAGAAAATGGTAGAAATACTCAGTCAGGCAACGTCAGTGGAAAAAGAGAGCGTCAATGTTTTCAGTCATTAATCTTTCCTAATAAATTGTTTCTCTTTCACAAATTCTACCTGACCTGATGGGCATCCAGCATTTTCAGTTTTTATTCCAGATTTTCAGCATTTGTAGTTTTTTTTAAAATTCTGTAAGGATTTCTTTGGAGAATCCAAATCTTTGACTGCTTATTCAAGACCTTTCATCTCTCATGAGGGCAGAAGTCCGAATGTGAGCTGTTGATTGCACAGTGTTCAATTCCAATTGCAATTGACGTAACCTGGAGAGAGCTGGAGACATCGGATGTGGAAGCCAGGGCCGGTAGGAGGATGAAACGGGGTAATGTCTCCAGCGCCTTCATGGTCAGCTGCAGCAGGCACCCTTGGGACACAAATATGACTAGGAGAGGAGATGGACTTTGGTTCGCGGGAACTTCTCCAGTACATCGAGCACACAAGCTGACCAGAGTTTGGACTTTGAATAATGGTGCCAAAAATGGCTGCGCCAGAATGTGTAATATATGTAAAAATAATTGCACTGTGCTGTTGCATATGTGATAAATAAAGCACCATTGAAGCATACCATTGAACCAATTCCTCAGGGGGAAAAATGCAGACATGCTGATAAGCAGAAAGACCTGGCTGACATTCAGACTTCTGGAAATTGTGCTCTTTGGAAGAAATATCAGTCAGTTCTTTTGGGATGTATCCACGAAGATAAGAGGAAACTAGACTAAGTGGGACCCGTTGGGTCCCATGTTCACACGGGAGGGCTGGTCCCCCAACGCAATATTCCACCTCTCCACCAATTCCAATATTGGTGGCCAGTGGGGCGGAGGGGGTTCTGGAACGCTAGTATGGGTGTTCTGGGCCGAAGGGACTGGTTCAGAGGGCTAGTATGGACATTGTGTGCCGAATAGATTCTTGGGCTGGCAGCTCAGTCACTCAGGCCTGGTAGCTCGGTCACTCGGGGCTTCTGGGCTGGCAGCTCAGTCACTCAGGGCTGGTGGGCAAGCAGCTCTGTCACTCAGGGCTGGTGGACTGGCAGATCAGTCACTCAGGGCTGGTGGGCTGGCAGTTCACTCACGGCTATTCCCTGAAATTCCATTTCAAGCAGTGCAGGCCACCAAATTCAATTTCACAGCATTTCAAGCAGAGTGCAGGCCACCAAATTCAGTTTCATAGCATTTCAAGCAGAGTGCAGGCCACCAAATTCAGTTTCATAGCAATTCAGGCAGAGTGCAGGCCACCAAATTCAGTTTCATAGCATTTCAGGCAGAGTGCAGGCCACCAAATTCAGTTTCATAGCATTTCAGGCAGAGTGCAGACCATCAAATTCAATTTCATAGCATTTCAGGCAGAGTGCAGTCCACCAAATTCAGTTTCATAGCATTTCAAGCAGAGTGCAGTCCACCAAATTGCCAAACAACTCATTACATTGTAATTAAGGGCTAACAAATCAATTATTGCATGTACATTGCAGACTCACAGTTCAGTTGATTCACAGCTTAGATTCACAGCTTAGAATCACAGTTGTGTACTCTCCCTCGCGATCTTCCAGAGTGACTGACTCACGTCCAGGCATCCGGGGTTTTATAGTCCTGCCCCCCCCCCCCAGAAGGGGCGTTACCTTCATCGTGGTGATTGACAGGCGAGAGGACCAATCAGCTGATCTGAAGATTTTTTTAACATTCATAACTTTTTTATTTTTCATCGATCGGAAAAATCCTTGGGGCTGCCTCAGCGGAGGAGGACTGTGAGTAAGATGGCCAAAAATCACAGCGATATATGTTTTTTTCTAAAATCAATATACAGCACAGACAGGAAGTGGTCAAGATGAGACTTTTATTTATATAGATTCAGTTCTCCAGAGAGAGTTTCACAAGTAATGATCTCAGCTCAAAGCCTTGACAACTTGATCCTTTTGTTGTTAGGTTTGAATGAAGGATCCAGTTCTGCTCTATACTTGGTACAAGATTCTGAGTCTGCTACTTTCAGCTATTCAAGGGGATGTGTAGGTATACACTCTGACCCCCTTGCCATTGGCCGACTCCTCTCAATATGTCAAATCCATGTGATAACGTATTCAATAGCCATCCAATGTAAAATAAATCATGTACAGCTAATTTCCACTCCTCAACATGAAGTCAGACTGGCAGGACCAACTTAGATAGGCTCCAACAGTGGCATAACAGAGCATTGTTGCACTATCAGGGCCTAAAAAATCAGATCCATGGACATTGGTGTTCTAAATGAGGTGCAATCGAAAGAAGATGGTCAGCTCAAAAATTGTGGTGTAGGATACATGAGAAAAGGGATTTTTCATGGCGTGAGCGTTGCTGTGAAGAATGCTAATTGAGTGTCTCATTTACTCCCCTGTCGAGTAAGTGAATGCCTTTTGCATATTTAGCTCATTAACATGGAACTTGAATGCAATTGTCATTATTTTAATTCTCAATTTTGTCAGCAGCTCAAGGAGCTCAACACTGACCTTAGAAAAACCTCTGCCAAGATTCTAATTCGTCCTTCTGGGTAACTTCTATGTCAAGCCTAGAAAAGACAAAATCAAAAAGGTTGGGGATGAAAAATCTCCAGTCTTGATAAAATGCCTGGAACATGGCCTTGTCACAGTGGGCCAGGCAGCATCTGTGGTGGGAAATGGAATATGACATTTTGGATTGGAATTAAAGAAGGGTCTGCTGAGTTCCTCCAGCATTCGGTTTTATTGTTAAAGTTAAGCTGATTTCTAAATACAACCTAGTTAAACCTTAATAACTGAACAATCCTTAAAATTACCTCATGTGTCAAATTTAAAATGTAGTTCTTTGTAGAATTAGTACTCTGGAGGTGGGCTCTATTCTACTGGGTTCCTTTCTACTTAATGCAGATACCACACAGGTGCAGGTAGTTGATGTGAAGGATTTAATTATATTAACAAGCTTTTTCCCCGTCAGAGCTGCATTCTTGTTCTTAAAGAAAAGATCCAAAGACATTTTCCATCTCCTGGTGCTGCCTGTCCTCACCACATTTATAATAGTATTGCCACTTTTAAAAGCAAGACCACAAATATTAATAGTGAATGGATAATCTGATTAGTGGCATTGATTGAGGTATAAGTATTTGACCAGGATACTGGGAGAACCCTACCACCCTCCTTATAATAAAACCATGGGATCATTCCTGATTATGTTATGTTTAGGTTGGTGTACGTTCTGTTACTGGACAAAATTCTGTTTGTTTGGATTTTGCATCGATGGAAATACTATTTTGAGATTTTAGTGCTCAATTCTCATTCTGAAATACTCATGACCTAATAGCTTCTTGACAGCCTGATAAGACCTATTAATTGCCTGTTACTCCAAGACTGAGAAAGTAAGAATCAGAGTAATTCATGGAATGAAATTGATTATTGATTTTGACCAGAAGTAATTCTCTTGCATAATATTGATAATTCTTCTCTATTGCGCTTACAATGTATAATAGATTGCAAGTCAGTGCTGTATCATAGTTGCACAGTAATTCCCTAATGTTAAATAATCTATACTGAGCTCAAAGCAGTGATATAATTAATAAAAAAATATGTCACATAATGCAATGCTACACAGGTGAGTCAATTATCTAATAGCTCACTATCTTAATAATCTTGTGTCTATATGTAATGCTATATCCACTTGCTTCAAACACTACTCCTCCGAGGCTAAAATTTGCATTCAATTTCTGTCTCACTGCCAGAGGAGATGGACTGACATGCCTGAAAAAGGAAAAACTTGCATAGGAAATTTTGCTTTTATAGGTTGTGACAAGGAAATCTATGCCACATGATGGGTTATCTAAGCCATATATTTCATAGAGCTGTAAACAAAATAATTTTACAGCTTCAATGCATTTAATATCTAAGATTAATTTGGTATTTAACTTTTGATTTTAAACTGTGCATTTGAACGTTATCTCTTCAGTGGAGAGGAAATTCACAGGTGGAGGCTGAGGGTTGGGAATGGTGCCAGGGTGGGATTGCGATGTGCTCTAATATTTGGAATAAATGAAAAATGTGGAAATGATGAAACCCCTGTTCCAATAACTAATCTTTTAAGGAACATACTTGTAAAATTCTTATTAGGTTATCATCTGTTTCGTTTGTACATTGGCTATTTATAAATGTATTTGGAATCTTTGCACTTTTAAATGATAACAGTTCTTGCTTATGTGATTTCTTGGCAGATGATTGCAAGCAAACTAGTACACATTGAATGAGGTTGTAAATCATTATACTGATCCTTAGCTAACAGATTTTTAATTGCTAATTAAGTGAGTGGATGTTAATACAAGATAGAATTGCCAGGCAGAGATGATTTGCCAAGGTGCAGCAAGCGCATGCAATACTCTGCACCATTTAATTGTTGCCAGATATTTGTCCATTCTACCATTTCCTTCACTTTTGCACATTTCCTGGCATGAATCACACATTTGTTGACAATGTTCTGAAGGGAGTCATGAAAATTATCTCTTCTCCTTAAGATTCCTGCATTTCAACCTAAACAGAAGTGTTGAATGAACATATTCATCATTGTGTGGGAGGCAAAGCCTGCAATCTGTACACGTGTGCACTCCCCCAGTCTTTGTGATTTTGTTTTAATGTGGGTTGGTCAAATCAATACAAACAGTAGCATGCAAGTATCATCCTTCCTTGAATGCATTTTGATGCAGAGCCATTTTAAATTCTGATTCTAGTATAAAATGAATTGATTTTTGTTTTAACTGCCCCGAGAATAAAATATTGTTTGACAAGTTCTATCAGATTTGTCATTGTGCCTCTTCCCCTTATCCTCAGATCATCGTCAGCGTCATGTAAGGGATGATAATAATCTCTCTTCCATTCTTATGTCTTAGCAGAGGATGTTCTGCTCTCTGTGATTAACTTTTCAAGATACACTACTTTTGCATATTCTAATACTTGAACTCTGAATCTATTAATACCACAAAATATAATTACATTTTAGCACACACATCCAACCTGTCACAATGCATTTCCTCTGTCAGACTTCAGATATCACGCTATTTTATGACACAGCACCTATTTTCTCATTCCATAAATCATCTCAAAAGGTTTGCAAATAACCAATCAAAAATCAACAATGTTAGGCATTTCTTACAGAGAAATTGACAGTTACATATACGGACATTTGCACCAAAACATCTTCCTCCATTGTATCTCTTAGCCAGTAAACCAAAAGTTCTTGGTAACATGAAAATATTTTTTAAACTGCATTATTCACAAAGCAATTAAACAAAATTGTGTCAATGCTTACCTTTGAAACTTATTTCACTCAGTATCATCAGTTTCTATCAAGAGCACATGGTTTGAAGATTGATTCTTTTCCCCTAGGTTGTTACTGAAAGAAGATGAAAAGAGAATGGACACAATGTTCTAAAATTCCTAAGTAAAATTATTTTCCTCTGAAGTACAGGCTGGTACTCCCCTTGGTTAACAGGATTTCTATGCACCATTGTGTGGGAAGGAACTGCAGATGCTGGTTTACACTGAAGATAGACACAAAATGCTGGAGTAACTCAGTGGGTCAGGCAGCATCTCTGGAGAAAAGGAATAGGTGACGTTTCGGGTCGAGATCCTCTGATTTGTTCTGTACCTTTTCATACTCTAGTTTCCCAATCCTCTGACTCTCAGTCTGAAGAAGGGTCTCAACTGGAAATGTCACCTAATCCTTTTCTCCAGAGATGCTGCCAAACCCGCTGAGTTACTCCAGCATTTTGTGTCTATCTTCTATGCACCATTGCCTTTCTAAATAGAGGATGTCTTAAACTTTTAGATTAGTATTTTTTTCACAGGGTGTTGACCATTACTTCTCTTTAGTATTAATAAAAACAAACATTGGTTGCATTGGGATTACTGCTTGTGGAACCAGTTGATTAGCTTTTCAAATAGCTTCAGCATTAGTAGCTGGGATTCAATGATACAGATATATTTTAGTATAAACAGTTTTTAAGCTTCACCTTATCTCCACGCAACAAGTTTAGAAAAAGTGCAATTGTTTGTAGGCAATAGCATTATTTGTGGCTCTAACAATGCTTTGAAAATATTCACTACAAGTTAAATAGAAGTTTGGTTCATCTGAATTATCGCTACCTGTCCAACCCTCTGTGGAAGCAAGGGGATGGTTGACATTTTGTGTTGAGATCTGCAATAGGATTAGGAGTGTAAAAGGAAGATAACCAGAATATAGAATGTGAAGAGAGGGGTGAAGCAGATGTGCTGAGGAAGAACACGTGGCTACAGTGCAGAGTTTTGGTGAGAATATCATTCAAGAGCAGTCAAAACTAAAAAGTGAGAGGGCCCACATAACTCCTATCGATGATAGAAGAACTTTTTCAAAGTGCGCTTGCCAAGATGGGAGTTCAAAGTGCGCTTGCCAAGGTGGGAGTTCACAGTCAAACGGAGACATGAGACTGCAGATGCTGGAATCTGGAGCAAAAACCAAATTGCTTGCAGAATTCAGCAGGTGAATTGGCATCTGAGGGAGGCAGAGGGATGGTCGACATTTTCGGTGGAAAGTCTGGACTTAAAATTCCAATTAAATGGAGGAAGTGAACCATGATTCTCCCTCTGTCATTTTGACTGCCTTCTGCTCTTTGACAACGTTCTCACCAAGACAGGGTACCATACCAGCCTCTGTTTCATCCCTTGCTCTCACCTTTATATACTGGCATCTTCCCTCCACATACTTCAGTTCTGATGCAGGGTCTCCACCCATAATGTTGACTATATTTCTGCCTATAAGAATGCTGTTTGGCCTGCTGAGTCCTTCCAACAGTTTTGGTCTCTTCTGCCTTGATTTTAAATGTTTTATGCTTGTTTGCTGTTTTCCCCATATCCTTAATCCTCCCTACCTCTGGAATGTTTTCCAGCTGTACGATGCTCCAAGACCACTGAGTTACCCTAATTTTGGATTTTAGTGATTTTAATTATCTTACTCAATTTAATTTGCAGCCATGCTTTCAGTTGGTTGAGCGCTAAACTCTGGTATTTCGTTCCTAGTCCTCCCTGCATTCCTCCTTTAAGTTTTTTTTTGTTGCAAAGCCTATCTCTAGGACCAAGCCATCAATGTTCAATCTTAATACTTTAGCTTAGTGTTGCATTGTTGTTTGGGTCAGATTAGTAAAGGCACTTCTTCTTGCGTATGGCGTGCACAGCCTAGTTGTAGGACAACTTGTTCTATTAGATCTTACTTAATTGTGCATGCCAGGTTGATTGCATTTGTTGAAACAGGTTGCACGTGAAGGTTGCAATCTCCCATCCCAGTAAGGGCACAAAAGGATGTTTCACCATGTTATAGATATTGCATCAATTTGTTGAAGTTGCTAAAAATTAATTCAGATGAGTTCTTGTTGCCTTGATTATACAGCCTGAACTTTTTGTGTGTTTCATTGTCTAGGCATTATCTAGAATGCTCTTTCTACATTTTGAGTTGACTGGTATTCTTTACATCCTCAGCGTCTGAACATTTTTCAAGAAAGAATTTGGAGACAAATTATCAGTGACTATTAGTACAAAATAACTTCTGAGAATTGCAACTCCTTTTAAAAATTGTGGGAATATGTCTTAACTCTGAAATTCACCTGCTAGTGAGTACACGATTCTATGCAAAGGAAGGATATCTTTGAAGCTTTCCAAAGATTGAAACTTCAAAATCTATCAACTCTTAATCTGACAATGCATAAATCTATTGATGATTTGATTCATAAGAAAGGCAATAATGAATTGCCAGGTGGTGCATTGGGAAGAGGATGAAGAGCAATCAATCAGTATTCAACAGCAGTATCACATTTTATACTCAAGTGCCTTTAAAACATTTTTGCAACAATATTGTTCAACTTAAAAAAACTAGGGCAGTATAAAAATTGTTCATTTGCCAAAAGTCTGGTCCACATTGGATTACACTAAATTTGTTTTCATTAATCTGCATTTTAAAAATGTCAAGAATCCCCTGTTTACAATGTAAAGATGTTTGTAAATAAATTTCAGATTCTTGAATCAAATAAAGGAATATTGCGTGCAACAACGGTAAACCATGTACTTAATAATGTTATGTTGAGATAGGTATCATTGTTGTCTTTTTGAGTATCAACAGCAAAAAAAAATATTTGTATAAGATTTATAAGGCACTGTAGAGCAGCATTATTAAGCAACATTTTACAAGCATCAAAAGTAGATGTTCTGGTAGGTAGAAGACTAAAAAAACAGATTTTAAGGATCTTTCTAAAGAAGAAGACGGGTGAAGAGGTTTGGGAGGGTATTTTAAGAAATGCTTAGAGAGAAAGAGACCTCTTTTAAAATAATACTGCTTTGACAGAATATTTCAGATGGCGATGTGATTCAGTGCATGGTTCATACAGCAAGGAAACAGGTAAGACATAATTAAATGCAGAGGCCAAAATTTTGAACAAAACAAACAAAGTGCTGGAGGAACTCAGCTGGTCAGGCAGCATCACTGGAGGACATAGATAGGTGAAGTGGATAAGTGGACTTTTCAGACCTTCTTCAGACAATGTAGTAGGGGGAGGAAACCTGGAAGAGAGTTGTGGGGTGGGACAAAGACAAGCAATTGATAGGTAGATACAGGCGAGGGGGTTTGATTTGCAGATGCATGTTTAAAGGGCAGAGATGAAAAGGAGACAAAAGGCTGTGAGATAAGGAGAGAAGAAATGTGACATATGAGGCCAGTGGAAATGATATAAGTGGAAGGGAAAAGTGGAGCGGACTAGTGGGAGGAATGGGTGTAGGGCCAAATGGCCTACTCCTGCACCTATTGTCTATTGTACATCCAGGTGGGGCACATGGAAGAGAGGGAACTGGGGAGGATTGTTGGTTAGTAATCTAAAAATTGGAGAATTCAGTATTCATATCATTGGGTTGGAAGCTACCAAGCAGAAACTCAAGGAAATGGGCTGTTTGGCCCATCCTGTCCCTGCCAATGAAGATGCTAACTAAGTTAATCCTATCATTCTAAACCTTTCTTATCCATGTACCTATCCAAATGATCTTTTAATCTTTGTAATTGTGTCTGCATCTACTTTTTCTTTTAGCCACTCTTTCATATATTCGCCACCCTATGTGTGGAAAAATCTGCCCCTCAGATCCCCTTTAAATCTACCTCCTCTCACCCTAAACTTATGCCCTCTGGTTTTAGACATTCCTACCTTGGGAAAAAGACCTTGACTACCCTATCTCTGTCCCACACAATTTAAGAAATCTTTGTAAGGTCACATGCACAGACAATAGCAGTAGGTTACTTTGGACACACCAACTGAAAACAATTGTCTAAGTTAAAATATTAAATGCGTTTATGTTTCTAGAAACAAACCTAAGTGTAATTCTCAAAATCTGAAGTTAAGACCACTAACATTTGGCAATGTTATCTAATTGTTGCAGGAGAAGGTAGCAATTAAGTGAAAGATCAATTTATGCAGGAATATGGTTGGAACGATGATTTTCCTTTTTTCCTCTCCGAGTGACCCTATAGTTCAAGCTTTACATATAGCTTTAGCGGTGATTCAACAACTGAACTGCTCAGATTGTAAGCAAACAATGCCAATCAGATCAGCACCATGGTACTGCATGTTGAGTGTACTGGTTGAGGTACTGCTGTGCTTTTGGGATGTTCTGTGGAATACATAATATGCACATACCTACTTTAACTTCCTTAATAATTATATTATTGTACGGGAAGTGTTTTTAAAAAGGATTAAATTACACATGCAGATGCTCCCATGTTTTTATCAAAGCATGTGCCAATGCTGCCATTATTGGTCTTTGTGCATTTCTGCATTTAAATTCGCATTTAGACAATAGACAATATGTGCAGGAGTAGGCCATTCGGCCCTTTGAGCCAGCACCGTTGTAATAAATAAACAAATAAATAAAAATGCAAAAGAAACTAACAGTTTTTGGCAATTTTTATTTTTAGTCACTCAATACTGAGGCAATAAGATTTGGATATGACATTGCCATGTAGTTCGGGTTGGCATTTCATTCGAGTTCTTCCTTTGTCACGTCCAAGGACATGGCAATGGCTACTGCCGTACTCTTCATCTGCAAGACACGCTGCATTGTGGGTAGTCGCAGTAGCCTGTCCTACAGTCCATTTCTACTAAGTCACTGTGCGTTAACGCATTATCAACCTGATCTCATGATACACCACCTTTGTGCAATGGACACTGAACCACCAATCCCATCCCTTTCCCTGATATCCCCACTTCTAAACCCTTTGCTAATCAATGAGCCTCGCATTCATAGAAAACGCCGCGCACATGAAGAGTGTGGCGGTGTGCTCTCTGAAATGACTATTCAAATGTCCTCAGACTGGAGAGAGTGTGGCACAACAACTTATTGGCCCACAATACTAAGTGACTTAAAAAAATGACAACATTTGTTGTTTCTTTTGCACGATCCTTGTTCCCTCCCCGAGTTTAACATGGGCTTTAGCTGTTAAATAACAACAGTGGGTCATTTTGTCACTTTATATGAGAGAGAAATGCTGTGGGAATGCACTTCCATATATAATATCGGATTCAATGAAAATAGGGTTTTGCGTTACAGCACAATACCAATGGTTTATTGGGAATGACCAGTCTGTAACCCGGAGGTTATGTATACAGATTTCTTTGAAATCTAAATCTTTGGAAGTATTTTGAATACATTCTGCTCATAGACGACCTTGTTGTACTGCTCCTACATTGACCCTTGGGTCCCCTTGCATTTAGATGTGAGAGAAATCTCCACTATTTCCTATCAACTATAGTAGTTCCCACTCTGAATGAAGAGTTGTCAATCACATAGAATTCAACAGGCACCATACATAATTTCTAGCTCTTCTGAAGCTCATGTCTGATTCATCAAGGCAAGCCAGCATGGATGATAATGGGAAATTCTGATTAACTAGTTCGGTAGAAATTTTTTGATGAGATGACTCGATGAGGGTGATACTATTGATATGGTGTGTATGGATTCCAGAAGACTTTTTGTAAGGTGCTGCATAATAGGCTTGTCAGTAAAGTTGTGATGTGGGACATCGTATAATAGGGATTTTGATAGTATGTTTGCAAAGAAGGCTGAGATGACACTAGTGGGTTGCAGTGGATGGCTGTTATTTGGATTGAGGAATGGTGAAAAGTACCTTTCCCCAGGGAATTGGTGCTGGGGCCAATACATTAAAAAAATATCTTTGTTCTAAGACATACAGGTTACAAGCCACGTTCAAAATTTGCAGGTGATAGAAAATGTGTTATGAATTGGGAACAGGAAAGTGATGAATTGTAGCAGGAGATAAACAGGCTGGTGGAAAGGACAGAAAATGTTTAACGTGGAGAATGAGGTGATGCATTTTGTTAGGAAGGATGAGGAGAGGAAATGTAGATTAGCGGAGCAGAGGCACCTGGGGTGGCGAGGTGTGTACGTCATTGAAAGTGGCTTATTAATTGAGGCACTGAGTATAAAAGCAGGAAAGCTATGCTTTATCTTTATAAAATATCGGTCTTGCCTCAACTGGAATATGGTATTTTGTTTTAGTCACCTCTTTATGGGAAGAATCTGGAATCAATGGAAAGCTGCAGAAGAGATTTACAAGCACAGTAGTGGAGTTGGTAGCACTACTGCCTCACAGCAGCCAGAGACCTGGGTTTGATTCTGACCTCGGATGCTGTCTGTGTGGAGGTTACATGTTCTCCCTGTGAAAGCCTGGGTTTCCTTCAGGTGCTCCGATTTCCTCCCACATCCCAAAGACGTGAGGGTTTGGGCTGAGTAAATTGGCCTGAGTAAATTGCTCCTGGTGCGTAGCAATGAGAGAATGGGATAACGGAAAACTAATAAGAATAGTGATTGATGGTCAGCGTAGACTCGGGAGGGTAAAGGGCCTGTTTCCATGGTATATCTCTGTAACAAAAAAAACAAGAATTTATTGCCTGAACAAAGTTCAAAGTCCCTCTGTCCCTTGACTAAATTACATATTCGGAGCTCACTCTTCTTCCTCTAACCTCCCCCACCATCCCGTGACATCTCACCAACAAGTAGCATGTTTAGTTCTTAACAATTATAAAAGTGTTTCTGTTGCAGCTGCAGAAGACCCTACATTAACAGCATTCCCAATATCCACTATCAACTTTGGTCTGCGTGTAGATTCAAGGTGAACACAAAGTCTTAGTCTGCCAGTCCAATGCACTTGGTGCTGGTCCTCCAATAGTAAACAAACCCCATCTCACCTCTTGGGTTGATAATAGCCATAGAGGGAGTGCAGAGAAGGTTCACCAGACTGATTCCTGGGATGTCAGGACTTTCATATGAAGAAAGACTGGATAGACTTGGCTTATACTCGCTAGAATTTAGGAGATTGAGAGGGGATCTTATAGAAACGTACAAAATTCTTATGGGGTTGGACAGGCTAGATGCAGGAAGATTGTTCCCGATGTTGGGGAAGTCCAGGACAAGGGGTCACAGCTTAAGGATAAGGGGGAAATCCTTTAAGACCGAGATGAGGAAAAACTTTTTCACACAGAGAGTGGTGAATCTCTGGAACTGTCTGCCACAGAGGGTAGTTGAGGCCAGTTCATTGGCTATATTTAAGAGGGAGTTAGATGTGGCCCTTGTGGCTAAAGGGATCAGGGGGTATGGAGAGAAGGCAGGTACGGGATACTGAGTTGGATGATCAGCCATGATCATATTGAATGGCGGTGCAGGCTCGAAGGGCCGAATGGCCTACTCCTGCACCTATTTTCTATGTATCTATGTATCTATGTGGGGAATTACAGGAGATGGGAAGATCCTCAATGAGTATTTCTTCTCTTTTTTATCATGCAGAAAAATGTTTAGTTTATTATTGTCACATGTACCGAGGTACAGTGAAAAGTTTTTGTTTGCATGCTATCTAATCAAAGAAAAGATTATGTCATTACAATCAAGCTGTCCAGAGTGTACAGATAAATGGTACACCAAGATAGAGTTTGATTAAAGGTAGCTCAAAGGTCTCCAGTGAGTAGATGAAAGGTCAGGACCACACTCTAGCTGATGAAAGGATCGTTCAGTAATCTGATAACAGCTGGGAAGAAACTGGTGCTGAATCTAGAGGTGTGCGTTTTCAAACTTCAGTACCTCTTGCCTGATGGGAGAGGGGGAAGAGGGAGTCACCTGGGTGAGACTGGTCCTTGATTTTGCTGGTGGCCTTGCCGAGGCAGTGTGAAATGCAGATAGAATTAATGGAAGGGAGGTTGGTTTGCGTGATGGTCTGGGCTACATCCGCAACTCCCTGCAACTTCTTGCGGTCTTGGGTGGAGCTGTTCGCAAACCAGGCTGTGATGCAGCCTAATAAAATGTTTTCTGTGGCGTATCTGTAGAAGTTGATGACGGTTGTTGGGGACATACCGAACTTCCTAAGCCTTCGAAGGAAGTAGAGGCGTTGGTGTGCTTTTTTGGTCATAGCTTCAATGTGGCTAGTCCAGGACAAATTGCTAGTGATATTTATTCCTAGGAACTTGAAGCTTTTGACCATCTCTACTTTGGCACCATCAATGTATGCATTTTGCTTCGCTTCCTGAAGACAATCACAATCTCCTTTGTTTTGCTGAAATTAATGTAGTGGTTGTTGTCTTGCCACCAGGTTTCAAGGTTCTCAATCTTCTTTCTGTACTCCGTCTCGTCAATATTTGATATCCTGCCTACTACAGTGGTGGTATTAGAGTTTAGTATAGAATAGAATAAATGACTAACTCACAATCCCTGGAATCCTATTCAGTGACCTTTCAGTGTTTAGTTCAAACTTTTATTGTCCCTAAATTGATTTTTCATTTTGCTTGTATATAATTATTTGGATTTTTCTGGCTAACCACTGTTCATGATTTACTGTGAGGATGATACTTCAATATTTTGCTGCCATTTAGATATTTAACATACATTGTATATTCTCCAATTAATTTTATTCTCATTTGCTTATCTTGTTCTGATTACAGGGAATTGTAGACCAGTTAGCCTGACATCAGTGGTGGGGAAGATGCTGGAGTCAATTATAAAAGATGAAATAGCCGCACATTTGGATAGCAGTAACAGGATCAGTTCGAGTCAGCGTGGATTTAAGAAGCGGAAATCATGCTTGACTAATCTTCTGGAATTTTTTGAAGATGTAACTAGCAAAATGGACAAGGGAGAGCCAGTGGATGTAGTGTATCTGGACTTTCAGAAAGCATTTGATAAGGTCCCACATAGGAGATTAGTGGGCAAAATTAGGGCACATGGTATTGGGGGTAGAGTGCTGACATGGATAGAAAATTGGTTGGCAGACAGGAAACAAAGAGTAGGGGTTAACGGGTCACTTTCAGAATGGCAGGCAGTGACTAGTGGGGTACCGCAAGGCTCGGTACTGGGACCGCAGCTATTTACAATATACGTCAATGATTTGGATGAAGGGATTCAAAGTAACATTAGCAAATTTGCAGGACAGAAATCTGGGTGGCAGTGTGAACTGTGAGGAGGATGCTATGAGAATGCAGGGTGACTTGGACAGGTTGGGGGAGTGGGCAGATGCATGGCAGATGAAGTTTAATGCAGATAAATGTAAGGTTATCCACTGGTAGCAAAAACAGGAAGGCAGATTACTATCTAAATGGCGTCAAGTTGGGAAAAGGAGAAGTACAATGGGATCTGGGGGGTCCTTGTTCATAAGTCTATGAAAGTAAGCATGCAGGTACAGCAGGCAGTGAAGAAAGCGAATGGCATGTTGGCCTTTATAACAAGAGGAGTCGAATATAGGAGCAAAGAGGTCCTTCTGCTGTTGTACAGAGCCCTAGTGAGACCACACCTGGAGTATTGTGTGCAGTTTTGGTCCCCTAATTTGAGGAAGGACATTCTTGCTATTGAGGGAATGCAGCGTAGGTTTACAAGGTTAATTCCCGGGATGGCGGAACTGTCATATGCTGAGAGAATGGAGCAGCTGGCCTTGTACACTCTGGAGTTTAGAAGGATGAGAGGGTATCTCATTGAAACATATAAGATTGTTAAGGGTTTGGACATGCTAGAGGCAGGAAACATGTTCCCGATGTTGGGAGAGTCTAGAACCAGGGGCCACAGTTCATGAATAAGGAGTAAGCCATTTAGAACGGAGACGAGGAAACACTTTTTCTCACAGAGAGTTGTGAGTCTGTGGAATTCTCTGCCTCAGAGGACGGTGGAGGCAGGTTCTCTGGATACTTTCAAGAGAGAGCTAGATAGGGCTCTTAAAAATAGCGGAGTCAGGGGATATGGGGAGAAGGCAGGAACGGGGTACTGATTGGGGATGATCAGCCATGATCACATTAAATGGCTGTGCTGGCTCGAAGGGCCGAATGGCCTACTCCTGCACCTATTGTCTATTGATTAATGACTTCATTCAGACCTGCCACTTTGATTTAAATTATTATTCATTTGCAATGTTTATGTAATTCCTCCAGCCTGGAAGTTTTTTTGTTAAAGAAGAATAAAGGAGTGATGTGGCCAGAACTTGTCCCTGGTGACAGAAGAGGGGAATTCATCATGAACTCCAATCAAACTTCTGAAATAAATGAGCGTTTGCTAAACATAACCTCTGAAGAACTGGTAAATAAATTGTTTGAAAACTTTCTTGCAACTTTTCCTGTGAATGTTAAAATACAGTGCCCTCGATAATATTTGGGACAAAGACCCATCATTTATTTATTTGCCTCTGTAGTCCACAATTTGAGATTTGTAATAGAAAAAAAACACATGTAGTTAAAGTGCACATTGTCAGATTTTAATAAAGGCCATTTTTATGCATTTTGGTTTCACCATGTAGAAATTACAGCAGTGTTTATACATAGTCCCCCCATTTCAGGGCACCATAATGTTTTGGACACAGCAATGGTATATACGGTAAATGAAAGTAGACATGTTTAGTATTTTGTTACTTATCCTTTGCATGCCATGACTGCTTGATGTCTGCGATTAATCAGCATCACCAGTTGCTGGGCGTCTTCTCTGGTGATGCTCTGTCAAGCCTGTATTTCAGCCATCTTTAGCTTATGCTTACTTTGGGGGCTAGTCCCCTTCAGTTTTCTCCTCAGCATATAAAAGGCATGCTCAATTGGGTTCAGATCAGGTGATTGACTTGGCCACTCAAGAATTGACCATTTTGTAGCTTTGAAAAACTCCTTTGTTTGGGATCATTGTCTTGCTGTAGAATGAATTGCCGGCCAATGAGTTTTGAGGCATTTGCTTGAACTTGAGCAGATAGGATGTGTCTATACACTTCAGAATTTATTATGCTACTACCATCAGCAGTTGTATCATCAATGAAGATAAAGGGCCTGTCCCACTTGGGCGTCATTTGCGCGTCATTTACGCGACATCATTTACGCGTCACGACGCACGACGCATGGCGTGTATTACAAGCGCATGGTGAGGCGTAGTGGCATAGGCAGTGACACGCGGTCGCGCGCGCGCCCCAGGATTTTGGGATTCACAAAATCTTCGCGCGACATCTGCGTGACGCGCAAATGACACCCAAGTGGGACAGGCCCTTGAGTGAGCCAGTTCCTTCAGCAGCCATACATGCTCAGGCCATAACACCCCCACCACCGTGTTTCACAGATGAGATGGTATGCTTTGGATCTTGGGCAGTTCCTTCTCTCCTCCATACTTTGCTCTTGCCATCACTCTGATATAAGTTAATCATCGTCTCATCTGTCCACAAGTTAATCTTTGTCTCGTCGGTCCAGAACTGTGGTTGCTCTTTTAAGTACTTCTTGGCAAACTGTAACCTGGCCATCCTATTTTTGCGACAAATCAGTGGTTTGCATCTTGCCGTGTAGCCTCTGTATTTCTCTTCATGAAGTCTTCTGCGGACAGTGGTTATTGACAAATCCACACCTTACTTTCTGATCTGTCAGACAGGTGTTTGGGGATTTTTCTTTATTATAGAGAGAATTCTCCTGTCATCAGCTGTGAATGTCTTCCTTGGCCCTTTGCGATTAGTAAGCTCACCAGTGCTCTCTTTCTTCTTGATGTTCCAAACAGTTGATTTTGGTAAGTCTGTTTGGCTGATGTATGTTTTGTTCTTGTTTATCAGTCTCATAATGGCTTCTTTGACTTTCATTGGCCCAACTTTCATTGGTTCTCATGTTGATAAACAGCGATAAAAGTTTCCAAAGATGATGGAAAGACTGGAGGAAAGAATAGGTGCTGAGCGCTCTCTTATACCTGCATTAAGGAGGCAATTAAACACACCTGAACAATTACAAACGCCTGTGAAGCCATGTGTCCCAAACATTATGGTGCCCTGAAATTGGGGGACCATGTATAAACACTGTTGTAATTTCTACATGGTGAAACCAAAATGTATGAAAATGGCCTTGAATGAAATCTGACAAAGTGCACTTTAACCACCTGTGGGTTTTTTTCTAATACAAATCTCAAATTGTGGAGTACAGAGGCAAATAAATAAATGAAGGGTCTTTGTCCCAAACATTATGGAAGGCACTGTAGCTAAGTGGTGCAACCCTGTTTCCTTAACGGCTTCGTGCTCCATGATTTTAAATATTTAGAATGGTACTTTCTAACTGAAATCCCTTGATTAATTTAAAATTTTGCTATTTATGCATGGTTATTTCAAGTTTAGTTTTATTCATGTTTTTACTAATGGAGAGCCTATTTACCAGGTGGGTCACAAATGAAACTATCAGAATCTAATTATAACCTTGCATTTATTAATTGGGGTGATGCAGACCTTGAAGAAAAGTCTCACTTAGAACATGAGGTCCAACGCATTCATGGTAGAGTGTTTTGTCATTTTAATCTCGATACAGAACAAGAGTTACGGTGCATTCAGAAAGTATCAGACCCCTCAAATTTTCCACATTTTGTTACGATACAGCCTTATTCTAAAATGGATTAAAAATTTTTTTTTTATCATCAATCTACACACAATACCCCATAATAAAAAAGCGAAAACAGGTGTTTAGACATTTTTGCAAAGTAATTAAAAAGAAATAACTGAAATATCACATGTACATAAGTATTCAGACCCTTTACTCAGTACTTTGTTGAGGCACCTTTGGCAACGATTACAGCCTCAAGTCTTCTTGGCTATGATGCTACAAGCTTGGCACACCTGTATTTGGGTAATTTCTCCCATTCTTCTCTGCAAATCCTCTCAAGCTGTGAGGTTGGGTGGGAAGCATCTATGCACAGCTATTTTCAGGTCCCTCCAGAGATGTTCGATAGGGTTCAAGTCCGGGCTCTGGCTGGGCCACTCAAGGACATTCACAGACTTGTCACGAAGCCACTCCTGCGTTGTCTTGGCTGTGTGATTAGGGTCGTTGTCCTGTTGGAAGGTGAACCTCCGCCCCAGTCTGAGGTCCAGAATGCTCTAGAGCAGGTGTTCATCAAGGATCTCTCTGAACTTTTCTCCCTTCATCTTTCCCTCGATCCTGACTAGTCTCGCAGAAAAACATCCCCACAGCATGATGCTGCACCACCATGCTTCACCGTAAATTTGGTATTGGCCAGGTGATGAGTGGTGCCTGGTTTCCTCCAGACGTGACGCTTGGCATTCAGGCCAAAGAGTTCAATCTTACTTGCATCAGACAAGAGAATCTTGTTTCTCATGGTCTGAGAATCCTTTTGACAAACTCCAAGCGGGCTGTCATGTGCCTTTTACTGAGGAGTGGCTTCTGTCTGGCCACTCTACCATAAAGGCCTGATTGGTGGAGTGCCGCAGATATAGTTGTCCTTCTGGAAGGTTCTCCCATCTCCACAGAGGAACTCTGGAGCTCTGTCAGAATGACCATCGGGTTCTTGGTCACCTCCCTGACCAAGGCCCTTCTCCCCCGATTGCTCAGTTTGGCCGGGCGGCCAGCTCTGGTTCCAAAGTTCTTCTCTTTAAGAATAACGGAGGCCACTGTGCTCTTCGGGACCTGCAATGCTGCAGAAATAGTTTTATACCCTTCCCCAGATCTGTGTCTTGACACAATCCTGTCTACGGACAATTTCTTCATCTTCATGGCTTGGTTTTTGCTCTGACATGCACTGTCAACTGTGGGACCTTATTTTGACAGGTGTGTGCCTTTCCAAATCATGTCCAATCAATTTAATTTACCACTGGTGGACTCCAATGAAGTAGTAGAAATATCTCAAGGATAATCAATGGAAACAGGATGAACCTAAGCTCAATTTTGACTGTCATAGCAAAGAGTTTGAATACTAATGTAAATGTAATATTTCAGTTATTTCTTTTTAATTACTTTGCAAAAATTTCTAAACACCTGAGTTCGCTTCTTCATTCTGGGGTATAGTGTGTAGATTGATGATTTTTTTATAATCCATTCTAAAATAAGGCTGTAATGTAACAAAATGTGGAAAAAGTGAAGGGGTTTGAATACTTTCTGAATGCACTGTAGGAGGTAACACATGAGCGGAGTCACTCTTGCTGATAGGAATTCAGTGAAATGAAAGAGCAAATGCTAGGAGAATGGGTTGAGGCTCTGTGCAAATAGTTTTAAGAGTGTAGTTTAGCTAACAGCACTCCTTGTCAGAGCTATGGGTTCTTGTAATGGAAGAAAGAAGATTGGAGACCAGAGAAGAAACGGTTAACAGTGTTTCAGGAAAAAGCAGAAAGTGGAACCATGCCTGACTGTATTGCTTTTTCCTGCTTCCTATCCAATATTTTAATATTCAACCACCATTACAAAAGAGAAAGTAGTAGATGGGAAAAATCCTTTATCAAATAAAAGCTCATTTAATTGTTGATGTAAGGCTCCATTCTATTAGTATCTAAAGTAAGTGCGTTATATCCTGTTAAAAGACACACATTTTTATACTTTAGCTTTGTTCTCTGTCAACTTAACAGTAATTTCAAGGGCTGGTTTTTTTGTGTGTGAATACAGTTTTTTAGTTTAGTTTAGAGATATAAGCCCTTTGGCCTACCATCGATGATCCCTGCACACTAACACTAACCTACACACACTAGGGATAATTTATAATTATACTAAGCCGATTACTCTACAAACCTGTACGTCTTTGGAATGTGAAAGGAAACCGGAGATACTGGAGAAAATCCGCGCTGGTCATGGGGAGAACGTATAAACTCCATACAGACAGCACCGTAGTCAGGATCAAACTCGGGTCTCTGGCGCTGTAAGGCAGACTATCGTGACTTGAAAAAAAATATTTGGATCAATTGTAAGATAACATTTTGAATGTTTGAAGACTGGATTGAGGTGTAAAAATGGAACTTAAACTTAATAGTCTTGGTAAAATTTGTATTTGAGATTGTTTCCTACTGCACCATCTAGCACTGAAGTATAATATGTAGTCAGCATGGATTTAGAAAGAAAAGATCTTGGTTGATCGATCGTAATGAATTTATTAAAGGAGTGATGAAGGGCTGCAGTCTTCGTTGACATCTTCAGCCTCTCACTTCAATGGTCTTCTGCCCTGCTCTGCTTCATGGAAACCTCCATCATTCCAGAAAAATAAAGTGACCTCAATTACCAGCACCCAGCAGCTCTAACATTGATCATAATGAAGTGTTTTGAGAGACTGGTAACAGCCCACATTTGCACCATTCTTCTGGACATTCTAGACCCTTTGCAATTTGCATACAAGAAAATAATTCGACAGACTGCACCATCTCCCTTGCACTATATTCAGCCCTGGATCACCTTGAAAATAATTACACCTATGTCAGGTTGCTGTTCATTAACTACAGCTCAACATTCAACACTAATATCAAATAAGCTCATTCCTAAACATCTGGACCAAGGCTTTAGGATCTCCATCTGCAACTGGTTTCTGGAGTTCTTGATTGGCAGACCTCAGTTAGAATTGGTCATAACATTTCCTCTACTTGTCTCTCAACACTGGCGCTCCTCAGGGTTGTGTGCTCAGTCTCTTGTTCTACTCCTTGTACATCCATGACTGTGTGACCAAGTACAATGTAAGCCTAATCCACCCGTCGACTGATACTCTCCTCCGCCTAGCGGAGTTGGTCCTTACCCTCAATAACTTTTCGTTTGACTCCTCCCGTTTCCTCCAAACACAAGACGTAGCTATGGGCACGCGCTTGGGTCCCAGCTATGCCTGTCTCTTTGTAGGGTACGTCGAACAATCCTTGTTCGAGTCGTACCAGGGCCCCATCCCCGACCTCTACCTCCGCTACATCGACAATTGCATTGGTGCTACCTATGCAATTGAAACACACAACTAACTAACTTCATCAACTTCGTCACTAACTTCCATCCGGCACTTAAATACACCTGGACCATTTCCGACACTTCCCTACCATTTCTTGACCTCACTATCTCCATCGCAGGTGATAGACTTTTGACCGACATCCACTATAAACCCACTGACTCCCATGGCTATCTAGACTACACTTCTTCCCGCCCTGCTTCCTGTAAGGACTCTATCCCCTACTCCCAATTCCTCCGGTTATGCCGCATCTGCTCACAGGATGAGGTGTTCCACACCAGGGCATCGGAAATGTCCTCATTCTTCAGGGAACGGGGGTTCCTCTCCCCTACCATAGATGAGGCTCTCACCAGGGTCTCTTCAATACCCCGCAACACTGCTCTCTCTCCCCATCCCCCCCACTCGGAACAAGGGCAGAGTCCCCCTAGTCCTCACCTTCCACCCCACTAGCCGTCACATACAACAAATAGTCCTCCATCATTTTCGCCACCTCCAACGTGACCCCACCACTCGCCACATCTTCCCATCTCCCCCCATGTCTGCTTTCCGCAAAGACCACTCCTTCCGTAACTCCCTGGTCAATTCTTCCCTTCCCACCCGCACCACCGCCTCCCCGGGCAATTTCCCTTGCGACCGCAAGAGATGCTACACGTGTCGCTTTACCTCCCCCCTCGACTCCATTCAAGGACCCAAGCAGTCGTTCCAGGTACGACAGAGGTTTACCTGCACCCTCCTCCAACCTCATCTATTGCATCCGCTGCTCTAGATGTCGGCTGGTCTACATCGGTGAGACCAAGCATCAGCTTGGCGATCGTTTCGCCGAACACCTCCGCTCGGTCCGCATTAACCAACCTGATCTCCCTGTGGCTCAGCACTTCAACTCCCCCTCCCATTCCGAACCCGACCTTTCTGTCCTGGGCCTCCTCCATTGCCAGAGTGAGCACCACCAGAAACTGGAGGAGCAGCACCTCATATTCCGCTTGGGCAGTCTGCATCCCGGTGGCCTGAACATTGACTTCTCCAATTTCCGGTAGCCCTTGCTGTCTCCCCTTCTCAGCTCTCCCTCAGCCCTCTGGCTCCTCCTCTTCCTTTCTTCTTCCCCACCCCCCCACCTTGCATCAGTCTGAAGAAGGGTTTCGGCCCGAAACATTGCCTATTTCCTTCGCTCCATAGATGCTGCCGCACCCGCTGAGTTTCTCCAGCAATTTTGTCTACCTTCGATTTTCCAGCATCTGCAGTTCCTTCTTGAACATGTAAGCCCAATCTTTAAGTTTGCTGATGAGACCAATGTTATTAACCGGATCTACAACAATGATGTGAAGTACAGTGGTGGCACAGTATCTTTAAATTACCAGACCCACCAATGCGGTTGACTCTTAATGCCCTCTCCAATTCAAGGTGAACAGAACATGCTGGCCTTGTCAGAAACGCACAGATGCATCCTAAGAAAGGAACAAATATAAAGTAAGTCAGGGTGTGTTGCAGAATGGATAACACGTGTCAATAAAATGGAAAGTAGGAAAAGTATTTTAGCTGGGCTAAAATTGAGCTGTTTGGTTTATGATTGCTTGACATTTGGCATTTATTAGGTAAGGAATTTACTAAAGGAGTAATCTCTTACTACATTGTATAAGTCATTGGTGAGACTAGGGGTTATGGGAAAAGCAGGAGAATGGGGTAGGAGGGGGAGATAGATCATCCATGATTGAATGGCGGAGTAGACTTGATGGGCCAAATGGCCTAATTCTGCTCCTATCACTTATGACTGCACCTGGAGTACTGCGTACAGTTTTGGTCTCCTTGCCTAAAAAAAGCTGTACTCACCAGAGATGGAATCAAAGATAGACACTAAAATGCTGAAGTAAATCAGTGGGTCAGGCAGCATCTCTGGAGAAAAGGAATCTCCAGAGATGCTGTCTGACCACTGAGTTACTCCAGCATTTTGTATCTATCTTCGAGTGTAAACCAGTTCCTTCCTACACAGAGATGGAATAAACTCAGAATCACCAGATGGTGATTCACCACCTGGGATGGAAGGTTTGCTGCATGGGAAGAGACTGAATAGGCAGGGTCTACATTCTCTGGACTTTGGAAGAATGAGAGGTGATCTAACTGAAACGTACAAAATTGTTACACATTGACAGACAGGAAACAAAGAGGGTGTTTCTCTTGGTTTAGGAATTGTGAAGTGGAAGTCATTCTGAACACAAGGAACTGGTCATTTAGACTTAAAATGAGCAAAATGCTCTTCACCCTGAAAATGGTGAATCTTTGGAGTATTCTATCCCAATGAGCAATGGAGACTCGATCATTAAGTTAAATCAAAACAAAGATTGATAGATTTCTGGATATTAATGGGCCTGTCCCACTTAGGTGACTTTTTAGGCAACTGCAGGAGAGTATGCAGTCGCCCACATGGTCACCACATGTTCGCGGGTGGTTGCCGGGAGTCGCCTTCATGGTCGTGAGGAGTTCCCGCATTCTGGGAATTGTTCGCAGCCTCATTATGGTCGCCGCAAATTTTTCAACATGATGAAAAATTAGCGGCGATGAGAATGAAGCTGCCGTGGAGAGTAGCAAGAATTCTCGTACCGTAGGCGGGTCGCCAGGAGGTCCTAGTGGGTTGCCAGGAGGTCAGAGGTTCTCGTAGTTTGTAGCCGGTGCTGACCGGTGAATTTCATTGGCTCATTGGGGGGAAAAAACGTAAGCAGTAGTTTTCAGAGCCAAGGTTACCGGTAATGTTAAATGTCCGCTGAGCTTCACAGCCGTGTATCTCTGGCTTCTTAAAAATTGTCTCCACTCCTTTCCCCCCCCCCTCTCTCCCCCCCTTATCCCCCCCCTCTATCTCCCCCACCCTCTATCCCCCCCACCCCCCCCTCCCCCCCTTCTTTTAAAGGACTTACCGTACACTGTGCTTTAGCCGTCTTAATTACAGCACTAACCTTCTTGTTCATCGCGGTGTGTGTCTGTAACACGTTGGCTTTGCACCTTGTGAATTTCATTCAGATAGCGCTTGCCCTGTCCCCCACCTGCATAACGGGCTGGTGCGATGTGTGTGTGTGTGTGTTCCACTCTGACAGTCGCCATTCCAGTTGCCGGTTTTTCAAGCGACTGCTGGCAACTTGACAGTCGCCGGCAGTCGCCTGAAAAATCGCCTAAGTGGGACAGGCCCATAAGAGAATCAAATGATTTAAGGTTAGTGAATGGTGCAGAGAAGATCGGCTTTCACCATGCCTTACCCAAATAGTTGGACAGTTTCAAAATTATCAACCCTATGCCATTAATTATAATCCTGTTTTGATTCAGTTTTTTTGTTAAATTGTGGCAATAATGACAACATTTGTAAAATTTAATGTTTGTGGTGTATAAAAGATGCATGGTAGGATCTTATCTATTACATCTGTACGTTTTGCAACCTTCATGTTCTGGTTCAGAGTGGTACTAATTTGGAGATCCTGGTTTGGGCTTAACTCTAAACCAGGGTGGAGTAAAAAAAAGAGAAATTATTACACGGCTCAACAGGCTAAATGCAGATGATGCCTCAGGGATTGAATGCTCTGCTGAAACTGACAGCATATATATACCTTGCAAAACTAAGCATTATCTATAGAAGATTATGAACACGACATTAAATACCTGCACAAATCCATAAGCTTTGGGACCTCAATACTTTTTCTTTGTGTGTAATGGACAGAATGCAGACCCTGAAAAAGACAAGGAACCCTGCAATGCTGAGGAGCTGGAGGAGCTGGAGGAGCTGGAGGAGTGTGACCGCTTCCCCGAGGATACTTCCAGTTTAACTCGATTTGATAATAACACCTTGAAACCAAACACATGTGGTAAGCGACCGACCTGTTTTAGAAATGATGGAATTAGGCGGGGTGTTGCTGCTGCCCTTAATTGCTTAATTACTAAATCATTAGCAAAAGTCGTTGATTATTTTGCTTCAATTGGGCTGCAGAATCAGCCTCCTGGTCTCCTTGTACATAGTAATTTAGTGGTCTGAATTAACCTCTCTCTGTGTTCAATAATATCTGAACCCACTGCTCTTTTCTCCTGCAAGCCATTACTCACAAGCTTGTTTTCAAAATACATGCATTTTAAAATGGGCTCTGGTTTGTAGGGTGGCTTATGTTTTTTATGCTGTAATATTAATGAGTTAAATGAAATTAAAAATGAAACGTATTACAGAACCCATCATAATCAGAAGTCTCACATGGAGTTTTTTTCAGACCCATGGCCAGGCCCAGCCCTTGTGTCATTTTCAGCTCCTCTGAAAGACTGCTTCAGATCATTATGTAGCTCCCAGCTTCAGAATCATCGCTAGGGATTGAAAGGTATGATTTGGCAGGGTTTGGACTAAGCTTGTATAGAAATAGTTAAAAATGCATCTTTATCTTGAGCAACTTCTCTATTTCTACCTCTGTTACCCTGGCTTATAAACTATCCCAAACAATTGTTTGAATAGAGAGATTGTTCCTGCTGGTCAATTGATTGAAGCATCCTCTGTTTCTACTTTATTAGCTTTGAAGTAAAGATTTGAGATTACTGTTTAACAATTGATGTACTTTGATATCCAACTTCACTGTGAAACTTAACCTTCTCTAATCCTTTCTGTGACTCATCCTCTTTGCACTTTGGCCATTTCTATCCTGCTGGGTGATTGATCAATACTGCAGCAATGGTAATACAGTTTTCAGTCTTTGACTTCCACTCCAGAAGAAAATCCTTTGTTCACTAAGTCTGTTCAGGTCACCCCTCAAATATGCTTTCAGGCACTTTATAACTGAGTTTGACCATTCATCTCTTGTTGTAAACCCTATAACCAGAATCGCCAGGGTGATTATTCCAGAACATGCATATCCATTTGCTGGCAGAAAGTCTAGCATAAACTAATAATTAGATTACATCAGTGTCGAATGCTAGGAGTCCAGTGATTGATTAACTTGGATCAGCCATTGGCCCCTGACTTGACTGTATATAGGGCATCTTAAACCATTCGAAAGCCAATAGGTTATTTTGAGATCCAGTCTTTGTTGTGGAAACACAACAGTTCATTTCCATACATCAACTCCTACAATTAGCCCAATGATCTGATTTAATGATGAGGATTGCAGATGGGTGTTCAGCAGGACAGTAGGGATAATTGCATTGTTTTTCTTTGGAATTGTTAGGATCTATGATGCTCCCCAGTTAACCACATGAGGCCTTCATGTGATGTTTACTCCAAAAATTGACTCCTTTGATAGTGTGGCATTCTCTTGTTGTGGCATTGAAGTGTTAGCATCAATATTTTTCTGCCTTTGCGCTATTGTTTATTTTTTTATTTTTTTAATATATTGATATATACTGTACTATTTTTGGATTTAATTCTATCTTTAATTTGTGTACTGGTGATGTCTTTGCTATTTATTTCATTCCGCTTACATGTTTCTACACTATTTGTTAAACTTTGTAAGGTGTCCTTGAGACTTTGTGAAAGGCGCCCATAAATAAAATCTATTATTATTATTATTATTATTTTTGTTGTTTATTTTGGGTTTTACAAAGTACTATGTTTTTCTGTTGTGTTGCTGTAAGTAAGAATTTAAATGTTCCATATCAGAACATATGACTATAAAACACTCTTGACTCCTGATTATCTCTTAAATTTGGAATGAACTAACCCAGAGCCACCCGACTCAGAAGCATAAGTGCTGTCCCCTGAAGCATTCTGGGCCTGATTGTATTGGGCAGGCTGGAGCAACAGATTTGTTGGCACTGGAGAGCCTCTTTGGCAGGGGACAACACAATCCCTGCCCTGGTTAGTCTAAAAATGACACTTGATGCAAATCCCAGGACACATTAGCCTTTTAAATGGTCCCATTTACACCCTTGATACTACAGCTGAATCATCCAAAGGAATAGCATGGCCTCATCATCATTTTATGGCAGAGTCTTCCCATGTCATAGGAGACCTGAAAACCAGCTTGTGAGTAATGCCTTGTGGGAGAGGAGAGCACTGGATTCAAGGCTTTGTGTCTCAATGCAAGGAGCATTCGTAAAAAGGTGGATGAGTTGAATGTGCAGATAGCTATTAATGATTATGATATAGTTGCGATCACAGAGACATGGCTCCAGGGTGACCAAGGCTGGAAGCTGAACATCCAGGGATTTTCAATATTCAGGAGGGATAGACAGAAAGGAAAAGGAGGTGAGGTAGCGTTGCTGGTTAGAGAGGAGATTAACGCAATGGAAAGGAAGGATATTAGCTTGGAGGATGTGGAATCGATATGGGTAGAGCTACGAAACACTAAGGGGCAGAAAACGCTAGTGGGTGTTGTGTACAGGCCACCTAACAGTAGTAGTGGAGTTGGGGATGGCATCAAACAGGAAATTAGAAATGTGTGCAACAAAGGTAAAACAGTTATAATGGGTGACTTCAATCTACATATAGATTGGGTGAATCAAATTGGCAGGGGTGCTGAGGAAGAGGATTTCTTGGAATGTATGCAGGATAGTTTTCTAAACCAACATGTAGAGGAACCAACGAGAGAGCAGGCTATTCTAGACTGGGTATTGAGTAATGAGGAAGGGTTAGTTAGCAGTCTTGTTGTGCGTGGCCCCTTGGGCAAGAGTGACCATAATATGGTTGAGTTCTTCATTAGGATGGAGAGTGACATTGTTAATTCAGAAACAAGGGTTCTGAACTTAAAGAAAGGTAACTTTGAGGGTATGAAACGTGAATTGGCCAAGATTGACTGGCAATTGATTCTTAAAGGGTTGACATTTAAAGACTGCATGGATGAACTACAAAAATTGTTCATCCCAGTTTGGCAAAAGAATAAATCAGGGAAGGTAGTGCATCCGTGGATAACAAGGGAAATCAGGGATAGTATCAAAACAAAAGATGAAGCGTACAAATTAGCCAGAAAAAGCAGCCTACCAGAGGACTGGGAGAAATTCAGAGTCCAGCAGAGGAGGACAAAGGGCTTAATTAGGAAAGGGAAAATAGATTATGAAAGAAAACTGGCAGGGAACATAAAAACTGACTGCAAACGTTTTTATAAATATGTGAAGAGAAAGAGATTAGTTAAAACAAATGTAGGTCCCTTGCAGTCAGAAACAGGTGAATTGATCATGGGGAACAAGGACGTGGCAGACCAATTGAATAACTACTTTGGTTCTGTCTTCACTAAGGAAGACATAAATAATCTGCCGGAAATAGCAGGGGACTGCGGGTCAAATGAGATAGAGGAACTGAGTGAAATCCAGGTTAGCCGGGAAGTGGTGTTAGGTAAATTGAATGGATTAAAGGCCGATAAATCCCCATGGCCAGATAGGCTGCATCCCAGAGTACTTAAGGAAGTAGCCCCAGAAATAGTGGATGCATTAGTGATAATTTTTCAAAACTCCTTCAATTCTGGAGTAGTTCCTGAGGATTGGAGGGTAGCTAATGTAACCCCCCTTTTTAAAAAGGGAGGGAGAGAGAAAACAGGGAATTACAGACCAGTTAGTCTAACATCGGTAGTGGGGAAACTGCTAGAGTCACTTATCAAAGATGGGATAGCAGCACATTTGGAAAGTGGTGAAATTATTGGACAAAGTCTGACGAATCTTATAGAATTTTTCGAGGATGTAACTAGTAGAGTGGATAAGGGAGAACCAGTGGGTGATATATCTGGACTTTCAGAAGGCTTTCGACAAGGTCCCACATAAGAGATTAGTATACAAACTTAAAGCACACGGTATTGGGGGTTCAGTATTGATGTGGATAGAGAACTGGCTGGCAAACAGGAAGCAAAGAGTAGGAGTAAACGGGTCCTTTTCAGAATGGCAGGCAGTGACTAGTGGGGTACCGCAAGGCCCAGTGCTGGAACCCCAGCTATTTACAATATATATTAATGATTTGGACGAGGGAATTGAATGCAACATCTCCAAGTTTGCGGATGACACTAAGCTGGGGGGCAGTGTTAGCTGTGAGGAGGACGCTAGGAGACTGCAAGGTGACTTGGATAGGCTGGGTGAGTGGGCAAATGTTTGGCAGATGCAGTATAATGTGGATAAATGTGAGGTTATCCACTTTGGTGGCAAAAACAGGAAAGCAGACTATTATCTAAATGGTGGCCGATTAGGAAAAGGGGAGATGCAGCGAGACCTGGGTGTCATGGTACACCAGTCATTGAAAGTAGGCATGCAGGTGCAGCAGGCAGTGAATAAAACGAATGGTATGTTAGCATTCATAGCAAAAGGATTTGAGTATAGGAGCAGGGAGGTTCTACTGTAGTTGTTAAGGGTCTTGGTGAGACCACACCTGGAGTATTGCGTACAGTTTTGGTCTCCAAATCTGAGGAAAGACATTCTTGCCATAGAGGGAGTACAGAGAAGGTTCACCAGATTGATTCCTGGGATGTCAAGACTTTCATATGAAGAAAGACTGGATAGACTCGGCTTGTACTCGCTAGAATTTAGAAGATTGAGGGGGGATCTTATAGAAACTTACAAAATTCTTAAGGGGTTGGACAGGCTAGATGCAGGAAGATTGTTCCCGATGTTGGGGAAGTCCAGGACAAGGGGTCACAGTTTAAGGATTAAGGGGAAATCCTTTAGGACCGAGATGAGAAAAACATTTTTCACACAGAGAGTGGTAAATCTCTGGAACTCTCTGCCACAGAGGGTAGTTGAGGCCAGTTCATTGGCTATATTTAAGAGGGAGTTAGATGTGGCCCTTGTGGCTAAAGGGATCAGGGGGTATGGAGAGAAGGCAGGTACAGGATACTGAGTTGGATGATCAGCCATGATCATATTGAATGGCGGTGCAGGCTCGAAGGGCCGAATGGCCTACTCCTGCACCTATTTTCTATGTTTTTCTATGTTTCTATATTATTGAATAGAGAGAGGTCTATTCAGGCCACTGAATTACTATGTACAAGGAGACCCGAAGGCTAATCATGGGGCCTTGTCGAAGCAAAAAAAAACACTTGGAACACTTTTCTCGATACTTGGGTCAAAGTAATGAATAACATGTGATCTTTACTGGTGATGACAGGCTTGCAGACCTTCATTATTATGGTTTTAAGCTGGAAATATTATCTTTGATTTGATTTTTGCAAAAGGTTTTACTTTAAAAATTGTGGGAAACAATCTAAATTTTCTGTGCTCACTTATTTTTGATTAGCAAATCAGGCAGTTGCAATGTTGTAGCAGCATGATCAACTTAACTTATTTTAATCCAATGCCATTTTATACAAGTAACTGAAACAGTGGTTTACAACTGAGTAGATGACAATTCGGGCTCCGAAAGCTCTTTGCTCAAATGTTTCAACACTAATCCATTGCAAAATTGATTTGTTTACCTTTTAAAAAGAAGAGAGGTTTCTGTAAACATTTCCACATGCTCCAACAACTTTCTGATTGATAGATATATTACCTGCATCCTATTGAAGTCTTTGTCACCTGTTTCTGTAGTGCTAGCAAATTTCAGTCTACGTAAGTGAGTTAACCTCCTAGTGCAGCCCACCACAGACAGGCCTGCTGATAGCCAAGAGTCCCTGCCAGATTAGTACCTGACCAGTAAGCAATTTTCTTTCATCTTTACTATGGGGTTGACTCAGAATTTTGGAACATTCATCCATAGGATATACGCTGTTGTACCTTCTTCCTGAGCCTGAACCACAAAATAAACAGAAGAGTTTTGGATAATAATATTCAATTAACAGTTTTGAAACAATCATGGTACATATAGCCAGAAGAGCTGCATGAATTTATTTATTTTCAATCTGAACACATTATTGTAATTTAAAATCTGGGAGAATCTTTTTAAGAAAAGCCAATGTTATTGAGGACCTAGTGTATTTGTGATAACCATTGTATCGGATTAGCCAAGTGTATTTGTGATAACCTTTATTGCATTTTAAAATCCTATATGGCCTTGAGCATATCAGAAATGTTTTGCAAGTGAGATTTATCAGAAAAGGACATTCTGGCAAATTTATGTGGTATACCTTTGATCTAATACAAGTCCCAGTACATTGAGCAGCGCCTTGAATAATGCTGTGTGTTTATACGATGCAATGGCCTCCCTGAATTGGTGAGCCTGTACCTATTGGATTGCACTGGTGAGATGCTGAGTTTTACACAACTGGAATCTGTCAGAGGTCTGAAAATAACAAAGATGGAAAACTGTAAACTTTATTTTGTTCATTTTTGCCTTGAGATGTCAAATGGAATTATTTGTCGACTTGTTGAGATTAGTCTGGAATACAGCAGTCCACGATCTAATCAATATGTGCATACAGAAGCAATATGTTGTATGGAAGCTAATCGCTTTTGCAGCCAGTTATGAAGGTGCACATGATGGAGTGTAGTGAAGCCACATTTCATTGAAATAACACCATACAGAAATTGAAAAATGATCTTATCAAGCATATTAAAAATGCACGATGGAAGCAGTGCAGGAATATTATTAATGCCAAGTCTTGTACAGGAAAAAACTGATCTTAGAATATGCAGAAGAGAATATTTATACATTGATAAAATACAGTGATTTAGTTGTTCAAATGAATTCCTTTCCGGTTCATTAATGCCATTCTTCTTCATTGAAGTGCCTTTGGGTATATGTGACATCAAAATATTGCAGTTGCAGAAACTTAACACATTTCTCATGAATTACAATGGTTTGTTTGAATATTGATAGCTTGTTTGTCACAAATGAATGCATAAGTAGAACTGTGTAGGAAGGAACTGCAGATGCTGGTTAAAACCAAAGATAGACACAAAAACTGGAGTAACTCAGCTGGACAGGCAGCATCTCTGGAGAGGAATGGGTGACGTTTCGGGTCGAGACACTTCTTCAGACTGGTTAGTGATAAGGGAAATGAGAGATGGATGATGATGTAGAGAGATAAAGAACAATGAATGAAATATGTGTTAAAAAGTAATGATGATAAAGGAAACAGGCCATTGTTTGCTGTTTGTTCAGTGGAAACAAGAAGCTAGTGCAACATGGGTGGGGGAGGGATAGAGAGAGAGGGAATACCGAGGCTACCTAAAGTTAGAAAAAATCAATATTCATACCATTGGGCTGTAAGCTGCCCAAGCAAAATTTGAATTTTGTGCTTGAGTTTAAACTGTGTCGCGGCACCAGCAATCCAGGCTTAATGCTGATCTCAGGTGCTGTCTCTGTGGAGTTTGCATCATCAGCACCAGCAGCTTGGGATTAATGCTGAAATTGAAGAGATGTATTCAAAATCATGTTTTTTTTGATAAAGCAAAGGGAAATATATAGACTGAAGGGGCAGACAACTGTGTTGAATCAGTAGTAAGGAAGGCAAATGCAATGTTAGCATTTATTTTGAGGGCTTTAGAATATAAAAATAGAGATGTACTGCTGAGGCTTTATAAGGCACTGGTCATTTGAAGTATTGTGAGCAGTTTGGGCTAACGATTAACCCATGATTGGGTTAATGTATGATAAGCATTTGACAGCACTGGGCCTGTACTCGATGGAGTTTAGAAGGATGAGGGGGACCTCATTGAAATATCAAATAGTGAAAGGTCTAGATAGAATGGATATAGAGAGAATGTTTTCACTACTGGGAGAATCTAGGAACAGAGGGCATAGCCTCAGAATAATCCCTTAGAAAAAAGATGAGGAGGAATTTCTTTAGTTGGAGTGTAGTGAATCTGTGAAATTCATTGCCTTAGATGGCTGTGGAGGCCAAGTCTTATGGGCATTTTTAAAGCAAAGTTTGACAGATTCTTGATTAGTAAGGAAGTCAGGGGTTATGAGACAAAGGCAGGAGAATGGGATTGAGAGGGAAATAGATCAGCCATGATTATGCTCCTATGACATGAATTTATGAATTTATATGTGTCTTAGATGGTTGCATAATTTGCTGAGGAGACACAGATAAGGATGAAATATGTTATAAAGAAAACTTAAAGAAAGGGAAGGGATATGGTCGCTTAACTGAATGGACAAAGATCTTGAACGTGGACTATAATATGGAAAACTGAAAATCTTTTTGGCAAAAAATTAAGCATATTATCTAAATGCTGAGAGATTGCCGAACTCTGAAATACAGAGGGATCAGGGTGCCCTGGCATATGATTCATAAAATAATAATGTGCGGATACAGCAAGTAATTGGGAAACATGACAGAATCTTATAATTTATTGCAAAGGTTGATGAATATCTTAATTGGGAGGTTATGCTTCAGTTATAGAAGTCCTTGGAATCATGTGCGTAGTATTGGTCTTATTTTTGGAAGCAGTTGAGAAGGTTTTCTACAATAATACTTGGAATGCTCAGGTTGTCTTACAAAGATTGCGCAGATAAGTTTTGTATTTGCTTGAGTCAAGACTGAGAAGGGACTTAATTCAAACATGGAAGATCCAGAGGGCTCTTGACAGAGTAGATGTAGAGAGGATGTTTCATCTTGTGAGAAAGGTGCATAGATCATTGGCGGGATAAAAAAAATCATTGGTAAGCAAAGATGGTAGATGGCAGGCACGTGCCGTGAGTAATTACTCAAGGTAGGCAGTCAGTCGGCTTTAAAAAAAAATCTTAAACCACGCATGCGCAGATTGTTCTCTCCGTAAAAAAATAAATATAAGTAACAATTCAATTTTCCTAAGGCTTCTAAATCTCCTTCATTTTTTAAATTACTGAATGGGTGGGGGACGGAGGATGAAGGCAGGTGGAGAGATGGGTGGAAAAACGGGAGCACACCGGGACGTTGAATCAGTTGTCATCTTATTGAATGACAATACTAATTCAAGGGACCAATTGGAGGGAGAGTTCATTTCACAGAGTGTGGAGAGTCTGTGCCAGGGGTTAAAGATGCGGGGAGGGCAGGAGTGTTGAGAAGGAGGGGGTCGGAGATCATGTCAGACTCACTCACCGCTCCCGCAGCGCTCCGGGCACGGACAACAGAACTGGCCGACCTTCCGGGGAAGGAAGCAGCTCGGGTGACTGCAAGCGGCCGCCGGGACCCGACAGCAGAACCGGCTGCCACTTCAGCGCATTCTGCCGGCCCGCTCACCTCTGGCAGTGCTCTCCGTCTGAGCATCTCTCACCTGCCGCTCGCCGGCTTCGCTCATGTCAGCCGCTTCCCGCAAATCATTAAATTCCGACAGCCGAGTAACCTAAATTGGTCCCTTGAGCGCGCTGTCGGAATTTAAGGATTTGCGGGAAGCGGCTGACATGAGTGAGGCCGGCGAGCGACAGGAGAGAGGTTTTCAGAAGGAGAGCCACTGCCAGAGGTGAGCGGGGACCAGCAGAACGAGCTGTCCGGTCCCGGCAGCCACTCGCAGCCACCCGAGCTAATTCACTCCCCAGCCGCAATGCTGTGGCTCCGTGCCCAGAGCGTCGCAAGTAGGTTACTGGCCCCGATCCCCTCCTTCACAACGCTCCTGCCCTCCCTGCAACTTTAACCCGGGCCAGACTCCCCAAACACTGTGAAAGGAGCTCTCCCCCTCACCCGCGGGAAATACGGTATTTAAAAACATAAAGCACCAAGAAATGTACTTACCACGTTATTGGTACACAAACTCCATTCTTCACTCTTTGTTTCCTAATATACTCTTAAAATAATGACATTCCATATTTGAAAAACCCGCCAAGAAACTCGCGCTGAGCATGCGCAGTACTGCAAAGGTAGAATTTCAGCTGCCTTCGGCCCCGCTTGTCAATGATGGCTTGAAGCTGCGCTGACGGCACGTGGGCTGCACAGACCTTCGCGTGTTGCAAGTGCTGCGGATGAAAGGCACGGAGAATTATGCATACCTAAGAGATCGATCTCTTACATAGGCATAATTCTCCCTTGCCTTTACTATTTATATTTAATAATTGCCATTTCATAATTTTAGTCACGTGCCTGGTAGATGGGAGTGTAGAGTTAAGATTACAACAAGATCAGCCATAATCTTATTGAGTGTTGATGGGGCCGACTCCAGCTGCTAATTAATTTGCTCCTGTGGCTTGAACCCATAACCTCATGCTAGTTTTCACTGTTAGTTCCTATTATATCAATTTGCATTGGTCTTCTGCAGCCAGTGGCGGAAATCCCGGGGGGGCCAGGGGGGACACGACCCCCTCTGTTTTGAGAGGTGGGGGGACGACCCCCCCCCCCCCCCCATTTTTTGTAATCCGGATTTTAAAACCCGGTGAAATCTCCGCTTTCCGCGAGACCGTGGGGGTGGGACTGCTGATCGAGGGCGCCGATTGGATGAGAGAGACGTCGGTCAGCAGGCAATGGAGGCGGGACATGATGATTCAGCGCGATGATTGGAGGAGGGAGGTGTCGGTCAGAGGCAGAGGTAGGGGGGTGGGACTGAGGATAGAGTGCGGTGATTGGAGGAGGGAGACGTGCCCAGGTCATAGGGTCACAACAGCAGCCCTGGACACAGACCTGCGCCTCATCCGCAGCCAGGATCGATCCCGGCCGGCTCTCCGGCGCTGCATTCGCTGTCAAACCGCCACTGGACCATCCCCGTCCCCACCCGAGTGCCCCCCCACACCCGGGGGTGGCCAGAGACGTCGGGAGTCAGACGGGCGCAGTGCCCATAGCCAGCGCAGAGAAACAGTGCTAAACCCAGCTCAACTCTGCCTCTCCCGCCGGGTTAACCTACAGCCCTGCCTGGACTTAAGGGATATATGGCCCAGGCTTATAGCCAGTGCGGAGAAGCAGCGCTAGCTCCACGGCTCCGGATTGGTATTCCGTCAGTCCAGGCAGGGCTGTAGGTTAACCCGGCGAGACAGGCAGAGTTGAGCTGCATTTAGTAGCGATGTTACAAAACTTACCTTCAGCGGCGCTGCAGTTCTGCCGCTGGCCGTGTGCGCGACTTTGGCGCCTTTGAGGGGGGGGGGCAGGATTAAAATCCAGTTTTGTACTGCCTGTCGGAGGCGGATTTCCCCGGGCTGCTAGCTGCTGAAGAAAAATCGATCTGACTTCCGTTCTCGTTTTTTTTTAAATCGCTAGACAATTTAATAATTAGATTAAAATAAAAAGTGACTTCTAACGCCCTCAACGCCTACAACCTGAAGGATCACAAGAACGGGACAAAACAAAGGGTAAGTCGTCTATTTTACATATAATCTTGCTTCTTGGGATGGCTTTAATCTAATTTTAAGTTGCGAAAATGTTATTTGGGCCGCATATGAACCGCCAGTATCTTTCCTGCCGATATGGGGTTCAAATTTACCGCAAATGCAACGTTCCAATCGATCGCTTCAAGAAGCAAGATGATTAAAATGCCCATTTGTTTTGGACAATCATGTCATAAGCCATTTAAATTGTCTATATTTTGTGTTATTCTCTCACCATGATCGTTATTTTTAAACTAAATATTCACAACAGTTTGAGTTACAAGTATTGTGCAAAAAACAATAATTTTGATTTTATTTTGAGTGGATGTTTCTGGATTAATTTATGGGAATTAAACATTAAATTCCTTCCATCTGGCATATAAATTCATGTCAGTGAGATTTAGAAATCATGTTATATTGTGAATTCTTATGTGAATGGGATTAGTTTGTTATTTGGATACTTAGGCTATTTTAAAAAATTATCCTTTTCTTAAGAAATGGAATCTACAGGACATTCTTAATGGGAAAGTAGTGGGCAGAAAGGCATGTCATGCGTGGTTTGAAGAGCAAAAACTTGTAGTTTACAATGCCAAAATTGAAAAGTTGAGGAAAAACAAGGTGTACAGAGTTGCTTATTGGTTACAATCTGAGGAGTATGATGATGCTACTGATTATGATATGCCAATGTACCAGCTAGCAACTGATCTTCTCCATAAAGACTTGGTCTATTGCTAGATATTGAAATTTATTTACCTATCTGTTACGGACTTACAGCATATAATACAATGATATTAAAGTTCTGATCTTGAGAATATCACATTTTTGAATTTTCAAGGCAGTCTGGGTGTTTATTACTATTTCCGTCACAACGGTCAATTTTGTCATTAGCTACAATTAGGTAATTAACTAATTATATGCTTTAATTTCAGGTCATCCAAGTAAGATGTTTTATATTTGTTTCAGAATGCTTCAATCTATAATAAGTGAAACTTTCATTCAGTTCTCTTAATTTTTAAGAATGTTATGGGTTTTTGACTGTCCTCGATCACAGCTTTTGTGTTAAGTCAATGGAAAAGCAATAGGGAACAAGATGCTAATTTCCGATTATGAAAATGGCCATAACTATTTTAATACTGAAGATATAAAAGTGAATTAGGTGTCAAATTAAACTTCTTTTTATGCTTTATCTGATGGGATAAATTGCAGACTTGATTTTTAAAATCTCAAAATTTTGTAACATTGCTACATTTAGCGCTGGATTGAGCTGTAAATACCGTTCACATGGCCCACGGCTGAAGCCTTCGAAGCCTCGCGTGTGTGTGAGAGTGTGCGCATGCGCGCGCGGCCGCCAAGAAATTGTGTCCCCCGGTCGCCTCCATATTTTGATAGCGATTTCCGTCACTGTCTGCAGCAGATAATCACAATAAGATCATGCTCACATCTTCCATCTTGTAATCTGCTGTGCTACCTGTAATTCTGAAAAGTGCTTATTAATAGCTAGGGAAAGGGAGTAATTCTCAGCAAGTTGAAACAAAGCAGGCTGCGAAACAAGCAGTTTTGAAAAAAAATCCTCGTATCGAGTAAATAAAATATTCATGAGACTGGTATTATCAAAATCTCTTGTCGTTAGTGTCAACAATGAGGCTGATTCTCGAAATTAGAAATGTTTTGAGATAACAGATTTGATTGAGCATGGGAAACCAGTCACAGTCAAATATAAAGAGCAAATGCCAATTGTTTCCGATATACCATAAATAAATGGGTGACTTCAATCTACATATAGATTGGGTGAATCAAATTGGCAGGGGTGCTGAGGAAGAGGATTTCTTGGAATGTATGCGGGATAGTTATCTAAACCAACATGTAGAGGAACCAACGAGAGAGCAGGCGATTCTAGACTGGGTATTGAGTAATGAGGAAGGGTTAGTTAGCAGTCTTGTTGTGCGTGCCCCCTTGGGCAAGAGTGACCATAATATTCTTCATTAGGATGGAGAGTGACATTGTTAATTCAGAAACAAGGGTTCTGAACTTAAAGAAAGGTAACTTTGAGGGTATGAGACGTGAATTGGCCAAGATTGACTGGCAATTAGTTCTAAAAGGGTTGACGGTGGATATGCAATGGAAGGCATTTAAAGACTGCATGGACGAACTACAAAAATTGTTCATCCCAGTTTGGCAAAAGAATAAATCAGGGAAGGTAGTGCATCCGTGGATAACAAGGGAAATCAGGGATAGTATCAAAGCAAAAGATGATGCGTACAAATTAGCCAGAAAAAGCAGCATACCAGAGGACTGGGAGAAATTCAGAGACTAGCAGAGGAGGACAAAGGGCTTAATTAGGAAAGGGAAAATAGATTATGAAAGAAAACTGGAGGGGAACATAAAAACTGACTGCAAAAGTTTTTATAGATATGTGAAGAGAAAGAGATTAGTTAAAACAAATGTAGGTCCCTTGCAGTCAGAAACAGGTGAATTGATCATGGGGAACAAGGATATGGTGGACCAATTGAATAACTACTTTGGTTCCGTCTTCACTATGGAAGACATAAATAATCTGCCGGAAATAGCAGGGGACCGCGGGTCAAAGGAGATGGAGGAACTGAGTGAAATCCAGGTTAGTCGGGAAGTGGTGTTGGGTAAATTGAATGGATTAAAGGCCGATAAATCACCAGGGCCAGATAGGCTGCATCCCAGAGTACATAAGGAAGTAGCTACAGAAATAGTGGATGCATTAGTGATAATTTTTCAAAACTCTTTAGATTCTGGAGTAGTTCCTGAGGATTGGAGGGTTGCAAACGTAACCCCACTTTTTAAGAAGGGAGGGAGAGAGAAAACGGGGAATTACAGACCAGTTAGTCTAACATCGGTAGTGGGGAAACTGCTAGAGTCAGTTATTAAAGATGGGATAGCAGCACATTCGGAAAGTGGTGAAATCATTGGACAAAGTCAGCATGGATTTACGAAAGGTAAATCATGTCTGACGAATATTATAGAATTTTTCAAGGATGTAACTAGTAGTGGATAGGGGAGAACCAGTGGATGTGTTGTATCTGGACTTTCAGAAGGCTTTCGACAAGGTCCCACATAAGAGATTAGTATACAAACTTAAAGCACACGGTATTGGGGCTTCAATATTGATGTGGATAGAGAACTGGCTGGCAAACGGGAAGCAAAGAGTAGGAGTAGGGTCCTTTTCACAATGGCAGGCAGTGACTAGTGGGGTACCGCAAGGCTCAGTGCTGGAACCCCAGCTATTTACAATTTATATTAATGAACTGGATGAGGGAATTGAAGGCAACATCTCCAAGTTTGCGGATGACACTAAGCTGGGGGGCAGTGTTAGCTGTGAGGAGGACGCTAGGAGACTGCAAGGTGACTTGGATAGGCTGGGTGAGTGGGCAAATGTTTGGCAGATGCAGTATAATGTGGATAAATGTGAGGTTATCCACTTTGGTGGCAAAAACAGGAAAGCAGACTATTATCTAAATGGTGGCCGATTAGGAAAAGGGGAGATGCAGCGAGACCTGGGTGTCATGGTACACCAGTCATTGAAAGTAGGCATGCAGGTGCAGCAGGCAGTGAAGAAAGCGAATGGTATGTTAGCTTTCATAGCAAAAGGATTTGAGTATAGGAGCAGGGAGGTTCTACTGCAGTTGTACAGGGTCTTGGTGAGACCACACCTGGAGTATTGCGTACAGTTTTGGTCTCCAAATCTGAGGAAGGACATTATAGCCATAGAGGGAGTGCAGAGAAGGTTCACCAGACTGATTCCTGGGATGTCAGGACTTTCAGATGAAGAAAGACTGGATAGACGGCTTATACTCGCTAGAATTTAGGAGATTGAGAGGGGATCTTATAGAAACGTACAAAATTCTTATGGGGTTGGACAGGCTAGAAACAGGAAGATTGTTCCTGATGTTGGGGAAGTCCAGGACAAGGGGTCACAGCTTAAGGATAAGGGGGAAATCCTTTAAGAACGAGATGAGAAAAAACTTTTTCACACAGAGAGTGGTAAATCTCTGGAACTCTCTGCCACAGAGGGTAGTTGAGGCCAGTTCATTGGCTATATTTAAGAGGGAGTTAGATGTGGCCCTTGTGGCTAAAGGTATCAGGGGGTATGGAGAGAAGGCAGGTACGGGATACTGAGTTGGATGATCAGCCATGATCATATTGAATGGCGGTCGGTGCAGGCTCGAAGGGCCAAATGGCCTACTCCTGCACCTTTTTTCTATGTTTCTATGTTTCTAAATGTTCACATTTTTTTCTCAGGCTGAGATAGAATTAAGCATTTTCATCTTCAGAGTAACAGTTCAATTTTTTTCTTTAAGATATAATGTATTACAATATAGATATTTTTTTCACCCAACAGCAAGTAACGACAGTCAATAAAAAGAGTGCAGGACCCATGCATTAGTATTTGGTCAATCATTTATTTATGTCTACCCCAGGTTATATGTGTGTATTATTCCCCATTGGAACCTCACAAGTCCAACAAGGCTGAGGAAAATTACAACTTTGCTAGAGCCAGATTAAACTAAAGAGACAAGGAGCAGAGATTGCTCAGGACAGTGTCCTAGGTCCAATATCATCACTGAACTCCCCCACGTCAACATCACTATTGATCAGTGTAATGTGAACCAGAGATAAAAGTTAAGGTCTGAGGCAAGTATCTATGTGATTTAGTGAAAGGTTGTGCTGGAATGAATGTGCTTATTTAATAACTTGTGAAATTTGATGATCTTTGGCGTTTTGCCTGCCACTATTTTTCCATCCTTGCAATTAAATTCGGACAACAAAGAAATGATAACTTCATTTATTCAGCATACATTCAGGATAAACTATGCGCATAACAAAGTGTATACTATATTAGTTTATATTTTACTGGCTTCTCGTATTTTATCTAATGATTAAAAGCAAAAATAGACATGAAGCAAGGACTAATGCTCGTAACTAGGCACAGTATATCTCTCAAAGATTTTCCATAAGCTGTAAGGATAGAAAAACCCAGTGGCTGGCGAACAGCCCCAAAACATCCTACTTCACAAGTTATTAGATAAAGCACATTTAATACCAGCACAATTCTTCACCGTGTTAGCTCTATTATCGGTCTTTCACAGATTAAATTATAAATTGCCCTTGGTCCACATCATCAGCCAATGTGTGCAGTCAAAATTTAATCAAACTTGAATTTCATTCAGTTTCTCAGCAATAATTGACAAACCATATATTTTTAAATTAAGAAGTATGGGAAATGTAGAGGGAAGAATGACATGGCTATAAACATGACAGGTTTAATAATTCATGGATACAAGTTTTGTCAATCTAACATTCCTTCAAACTGAATAACCGATAGACTCGTGATATCTTCCAAACAAGTCTAAATCTTATTGAATGTTCAAGCTACTGATGTTTCTTTAAAAAAATATATATTATTGTAAATTACCACAGAGTGTCTTGGGCATTACCACTGAGCTGCCACCCTCAAATACCCTTGGGTGGAGTGGGACATCATCACCAATAATCAGCACAACTGGGCCAGCCACACAAATACAATGGCTACAGCAGCAGGTCTGATGGTGGTTTCCTGAAGCAAGTGGCCTACCTTCTGACTCTTGATAGTCTTTCATGATCACGTTGAAGCTTCATAAAACTTTGGTCAGGCCGAATTTGCAGTATTGCTTGCAGTACTAGTCGCCCCATTACAGGAAGGATGTGGAAGTGCAAAGGAGAATGCTGCTTGGATTAGAAGGTATTAGCTATAAGGAGAGCCTGGGTTATTTATTTATGGATCTTTGGAGGTTGAAAAATAAAGGAGATTGGATCTTTGGAGGCTGATAAAAATATATAAAATTATGAGAGGCCTGGATAGTGTAGACAGTCAGAGCCTTTTTCTCAGAAATGTAGAGGGCACAGTTTTAAGTTCAGAAGAAGAAAGTTTAAAGGATATATGCAGGACAAGTTTGTTTTACACAGTGATGGATGGCTGGAATGTGCTACGAGATACAGACATAATAGTGTTGATTTAGAGGCTTTTGCATTGGCTTATGGATATGTAGGGAGTGGAGAGTTGTGGATTATAAGCAGGCACGTGATATTGGTTTAAGTTGATATGTATCATGATATAGCAGATATTGTAGGGTGAAAGGCCTGCACCTTTGTTGTACTGTTCTATGTTCTATTACAAATGTTGAGCAACCTGGCCTATAGATTCATGCTCTCTTCTCCCATCCCTCTATGAATATCAGTGTTGCACACTACATGAACTTGAACATGTAATCTAGGCTGAAGGCCTCAGTGCCCAATTGATGGTTTGCTTTACTGGTAAAGAAAGTGTCTTTCAAACGAGACATTAAATCTACTCATTTGGGGCATCAATGATTCCCATGCTCATATTTAAAAAAGCAGCAGGGATGTTCACCTCATTGGCCTTGGGGCAATATTTATTCCTCATATACCACTGAAATTATCTTACGTTGTTCTTTACGGAACCTCACTGTGTGCAAACTGATTGATGTATTTCCTGCATTTCAATAGTATCTGCATTTCAAATATTTCATTGGATTTAATGACCCCTGAGGCAGTGAAGGGTGCAAATGAATGTAAGTCTTTTTTCTAGGTTACAAATTCTGAATTGGGGTCGTGGTGGTTTATATCTGAACAATAAGAGTTTTGTTTTAAGCAGTTTATTATCCTTACAAAGCAACTCTAAAATGATGTATACCAAGGTAATGCATTTCCCATTCATTACTCTTTATAATTTAATTGGGTATTTAATCATGGTAAGAATTCCAAGCAACTTTCTGATCTGCATATGTAAATTAATAGTGAATTTATTCAGATTGCAAAATATGATCATGGCAATTACTGGTTAATGTTCATATTTGCTTATCAGTAACTTGAAGAGTGCTTTGATTAATGTATAGGCTATGACAATTTCCTTGCTCTCCTATAATTGGCATTCATTGGCTTATTTTTGTTTCCCTTGTGCCTTGGTCTGATTTGTTTGTGCAGTTGTTAATGTCATAACCCAAGTGCTCGTGACTTGCCTGCCAATTTTCAGTTTCTCTGCCCAACCTCATTATTCTTTTCTGCAATCTCCCAGGAAGATCCGACCTCTTGTCATTTCCTGCCACCTTGCCTGAGCCAGACTCTCACCAGTGCCATTGCTGGATGAATTTTAAAAGGTTACTGCATTTTCCAGCAAAGCAAGAGGCACCTCCTCCACCATCTCGATGAAGTCCTATAACTTGCTTCTTCAACCTTCAGCACTGCACTTCACTAGCACCAGCACCGACAGTTCATGGTGACCTTCATGGGACAAGCAGGCAATGCTGAGGGTGGTTGACTTAAACAGTCCCATAGCTAATTCAGCTCTACTATAGTGATTTTTTAAAATATATTGATTTGTAATTGAGTTTAATGTCCTTCCTAGTCTCAAATACATGTCATAGAGTTTGCAATTTTTTTTGCTGAACTAAAGATTGTGGCAGTATTCTTGAGATTTTCTTTCTCTATCCCATAGTTTTATAAATCATGTTACAGGTAATAGTGTTAAAGCCATTGGTTGTTATCAAGCAACTTTATTTTAAACAGCAGTTTCTGGAGAATATATAGTGATTTTTTTGTTTGAATAAGTACATTCATGCTCATGACTTGCCCTGACAATAGAAAAGTGAGTCATCTGGGCCACAGTTGATTCTGTTTGTAAACCTGCTAAAAATATGATGTAAGCAGAGTGAGGAGGCATCCAATGTAGAGCTCCTGCAGTGGCAACATAGCAGCTTGGGTTTCAATATTACCAGTATTTCTCCTTTGCAAATTAATTGCCAATAATTGATTGTTTACTGGAAGCAACATTAATCACATCTCTGGCCCTTGGTTTAATATATAAGGTCTGTGCTTAATCACTTTATTTCAAATCAGCTTTTCGGATTTCTTTCTCTGAATCCCAGTCTCCTGGCAATCTTCTATGGCTGGAAAGGCCATGGCTGAATTTGGACACGTTACTCACAGAGTAATTTGTAAAAGTAGTCCCTGCTTTCTCCTCCTTTCCCCTCCCCTTCCCAGCTTTCCCATAGCCCACTGTCTCCGCCTCTTCCTTTCTTTTTCCCGCCCCCCCCCCCCACATCAGTTTGAAGAAAGGTCTCGACCCGAAACGTCGCCTATTTCCTTTGCTCCATAGATGCTGCCTCACCCGCTGAGTTTCTCCAGCATTTTTGTCTCCCTTCGAGTAATTTGACCAGGTGAGATATGATAGTGTAATAGCATCCCCCAGCATAATTACTGACTGATCAGCCAGAATAATTATTAATCCATGCACCATGCTTATTCTGCTCCGCAGCAGTTAAACTCTTTAATTGACAAATATTTTCTGTCCTGATCCTATTCTGCTTCATCTACACCATCCACACTATATTTGTGACATTTGGTTTCACTGTTGGTGGTTAGCAGCTTGAACTTAATCAGCAATAAATTTCAGCTACCTTTGGCTGCTGCTTGGTTTGCTGTACCTAGTTTAATATCGTCTGTATGCAACACTTATTTGTATTGGGCTTCAACACCTAAATCAGTAATGTAGATGATAAATGGTAACACTGGTCATTAACAATTATGGTTATTTTAAAACACCTGGGGCAAGGGGGGGTCTCGTTAAGGTGTAAGGATAGAAAGGTGTAAGGCCTTTGCTGAGGTTTTAAAATGCTCCACTTCTATTCATGCATTGGATTGTGCAGTTTCAAATGGGGCAGTTATTTAAGTGCAAAATGCAGCCTCTCTACACCTATGGATTTTGAACATATTTACCAAATAAATAAACCATTATAAAGTGAAACAGAATAATTATTTAAGGAAAGAGCCTGGATTGTTTATCCAGTAACTAAAAGATAGATACACGCACCAGTACAAAACCCATAAACTGTCGCATTGTCCTGTGGAAATAACTCATTATGTTATATTTCCTGGAGTCGTCATTATACATCACAGAAATTTGCCCTTCGGTCCAATTCGTCCATTCCACCCTCAGTTAGTTGCCTAACTGAATGAGTCCCACTTGCCTGCACCTTGCCCATATCCTTTCATACCCTTCCTATCGATGTAACAGTCAAAGTTTTTTAAAGCTGTAATTGTACCTGCCTCTATGACATCCTCTTGCAGCCCATTGTCTGTGCGCACCATCCTCTGCATCACCTTTTGAAATTTAAAAGGGCCAACTATTAAATTAGGCAATAATAACATTTGTTTCATTCTCATTGATATGTGTGAAACTAAAGAAAGTGCCTCACCCATTGAAACATAAGATATAGTGGTGTGCAGTGTGCAGTGTGTTTGTTAGATGCGTCTGCTGCAAGTAATTTGCACCCCTGTGCTGCTAACACTGCAATTATTGTTAATTTGTTCAGATACCTGCTGAGGATTTGAGACTTTTGCATTACAAGTATGGATATTTGAAGAATGTGACATCATATAACATAAGCTTTGTTTCTCCCTTTAACAACAGAGTTCTTGTGATTGCAGCCACCTCTCCATTCCCACTAACAAGGTTGTAATGTCTAAGTGCATCTGTAATTTTTGGTTTCAGGTGAACCTGAGCAGTCACCAGTACCTGTTCACGGCTGTGGTGAATGCAGCTGAAATGCCATGTTTGTGTCTGCGCCATGATGTTGATGCACTTTTGTGGCAGCCACAGCCAAAGCAGGAGAACATGTGGCAACATATTGGGACGTTCAATGCTTTGGGTAGGTGAAGACTTTCAATTTATGCACCAGCACTTTCAATTGGTTAGACAGCCTCTGCTACAAGGAAATCTGCTTGAGCAAGTAGAGAGGGTTGGTACTTACCTAAAATTGGTCTCACCTGTATCCACCTATTACTTTGTCTTGCCCTTCCGCTCTTCTACCTCCTCACCCCTTCCCCCACAATCAGTCTGAAGAAAATTCCCAACCCGAAACGTTGTTCTAAGGAGATGCTGCCTGACCTACTGATTTTCTCCTGTACTTTGTTGAAGTTTGATAGTCAGTTGATGACATCTGGGTCGTCCATGTGGATTGCTTCATTTCCTGTGATACAAGTCTAAGGCAGGGGTTCCCTCAGTGAGTTTACCTCTCACACATGTGCAGTAATTTAATAAATATGTAGGATTTTATTTACATGATCCATAAACCCAAGGAATTGGCTTAAAAAGAGGATGTGGTTAATAATCTTATTTCCTGTTTTCGTTGTTGAATTATGTTTGGATGTTCAAGATTGTTATAAAGATGTCATAAATTTGATATGGCAATGTTTCCGAGCCAATGACAGTGAATGTAGTGGGGTATCTTTATAAAACATTGGTTAGACCCCCAACTGGAGAACAGTGTGTTGATCTGGTCACCATACTATAGGAAGGATGGAATAGCACTGGAGAGTGTGCAGGGGAGATTTATCAGGATGTTGCCTGGGATGGTTTTAACGATGACAGGGGATTGAATCAGATGGATTTGGTTACCTTGCAGTAGGGGAACCTGAGGGGAGACCCGATAAAGATATACAGAATTATGAGGTAGGGTAGGGTAGATAGCAGAAAACCCTTTCTCTTGGTAGAAATGTCCAAAAAAGAGGATATAGGTTTAGAATATAAGATTAGTAAGTATCTGGAGAAGAACCTTTTTCATCAAGAAGGTGGTGGAATCTAGAATGTGTTTCCTGAGTGGTTGGTGAAGGCGGGTACTTTCAAATGGTAAATATATAAAAAAGCATTGAATAGCGCAGCATGGTAGGTTACAGACCAAGTGCTGGCAGATGGGTTTACCATAGATGGACACTTGATGGTCAGCATTGACTGTTTCCTTGAATGTACAGTGGAGTATATCTGATTAGTTAACCATTGTGATGGAGCAGTAAAGTGGCGCAATACATTGGCAGTACATTTTATTGATGAGCATTTTTGGTGGAAATGGGTGATTGTAATAGTTAATATATCTTTTAGCTCTTGTTTTGTTAAGCGTGTTTCCATAGCAATGTTTGACTCTACCTCTGCTGCATCTCACATGTTGCTAAAATCCTCACCAATACTTTTGTAACGTGCAGAGATGCAATCCACACAAATACCTAGCCATTCTTCCTTGTTCTACTATCCATTAACTCAAGGTCATCCAAAACTCTGAAATTTGAAGTGACAAGTCCTAACTTGAATCAAACCTATTAACACATCTCACTTGTGCATGCAGACCTGGAAAGCAGTGTTTTCATTTTCAAATCCATCTTTGATTTCAAATCCCTTCGTGGTCTATCCCTGTAACATCCTCGAAGATAGCTGCTATTCCAGTATAAGACACTTGAACCTCCAAATATTTTTATATGTTTCTTCTCCACATTGGTTCCAACTGTGCATTTAGAGATGTGAGTGTTTATTCTCAAAATTACCTGGGCTGAAGCTGAGATTTAAAGGTTGATCTTCAGGCCACATGAGGCCCCAGACCTGAAAGATGGACATGGTATTAGCACATCATAAGTACTTACATCGATCAAATGCATCTGATTTCCTGTGGTAGCAAATCCGCTTCACCTCAGTAAATAGTAGTGCTATTTCAATTACTGTTTTAAGCTTTAAATCACTCCTGAAAATGTCAGACATTGAAAATCGCAACTCTCACTTTTCTCTCAGCTAAAATTGTGTTCTATGGTGATTTCAGGGTTTTAACTATGTTTTGATGAGCTTTGAACAGCACAGTTTCCTTCGTTGAATAACTTTGAATAGGTTGAATACCTAGGTATCATTGAATCGTTGAGTCAAATGTGTGTACATTCTTGCCTGGCTCAATAATCCATTTAAATCACATGGATATTTTGAGCATTTCTGCTCTTTCCCTACAACTGACCATGCAAGATTGTTTGGTCTTAAATTACCTACTGTTAAATATTCAATAGCAACAGAAATATAAATTAATATAGCATTTTTAACGTTGTAATATCTTCTAAGGCCCTTCTCTGGCGCATTGTCAAACAAAATTGACGCCAACTACTCAAAGCATTAGGACCAGTGACCAAAAAAAGGTTTAAGTAGCATCTGAAAGGCAGAATGAATCTTGGAAAGGCAAAGAGAATATAAAGTGGAAGTATGGTAGGTTGTGTACCGAGATAAAACACGACAGAGTATTCTTTTTTTAATGGTGAGAGGATTGAAAGATTTGGTTCAGAGAGACACGTCCTTGTACATTAAACATCACAATTATAATATTTAGAAGAACATACAATAAATTGGTCTTTATTGCAAGAAGATTTAAGTACCAGGGTGGTGAAATCTTGCGCCAATTATATAGAGCTCATATTTGGAATTATGTGTGCAAGTCTAGTTATCCTACTTTATGAATTATATACTTGCGATAGATGAAGTTAGACATAATTGACATGGAATGTTTGACTTCTAAAGAGAGATTAAGCAGACTGGGACAATACTCTCAATTTTAGAAGAATGAACTCTTGCCGCAATATACCAAATACATGCAGGGCTTTAGAGGGTAAATGAGGATTTGATATTTCCTCTGGCTGCGGTGTTTAAAACCAGGTCTTACAGTCTCTAAATAATGGGTTGGCCTCCCTGACTAGAGTTGAAAACAAATTTATTCTCTCGTAAGAGAGTAAATGTTTGCAATTCTCTATCTGACAGAGCTTTGGATTTTCACTGCTGGAATGTATTCAAAACAGATCAAAGGATTTTTAGATACAGTTCGAAGGAAATCTGGGGATATGAGCTTAGTGCAGGAAAGAGGCACTGAGGTAAAAGATCAGCCATGCTATTTGCCATATTTTGTGTTCTTATGGAGGGAATTTTATGTTCTTATGAGGTTTAGGGAGGGAATTTTATGTTCTTATGAGGTTTAGGAAGGGCCATTCAGCCCACTGTTGGCACCTATTGTCTATTGTCTATAATTCAGAGTTTAAGGTCCAAAAATTAGGATTTAGAATTTAGGAGATTGAGAGGGGATCTTATAGAAACGTACAAGATTCTTATGGGGTTGGACAGGCTAGATGCAGGAAGATTGTTCCCGATGTTGGGGAAGTCCAGGACAAGGGGTCACAGCTTAAGGATAAGGGGGAAATCCTTTAGGACCGAGATGAGGAAAAACTTTTTCACACAGAGAGTGGTGAATCTCTGGAACTCTCTGCCACAGAGGGTAGTTGAGGCCAGTTCATTGGCTATATTTAAGAAGGAATTAGATGTGGCCCTTGTGGCTAAAGGGATCAGGGGGTATGGAGAGAAGGCAGGTACGGGATACTGAGTTGGATGATCAGCCATGATCGTATTGAATGGCGGTGCAGGCTCGAAGGGCCGAATGGCCTACTCCTGCACCTATTTTCTATGTATCTATGTATCTATGTAATTGCAGCCAGACTTCGGCCAATTCAGTTCATTCCATGTGGCAGCAAGAAGTGGCTAGCCACCACCTGTTTTACCCTCCCCGTGGGCATTTAAGGGCGAACTGTGCCAGGAAAAGTTACATTTAAGGAGGAATTTCTTTAGTCAGAGGTTGGTGAATCAGTGGAATTCATTGCCACAGTGGGCTGTGGAGGCCAAGTCAATAGATATTTTTAAGGTGGAGATTGATGGATTCTTGATTAGTACGGGTGTCAATGGTTATGGGGAGAAGGCAGGGGAATGGGGTTGAGAGGGAAAGATAGATCAGCCATGATTGAATGGTGGAGTAGATGCTTGATGGGCCAAACGGCCTAATTCTGCTCTTACAACTTATGATTTCAGAAAGTTTGCAATGAAGCTAAAGACATAAATACTGTTGGTGGAGTTTCAAAATGAGGAGTGTACAAATAGCCACAATTGATAGAAAGAACAGAATTCTGATGATTGGTCTGAAGAAATTTGAAAATATGGATGAAAACTTTAAATTGAGAAACAAACTACACTTGAAGTTAGTGCCCTAGTCTTTGACAACACCACTCCTTTCCATTGCATTGAGTACTGCACCTCGTTTGAATCTTGTTTGCTCGTCTGCTATTTCATATAAACAACTTTGCCTCTCACATCTGAAAGTCTGATTAATATGACATTTCCCAAGCCTTGCCCAGGCATCTGGAAATCGACTGCCAGAATGGACCAGTGCAATATCATGAGAAGTGTCAAATGCTGTCTTCTTGCCCCTCCTACTGCTGCGTTAATAATTCCCTTCCCATCACTGTATTGTGGACTTTCTTTCCCTTCCTTTTCTATCCCGTGTAGTATTGCCTAATTAAATTGCTTGCACTTTTTAATTTCAAAAGATGATACAGAGTCGTAAGCCTGTGTTTATTTCTCATATAATGCATTTTGTAAAGGTCATATTCGTCTCATCATGCTGGTTAAATCATTGGGACTAAGATGAGAAAGGGTTGTTTTACTTGGAGCATTGTCTTGTGAACTGTGATACATTTGAGGCTGAGTTTAATGGATTTTTGAGCAACAATTGAACCAGCATTGGTCATTTGGTAGGAAATTTTAATTGCTCTATCGCTAATGATTGTGCCTTCACCCTGGCCATAAACTTTCGACACCACAACCTATTTATCTACATGACACAAAAAGCTGGTGTAACTCAGCGGGACAGGCAACATCTCTGGAGCGAAGGAATGGGTGACGTCATCCATTCCTTCCCTCCAGAGATGCTGCCTGTCCCACTGAATGACTCCAGCTTTTTGTGTCTATCTTCGGTTTAAACCAGCATCTGCAGTTCCTTCTTACACTATTTAACTACATATTCCACATGCTTTTCCCTAACCCCTGTAGACCAAGACTTGGCCTTTTGTTACTGCTTCTGCCCAACTTCATTCATGAATTCCATTGACCTGCACTGTGGACCTTTGCACTTTATTTCGCTTTTAGATAAATGTACAGCATGTCAAATCTAGTACATGTTTGTGAACTCAAGTCCTACTTGAGCATGTAATCTAGGTTGACACACAAATGCAGTACAGAGATAGCACTGCACCTTATTGTCTTTCAAAGACATTAAACAGAGATCTGTCCTGTCAAGGAGTAGAACATCTCAAGGCTTTATTCTGAAGAATAAAGAATTCTCTATGGTCACTGTTTATTTCTCCACAAACAGAACAGAAGATCAGCTGATCATGGGTCTCAGATGTTTTGGGAGTTTACGGTGTGCAGAATGGTTTCTCTAATTCCTACATGCCAACAATGCCTACACATCAAATAATGCATGCTTTGAAATATACTGAGGATTTGTAAAACTTTTCAGTGCAATGTATAATCAAGGCTTTCCATGTTTCAGGCTATGTTCAGGCATCCAAACGTGAGAAGAAGTTTGCAACTTGTGCTCCCGACCATTCCTACGCTGCTCTGTGTGAATGCTTCCGACGGGTTTTTATTTACCGCCAGCCCTCGCCTGTTCAAACCGTGCTGTACAACCGAAAGGAAGCCAGGCATGTTGGGCAAGTTGCCAAGCAGCAGGTTGCAAACTTGGAAACCAATGATCCGGTGTTGGGTTTTCAAGCTACAAGTGAGAGACTATTTGTTTTAACAACAAAGAACTTGTTTGTAATTAAAGTAAATGCCAATGGCTCTCAGTAAAATCAATGCGCTAGTTCGCAGGCTTTGGGACAACTGTAAAGCCATTTGTTACAGTTCTAATTTAGATATGCTTTGCATAATTACAAAGCACACACTGTTATCTGTTTATATAGCTCTGGTTATCTTGGTTATTACTGGTGTTATTCCTTTGAAAAGATCTATGCACAGATGTAACAGATTGTGCTACTTAAATGACACATATTGGCGATGCATAATTAAAAGTGGTTTCACACTTTGAAATCCAATCGTAAAGCTTCATTTTGTGCATCAGAAATACTGTGTGGGTAATCCTGCTAAATCAAAGTACAGTGTAGGAAGGAACTGCAGATGCTGATTTACACTGACGATAGACATAAAATGCTGGAGAAACACAGCGGGGCAGACAGCATCTCTGGAGAGAAGGAATGGGTGACTTTTTGGGTCGAAACCCTTCAGACTGAGATTCAGGGGAGAGGGAAATGTGAGATATGGAAGGGTAAGGTGTGAAAACGAGAGATCAAAGGGGACGGAGATCAAGGAAAATGTAGAATAGATCATAGTTAGCTAGAGGGTCGGGTGACAATGAGGCATACAATATAAAATTTAATCAGGAGTACAGGCAAACTAGTCAGACAACGAGTATGAGGGAGGGATAGAGAGAGAGAGAAAGCAAGGGTTACTTGAAGTTAGAGGTCAATATTCAAATTACAGTTTTCTCCCACCAATAAGGTATCCTTAGAGTTTGTACATTGTAGTATGATATGTGGTCTCTGTCTGGACTTTTCAAACTGCAGCCTAATCCAAAGCAGTCTTCCAGGTCCTCACTAACCAAATGTGTGGGAAGGAACTGCAGATGTTGGTTTAAATCGAAGATAGACACAAAATGCTGGAGTAACTCAGGGGGACAGGCAGCATCTCTGGAGAGAAGGAATGTGTGATGTTTCGGGTTGAGACCCCTCTTCAGACTGGTTAGGGATAAGGGAAACGAGAGAGATATACGATGATGTAGAGATATAAAGAACAATGAATGAAAGGTATGCAAAATAGTAACGATGATAAAGGAAAAAGGCTTTATTTAGCAGTTGGGTGAAAACGAGAAGCTGGGTAGGGAAGAGATAGAGAGAGGGAATGCCGGGGCTACTTGAAGTGAGCGAAATTAATATTCATGCAACTGGGCTGTAAGCTGCCCAAGCGAAACATGAGATGCTGTTCCTCCAATTTGTGTTTAGCCTCACTCAGACAATGGAGGAGACCTAAGACAGAAAGGTCTGTGTGGGAATGGGAAGGAGAATTAAAGTGTTTAGCAACCGGGTGATCTCTTAGATCCAGGTGGCCTGAGCGGAGGTGTTTCGCGAAACGATCGCCAAGGCTACGTTTGGTCTCGCCGATGTATAAGAGTCCACATCCTGAACAACGGAAACAGTAGATGAGGTTGGAGAAGGTGCAAGTAAACCTCTGCCTAACCTGAAAGGACTGTTGGGGTCCCTGGACAGAGTCGAGGGAGGAGGTATAGGGACAGGTGTTGCATCTTCTGTGGCTGCAGGGGAAGGTACCTGGGGAGGAGGTGGTTTGGATGGAAAGGGATGACTTAACCAGGGAGTTGTGGAGGGAACGTTCTCTGCGGAAGGCAGAAAGGAGTGGAGATGAGAAAATGTGGCTAGTGGTGGGATCCCATTGGAGGTGGCGGAGATTTTAGAAGATTATGTGTTGTATGCGACGGCTGATGGGGTGGAAGGTAAGGACTAGGGGCACTCTGTCTGTTACGACTAGGGGGAGGGGGAGCAGGGTCGGAGCTGCGGGGTACTGAGGAGACAAGAGTGAGGGCCTCATCCATGATGGGAGAGGGGAACAGGCAGGGTGCTGCCTGGTTATTGGATAAATGGGGAGTTGACAGGTAGCCAAGGTCACTAGTCTAGGGTAATGCTGTGATTCTACAATTTAACAAGCGTGATCACAAGTAAACTGAAGATGACAGCAGATACAGTTACCTTAATTTGACCTGAAGTTAGCAACCATTAGAGGCTGTAAATTCACACTACATACAGGAGATCAGAAGGTTTTAAGTACTTAAAATGAAGTCAAACAACACTGAGATAATTTTACTGAACTGCTACTCATCTAAAAGCAAATAAATTCCTGGGAATTTGAAATTAAAACAAATACTGGAAATCCTCAGCAGGTCAGAAAACATTGAAAACAGGAACAAAATTAATATTCCAGCCTCTGATGTACAGTGCATTCAGAAAGTATTCAGACCCCTTCACTTTTTCCACATTTTGTAACGTTACAGCCTTATTCTGAAAAGGATTAAATTCTCTTTTTTTTATCATCAATCTACACACAATCCCCCATCATAAAAAAGCGAAAACAGGTGTTTAGAAATGTTTGCAAAGTAATTTAAAAGAAATAACTGAAATATCACATTTACATAAGTATTCAGACCCTTTACTCAGTACTTTGTTGAGGCACCTTTGGCAGCGATTACAGCCTTAAGTCTTCTTGGGTATGACGTTACAAGCTTGGCACACCTGTATTTGGGTAATTTCTCCCATTCTTCTCTGCAGATCCTCTCAATCTCTGTCAGGTTGGATGGGAAGCGTCGATGCACAGCTATTTTCAGGTCCCTCCAGAGATGTTTGATTGGGTTCAAGTCCGGCTCTGGCTGGGCCACTCAAGGACATTCACAGACTTGTCACGAAGCCACTCCCACGTTGTCTTGGCTGTGTGATTAGGGTCGTTGTCCCGTTGTCTGATGTCCTGAATACTCTGGAGCAGGTATTCATCAAGGATCTCTCTGTACTTTGCTCTGTTCATCTTTCCCTCGATCCTGACTAGTCTACCAGTTCCTGCCACTGAAAAACATCCCCACAGCATGATGCTGCCACCACCATGCTTTACCGTCGGTATGGTATTGGCCAGGTTTTGAGCAGTGCCTGGTTTCCTCCAGACGTGACGCTTGGCATTCAGGCCAAAGAGTTCAATCTTGGTTTCATCAGGCCAGAGAATCTTGTTTCTCATGGTCTGAGAGTCCTTTAGATGCCTTTTGGCAAACTCCAAGTGGGCTGCAATGTGCCTTTTACTGACGAGTGGCTTCCGTCTGGCCACTCTACCATAAAGGCCTGATTGGTGGAGTGCTGCAGATATAGTTATCCTTCTGGCAGGTTCTCCCATCTCCACAAAGGAACTCGACCTCTGTCAAAGTGACCATCGGGTTCTTGGTCACCTCCCTGATCAAGGCCCTTCTCCCCCGATTGCTCAGTTTGGCTGGGCGGCCAGCTCTATGAAGAGTCCTGGTGATTCCAAAGTTCTTCCATTTTAAGAATAACGGAGGCCACTGTGCTCTTCGGGACCTGCAATGCTGCAGAAATTATTTTATACCCTTCCCCAGATCTGTGTCTCGACACAATCCTGTCTCGGAGGTTTATGGACAATTCCTTCATCTTCAAGGCTTGGTTTTTGCTGTGACATGCACTGTCAACTGTGGGACCTTATATAGACAGGTGTGTGCCTTTCCAAATCATGTACGATCAATTTAATTTACCACTGGTGGACTCCAATCAAGTTGTAGAAACATCTCAAAGATAACCAATAGAAACAGGATGCACCTAAGCTCAATATTGAGTGTCATAGCAAAGGGTCTGAATACTTATGTAAATGTGATATTTCAGTTATTTATTTTTAATTACTTTGCACAAATTTCTAAACACCTGTTTTCGTTTCTTCATTCTGGGGTATTGTGTGTAGATTGATGATTTAAAAAATGAATTTAATCCATTTTAAAATAAGGCTGTAACATAACAAAATGTGAAAAAACTGAATACTTTCTGAATGCACTGTATTATCAGATGAAACCTCTTCATTCTGAACTATTCACCATTTCTGTCACCACGGATGTACCCTAGATGCTATGTATGATTGTTCTTGGAAGCGAGCATCTTACTGGGGTGTGAAATACTGGGTAAGTACCATATTTCCTGTGTGAAATGAATGAGATGCACAAGCCACAGAACCAGGCAGCTGAAACTGATGGCTGCCACTTTACACAGGGTGACATTGGGTCTGTGCTGTGACTCAAAGGTAACATACATCTCTGAATCAGAATATATGTGTGTTCCACTTCTACCAAAGAGACAAAAATACAAGCAGGTTCTCCTGCACAGCATTGATGGATGGCTGTATTATTGGAGGACAGAGACTCTGCTATCAGGCAGTAGTCATGGAGGTAGAACTGTGGGAGGTATGGTGCAGTGGAAGGAGCAGTACTGAGGAAGCACTGCACTGTGGGAGTGTCAATACTGCAGGAAAGCTTCACGATCAGAGAGGGAAACAGCAGTGAGGATTGCACTGATGGTGGGAGAGTACTGCAGCAGGGTCATTGACATGGAGAAAGTGCCTTACAAGGACTGCACTGATGGAGGTGCAGTATAGCATGGAGGGTGCACTGATGAAATTCAGCGCACCACTGCAAAGATAGTGGGGAAGTACAGCACGATCGCTGCACTGATGAAGGGGCAGTACAGCGTGTTTTCTATACTGATGGAGGAGCAGTACAGCACGCTGCACTGATGGAGGGGCTGCATACCACAATGGCTGCACTGATGGAGGAGCGGTACAGCACAGGAACAGTGATGCAGAGACAGTACTGCATGAGCGCTGCACTGATGTTGGTGCAGTGCCTCAAGAGGGTTGCACTGCTAGAAATGGCATCTTTAGGAAAAATCATTAAACAGAGGCCCCATCTGTCTTCTCGGGTAGAGGTAAAAGATCTCAAGGCCCTGTTGGAAGAACAGCATTGGCGTTCTCCCCAACCTCTTAGACAATATTCGCTTCTCCAGCAATAGCAGTCAGGAAGGGTTATTGGTCATTATTTCACATTTTTTGTTGGAGTTTGCTGCATACAAATTGGCCACTCGGCTCTCACATTATGAGAATGACTGGACTTTAAAGCTGCTTCATTGGACTTAACTACTTTGGGGAATGCTGTGGTCATGAAAGGTAATGAGGAATTTTTTTCAAACTCAATGAAGTATATGATATATGCACATGCCACATGTGGAGAATGTTGCTTAACCCAGATTTTCATGTTGCAGGTAAGTTTGTTCCTCTGATTTTCTCAGATCATCGTGTGCATGGTTTAAGCTGGTGTTGTTTACTCTATGGTGCAGTGGTATGAGGCTGTGATACAGTGAGAAATGTTGTCCTTTGGCTGACATGGTAAACTCGAGCTCTAATCTGTTCATGGCTACTCTGTAAATAGACATGAAAGCTCATAAGATTTCTTCCTTCAACTAATATGCACCGATCCAGACTATCTTTTTTTTATCCCTTTAATTAGTTTTAATCATGCCTCTCCAACTATATCCCACAATGAAGCACCCTGCCAAAGTAGTCAAATAGAATAAAAATCCACATGAGTCATTAATGCTCTCTGAGGAAATAAAAACAAATTTTTCCCGTAATTTTGACCTGCATATATCCACAGTTTCTCACAAACATGGTTGTCTCCTAAATACCCTTTTAAAGACCTTAGCAAGCCACTATAGCTTGGATAAATAGGACAAGCAATTAAAATTATAGCCACATTCTCAAAATGGATTAAAAAAAAAAAAGAAATCTTGTCAACGTGACTGAAGTTTCTGTTCTAGCTCCAGCACACCGAGTCTAGAATCTATTGACTTCAGTCACATAAATAGTTGATTTTGTGCTCTGATGAAATATCAAACCAGGTTCTTAGATGCCAGTCATTTTGCTGTGGTACTGGATTATGAGTTCAAAGGCAATGTAGAAATCACTGTTTGGTGAATTTAGCCAGTGGTTAAGGAACAGCTTAGCACAGCTAAATCAGAGAGGGAACCTGTTGTAGCGGACGCGGAGTTGTCTGTTGAAGAACGAGGCAGACACGAAGTTTGTCTGAAATACTGATTCTTTATTCTACACTAACTCTCCTCACTCACCAACACTGCTCGCGGGATTAACCCTTAAATACTCCCCAGGAGCACCCGTGACCAAACCGTGACCCCTATCTCTCGTCACCGGGACACGTGACCCCCCAAGAGCCGAAGGTTATGTACATTGCGTGGCCCATCACCCAGTGCCGCCACATTAACCCCCCAGAACCGGAGGCATAAAAACGGACGGGCAGCCGAACGAGGCGGCTGGACCTCGTACGTACGTCCCCACGCAAAGGTTTATTTTCTGGTAAGGACAAACTAGGTGGGACCCGAGATGGCGGACACCCTCGACGGCGAGGCTGGGCCACCTGGACTGGCTCACTCAGGTCCAAATGGGCCGGCTTCAAACGAGCCACCGAAACGGTCTCCCCCCGACCTCCCATGTCCAAGTGAAAAGTCGTGGGCCCATGCCGTAGCACCCAAAAAGGACCTTCGTAAGGGCACTGCAAGGGCGACATGTGGGCGTCGCGGCGGAGGAAGACATCCTGACAGTCCGCAAGAGCCGGCGGCATGTGAGATGGAGCGACACCATGCAGAGATGTTGGGACAGGAGATAGGGTGCCGACCCTCTCCCGCAGTCGGACCAACATGGATGACGGCGACACCTGGGGGCCACCAGCGGTTGGGATAAACTCCCCGGGCACGGTCAGTGGAATGCCGTAAACCAACTCAGCTGATGAAGCCTGCAAGTTCTCCTTTGGGGCGGTGCGAATCCCCAGCAGGACCCACGGCAACTGGTCCATCCAACCGGGATCGGTGAGGCGAGCTTTCAAAGCGTCCTTAAGCCGGCGGTGGAAACGTTCCACCAACCCATTCGACTGGGGGTGATAGGCCGTCGAGTGGTGGAGCTGAGCCCCCAACAGGTGAGCCATTGCTGACCACAGCTATGACGTGAATTGGGCACCCCGGTAGGACGAGATGTCCAGCGGTATCCCGAAACGGGCAACCCAATAGGCCACCAGGGTACGCGCACATGACATGGTCGAGGTATCGACAAGCGGGATGGCCTCCGGCCACCGGGTGAAACGGTCCACCATCGTAAGCAAGTGTGAAATTCCGCAGGGACGGAGGCAGCGGCCCCACGATATCCACGTAGACGTGGTCGAAACATCGGCGAGGCACCGCAAAGTCTTGAACTGGCACCCGGACGTGCCGCTGAACCTTCGATATTTGACAGGGAATGCACGTCCGGGCCCAATGACCGACCTGCTTCCACAATCCGTGCCATACCAATCTTGCAGCAACCAATGCCACTGTCGCTCGGATGGATGGGTGGGCCAAACCATGAATGGCGTCGAAAACACGACGACGCCAGGCCGCCGGAACAATAGGGCGCGGCTGCTCCGTGGAGACATCACACAAGACGGTGATGCCAGCGGAAGGCCGAAGGGCAAACGCACAAATTCGAAAAGCCCGAAGGGGTTGATGATAGCCGTTTTGGGCACATCCTCTGGTCGCACGGGATGCAGATGCAGGAAGATTGTTCCCGATGTTGGGGAAGTCCAGAACAAGGGGTCACAGTTTAAGGATAAGGGGGAAGTCTTTTAGGACCGAGATGAGAAAAACATTTTTCACACAGAGAGTGGTGAATCTCTGGAATTCTCTGCCACAGAAGGTAGTTGAGGCCGGTTCATTGGCTATATTTAAGAGGGAGTTAGATGTGGCCCTTGAGGCTAAAGGGATCAGGGGGTATGGAGAGAAGGCAGGTACGGGATACTGAGTTGGAGATCAGCCATGATCATATTGAATGGTGGTGCAGGCTCGAAGGGCCGAATGGCCTACTCCTGCACCTATTTTCTATGTTTCTATGCTCCAGGACCCTACCATTTACTGTGCAGGTCCTGCATTGGTTGTTCTACTAAAATGCAATACCACACATTTATCTGAATGAAACTCGATCTGCCATTCCTTGCCCCATTGGCCCTGTTGATCAAGATCCCATTGCAATCATAGATAGCTTTCTTCACTGTCCACTTATGATGTCATCTGCAAATCCTGCTACCTACATTCACATCCAAATCTTTATCATAATTTACAAACAAACAACACTGAACCCAGCACTGATCGGTGGGGGCGCTGCAAGCCGGCAGCCCTGTCAGCAGCATGTCCGTTTTTTTCTACTTTTTTTGTTTTTTTAGTATGTTTTAATGTATGTTTTTAATGTTTCTTTGTGTGTCTTGTGTGAGGGTATGTGTGGGGGGTAAGGGGGAATCCGCTTCGGTTGCCTCCTCCACGGAGAGGCGACTTTCCATGTCGCCTCCCCCGTGGTCTAACATCGAGGATCAGTGCGGCCTTTCCCGGAGACGCGCCCAGGGCTTCAGCAGCAGGCGTAGCACGGACTCTCGGCATGGAGTGGGCGAGCCCTCGCCGGAGGGGAGCGCTCCGTTTCGCTGGCCCGCGGCAGCCTGAAGCCGCGCGGTCTGCAAAGCTCCAGCTGGAGCGGCGTCCGCAGCCTGGGATCCCTTGTTGGGGACCCAGGACAAGAAGAAGCCACCACCACCGGCCCGTGGCCAACTTCTACCGTGGGCGCGGCGGCGACTTACCATCAGGAGCGGGGTCACTCGCCGGGAACCCCTGGAGGGGAGCTTCGACCGCCGGCCCTGCGGTCTGCGGTGCTTCTGGCTGCGGCGCGGCGGGAACTTTATACCTTCGACCGCCGGCCTGCGGCCTACACCAACCTGAAGCCGCGGTCTCCGGTTGGGGAGGCACCGTTTCAGGACTTACCTTGACTTTCACTCATCTGGATGCCTGCAGCGGTGGCTGTGGAGGGTTGAGGTCCCGACCACGGGGGAAATGGCGGAGGACTGGCCAAATTTTGTGCCTTCCACCACAGTGATGAATGCTGTGGTGGACGTTTGTGTTAAATTTTTATTGTGTTTTTGTGTGTTCTTTTTCATTGTGCCGCTGCTGGCAAATTCATTTCACTTGCACTTTATGTTTTTCCTTGCAACCTTTCTGAAAAAGTGGCACGACATTGGCCACCCTCTCGTCTTCCGACTCTGACCTGTGGCTGTCAGTGATATAAATATCTCTGCTATTGGCACCACAATTTCCTGCTTAGCTTCCCACAATGTCCTTGGATACACTTGATGACACCAGCTACAGGAATATTTCCCTCTGAAGCAGATTTACTTCAATTTAACAAGGCGCATTGATGGCAGATTTGGTCAAATGCTGCCTTGATGTCGAAGGCAGTCATTCTTACCTTGCCTCCAGATGTTTGTTCAAAGGCTTTCATGAGGTATGGAGTTGAATAATCCTAGTGAAACCCAAAGTGGACACTAGAGAGTACGTTCTTGGCAAGTAAATATTGCTTGATAGCACAGTCAGTGATGCTGTAAATCATTTTGCTGCTACCTGAGAGTAGACTGGCTGAGTGGTGATTATTTGGATTGGATTTATTCTGCATGCCCTAATATTTGTACAGATATATCGATAAGGTTTGGAGGAATATGGATTCCTGAAATGCAGGCAAATGGGACAAGTTGTGCTGAATGGCCTGTTTCCATGTTGTTTAACCCTATGAATGGCTTGACCTGGGCAACTGTCCGCAGTGTTAGGTGGATGCCAGTGTTGTAACTGTACTGAAACAGCTCGACTGGAATTACGGCTAGTTCTGAAATGCTGGTCTTCAGTGCTACAGCTGGGATGATGTCTGGTCCCATACCCTTTGCTGTATCCAGTGCTCTCAGCCGTTTCCTGATGTCACAGGGAGTGAATAGAACTGGCTGGAGACTAGCTCCTGTAATGGTGGGGATCTCAGGAGGACGCTGAGACAAGTCATCTATTCAGCACTCCTGGCCTCAACCTGGTCTTCAAAATGTGGGCCCTAGATGTGCTAAGGCCGACAGAACATAGACCTGACCTGTTGGTTATGAGCGGGGGGGGGAGAGAGAGGGGGAGGAGGGGGGGAGAGGGAGGGGGGGGAGAGGGAGGGAGGGGGGGGGGGTATGGGTAGGATTATTTAACTCCATACCTCATGAAAGCCTTTGAACAAACATCTGGAGGGGCTACTGGCATGGATAACTGACGACTGGGAGTTCATTTTCGAATGGTTCATTGACATAAAATTAGTTATAGTACCATTAACTGTGCCAAACGTGCCTTCTCATCATATTTCTGCAAGGAGCGGGACCCACTCTGTTGGGTCTCACCCTCTGATATCCAGATTCATGAAGGGTATCTTCAACTCAAACCTCCCAGGCCCAGGTACGCAGAGATATGGGATGTTAACATTGTGCTGACGCCGCTTCGCCGGTGGGCTCCGGCTTCATCCCTGTCCTTGGTCAAACTCATTTACAAGTGGTTACGCTCATGGCACGGGTTCAGCGCAACGGGTCCAGTCATTGCATACCGCGACTGGACAGCATGGTTACATCTGCAGGCAAATAACAATTTATGTTCATGGCTTAGTCAAGCAGAGCAGACCAGGGGCATCAGGTCTCTAACTAGAATTTGGGCATACCCCATGGACCTTCGGTTGTGTGTGGTCATCTACTACTATACGTTAGGTCACTTAGAGCCTTAGGGGCACTGATCTAGCAATGTTTGTTAGTTACATAAACCTCATAAGAAGATATCAGTACAGACCATCTCCAGGTGGTTAAACGGGTTCTGGCTTGTGCTGGAGTGACTCTGACATTTTAAATCTCACTCCACTAAGGCTGCAACAGTTTCAGCGGCAGGGGTATGGGCATTCCGCTGTACCACATCCTATCGTCTGCAGGGTGGTCAAACGAACGATCTTTCCATACATTTATACAAACCATTGCCAGACCGGGGGTATTTGCCAACTCTATTTTAAGTTCTGTCTATAGTTTCCTCCCGGATGACAGGGGTTACTATTGTTATTATTTGTTCATGAAAAGCATCAGCATGTCTATATCCTTAAATTAAACAGTAGCAAAACAGAATTTCTCCTCATTGGCTCCAAATCAACACTCACTAAAATTAACAACCCCACTCTCACTATCGACGGCACCACTGTCTCCCCATCTCCTCAGGCACGCAACCTTGGCGTGATCCTTGACTCAACCCTCTCCCTTGAGCCTCACATCCGCCATGTTGTCAAAACATCATTTTTTCACCTGTGCAACATTGCAAAAATCAGATCGTCTCTCACACCCCCCGCTGCTGAAAGACTCATCCATGCCTTCATCTCCTCCCGACTGGACTACTGTAACTCTCTTCTTTTCGGAATCAATTCCAGCAGCATCAAACGACTCCAACTGGTCCAAAATGCAGCCGCTCGACTCATTACCCACACCAAATCCTGGCACCACATCACCCCAGTTCTCAAAGAACTTCACTGGCTTCCCATTTCCCACCGGATCACCTACAAAATCCTGGTCCTCACCTACAAAGCCCTCAACAACCTGGCCCCCCCCTTATCTCATTGACCTCCTCTCCCCCTACCAACCCTCACGGTCCCTCAGATCCACATCAGCTGGTCTCCTCTCCACTCCGAAATCAAACCTCTGCACTTTTGGAGGCAGAGCCTTCTCCAGGGCAGCTCCCAGGCTCTGGAATTCCCTCCCACAACCGGTCCGAAATTCTGAGTCCCTCACCATCTTCCAGTCCCGCCTCAAGACCCATCTCTTCACCTCTGCATACCCTTAGTCCCATGTTCCCCTCCCCTCTGTCTTACTGCTCTATTTTGTTTTGTTTATTCCTGACTCTCAATTGTAAAGCGACTTTGAGTCCTGAAAAGCGCTATATAAATAAAATCTATTATTATTATTATTATCTATGTCATGTCTGAATGCATGATTAATGTTCACTCATCCTTGGTCAATTGATGCAGTGAGTGACGCATGGACTCGTGTCCACAGCATGAAATCACAGAGCTTTAAAATCTTCACGTAGTCACTCACGTGACTCCGAAGTAAAATAGTAAGATTAAACGAGAACTTACCAGTTTGAAGTTTGATCTTTATTTTATGAGGAGTTACGATGAGGGATTACGTGCCCTCCGCTCCCAACCCTCTCTCATAAGGATCAGCTGGTAGTTCTAATTTCTCAAATCTTACTATACTCAGTTCATCAACTGTTATCTGTGTTTCCACACTGCTGCTTTGAAGATTGACGCGCATGCGGGCTGGCGGGCTCTTCACGTAATCCCTCATCATAACTCCTCATAAAATAAAGATCAAACTTCAAACTGGTAAGTTCTTGTTTAATCTTACTATCAATATGATGCATGCCATCAGAGAGAGCATTGAGCACATTGATATCATGAGTTCCAAGACCACTACTGGTGGGGAGTCTCAGACCAACTGGACTTTACATCAGAAATATAATTGCATCCTGGCAACAAGCCACATGAAACAACTGTGAGGTTCTCCATGAAAACTTCAAATCCGCAGTACATTAAAACAAATTACTGCTCAGGGACTAGATGTTTTGTAAATACTTGAACAAACAATAAACTGCTGGAGCATCTCAGAGGCTCAGACAGCACTGCAAAATATCCTCAAAGTATGGTCACTTTAATGAAATTCTCCTCTCCAGATGCTACCTGACCCAGTGCCTGCTGCCATCAGTTCATTTTTTACTCAAGATTCCAACATCTGCAATCTCTCATGTCTTCCTCAAAATTAGTTTATCAAAACCACAGCTGGTCACACAACATATACAGCCTGTGCTGAGAGAACATTGGAAAAGCAGAAAACGAATCACATTTGGATCATCAAAAGGCATTTGTAAAAGGTTATGGCACAAGAATTGGATCTCAAATAATTTGTAGTAGTATCATGTAACTGCAGATGCTGGTTTAAACTGAAGATAGACACGACTTCCGGTGGCGCTATGGAGGCTTGAGCCCAGCGTCAACTAGCTCCGTGCTGAAAAATCCAAAAACGGGAGAAAAATCGGGACCTACCTGAGGCGATTGCGAATTGAACTGCTGCCTGCTGCGAGTGACGTCATCAGGCGCGCGACTTTACCGGTATGTCGATACAACATACCCCCACCAGGGTGGCAAAAAAAGCCGGTAAAGCGAGACAACCGACGGAAGAGGTAGGCCCAACCGAGGCCTCGGCCTCAGGTACAACGATGCTCCAGGAAGACCCATCGAAGAAACCAAAGCAAAAAAAATCTGAAATGGAAGAACTTAAAAACTTTATCTCCAATGAAATAAAAAATATTCAAACACAGCTGAAAACCTTTGAAGGAAAGCTGAATTTTAAAGAGGAACTTAAAGAGGAACTTAACTCTTTTAAGGTAGATTTTAAAGCAGCAATGCTCTCCACCGTTCAGGATATATTGGAAGTCTGGAAGAGGTCGAGGGACAACGAGGTCAATGATCAGATGGAAGAGGTGGAAGGCAGGATCGCTTTGGTGGAATCGAGCCTTAAGGGAGAGATTGACCCTATCCATCAGACACTGAAGCAACATATTATAGCGATAACTGAACTTGAGAAATGTGTGGCGACATGTGCGGAAACTGTAAATCGACTCCTTACCGAAAATCAACGCCTCTCCGAAATGGTGACTAAATTAAGTGGAAAGTGTATCGACCTGGAGGGGCGTCAAAGACGCCAGAACTTAAGAATTGTAGGTGTGAAAGAAGGAAGTGAGAGGGATATGGGCACTCGGGATTTTGTGGCAGATCTACTACAAAAAGCCTTAAAGTTGGATCAAAAACCTGTACTTGGTCGAGCGCAGGGGCGTCGTACACGAGATGATGCCTACCCAAGACAAATTATAGTAAAGGTGCAACTTGATCATGAATTTGACGATATAATGAAGAAAATTGCCCGTACCAGATACCTCTCTTTTGAAGGAGTGAGGATCAGTATCTACAGAGACTACCCGGTGGAGGTCTTCAAGAAAAGAGCGCTGTTTACTGAGACAAAAAGAATACTGAAGAATATAGCGAATTTGAGATACGGCTTGCTTTATCCCGCAACATTAAGAGTCACCTACATGAGCAAGGAGCAATTTGTTACAGACCATGAAAAAGCACTGGAATTCGCCAAAGGCATCGGGAATGTGACCGCAGACTGAACAATATACATCACTCCTCAGGAGTGGGACCTCGCCAGGTCTAAAAGGATCTTTAAAGTACTTTTAAGAGCTTTTAGGACGTTTGAAAATTGAAATGGACATTGGAGAAAACCTGGGTTTTTTTTATTCTCGGGTTGTTTTTTTAAATTTCTCCTAATATCTCTAATTTTTTTAATTCATTCTTCGCGTTTAGTATAAATTCTAAGAACAATAATATCACAGTTACGATCAATTGTTACTAATCACTATTATTATTTAGTAATTTCATATTTAACCATACATGTAACTACTAATACTTATTAAATATCAATATTACTATTAAAATTACTAAATCTATATTATTCATAAATATTTTTACCGTGTATGATTAATAACAATGATTAATAACTAACAGTTTCTGGTTAACGTAGAAATAGATTACATACATATATTCCATAGGAATATAAGTAAGAGGTAATTTAGCCCATGTATTAATAAGGGTTGATGGTTTTCCTCTTTATTTTTCAATTAAAAATTAAAAATACATACTTAAAGAAGATATTAATATGGTATTTAGAGAATAATAACGTTGTTAACTTTTACTGTTGTTTACCTTTTTTGGGTTTTTGAAAAAAAAACAAAAATTTTGCAACTCCCAAAGAAGTTATTTGATTGTTAGAAATATCATCTTTTTTTTCTTTTTTTTAGCGCGGAGCTAGGATTTTTTTTCTTTTACAAAGGCTACGGAAATCTTTAGAATTCTAGCCATGCTAGTGTGGCTAACACTAACTACACTAATTGTAGTTGTAGGTTTTTTTCTTTCACCCTATACTAATCAACTATATCACTTTTTTCACTTTAATTATTGTTATAATTTTAAGTTTGAATGGAACTACAAGGTTAATTCAAGGAGATGTGTTCGGAGGAGCGAAGTATGTTATTTAAAATTCATCTATCTGAGGTTCGGGGACAAGGTCAGGTTTTATGTGTTGTACCTTCTGCTCGGCTATAGACCACCCTAGAAACAATATGCAAGATGGTAATATGACAAGAGGGGGTGAAGGAATAACGTTTTGTAGTTGGAATGTTAAGGGAATTAATGAACCAATTAAGAGAGGTAAAGTTTTAACACATTTAAATTCACTCAAGACAGATATAATATTCCTCCAAGAAACACACCTTAAAAAGGAATCACAATATAGACTTAAAGCTAAGTGGATTGCTGAATCGTATCATGCCTCTTTTTCACACAAGTCCAGAGGAGTTGCAATATTAATTCGTAAAGGAATACCTTTTACACATTCATCAACAATAGCGGATATAGATGGTAGATATATTATATTAGTTGGAGAGTTAAATGGGCTAAAAGTGATTCTTCTGATTTTGATAATCCTATGTTTTTTAATAAAACATTTAATATAATTCCAGAATTTACACAATATAAATTAATAATTGGAGGAGATTTCAATTGTACATTAGACTCTTATTTAGATAGATCATCAAGGCAAAAAAAAGTAAAATCTCAATCAAGTGTATTTTTAAATTCATTTATTAATACCACTAATATTAAGGATGTCTGGAGAATTGAAAACCCAACTTGACGGGAATACTCATTTTACTCACCGGTACATAAAACATACTCAAGAATAGATTATTTTTTAGTTGACTCCACGTTTATCCCATTTACTTATAACTCAAAATACCATAATATTATAATCTCAGTACACGCACCTGTAACATTTATGATTAAATTAAATGGAATGGCCAAGAAACAAACATATTGGAGATTTAACCCACAAATATTGAATGAAAGATCATGTCATGAATATCTTATTAAACAGATGCAAACATTTTTCGAGGCAAATGACAACCCTGACACATCTGTCTCTCTTATTTGGGAAACATTTAAAGCGTTTGTCCGAGGCGCATTAATTTCTGCCCAAGTATTTTATAACAAAGAGAACAGGATTAAACAACAAACACTGGAAAGGGAAATAAAGCAACTAGATATAGAAAATGCGAGAATGCCATCTATGTTAAAACATAACAAAATTGCTGTACTGAAATATAAACTAAACAAAATGTATTCAGAACAAGTAATAAAACTTTATCAACATACTAAACAATTACATTTTGAGTTTGGAGACAAACCACAAAAACTATTAGCACGTCAGCTACGAAAAATGAAGGGGGAAAAAATAATTCATAAAATTAGAGCAGATACAGGAGAATTATTAAAATTGCCCAAGGATATAAACGAGAGATTTCTCCAATACTATCATAATCTTTACTCAACTAAAACTGTAGTACAACCAGAAGGAATAGCAGATTTTTTACAAAAATGTAATTTAAAAGGTTTAGATTCAAAAGATAGAGAATTATTAGAAGCGGAGATTACGATAAAAGATATTGAAGAGTCTATTGGATCTTTAAAAAATGGTAAAGCAGTAGGACCAGATGGGTTAGGCTCTGAATTCTATAAAAAAAATTATCATTTGCTTTCTCCACGTTTACAAATGCTGTATGAACATATTTATACTCAACAGAAACTTCCAGATACCTTAAACGAATCTATAATAACACTTATTCCTAAAGCTGATAAGGATCCGGAAGATCCAGGATCATATAGAGCAATTGCACTTTTAAATACAGATCAGAAAATACTAACAAAAATATTAGCGCACAGATTAAGTACAGTGATGAATAAACTAATACACCCTGACCAAACAGGTTTTATTCAGAAGCGGTATTCATATTACAATCTAAGAAGATTATTTAATATAATATATTCAAAGAGAAATATTAATGGAGATCTAGCAATAATCTCACTCGATGCTGAAAAAGCTTTTGATCAGGTGGAATGGCCCTATTTATTTTCGGTGATGGAAAAATTGCAGCTGGGCGAGAAACTTTGTGCATGGATAAAACTGTTATATACCAACCCTACGGCTAGAATATTAACAAACCACAGGTTATCATCTAAATTTAACCTGTCTAGAGGTTGTAGACAAGGATGCCCGTTGTCTCCATTATTATTTGTGCTTGTTATAGAGCCACTCGCAGAAAGAGTTAGGACCCATCCGGAAATATATGGGTATAACACAAAGGATACAGTGAATAAAATTTCTTTATACGCAGATGATGTATTAATTTACATTACAAAACCAGAAATTAGTATTCCAAATTTATTAAAGCTAATAACCCAATTTGGTTCACTCTCAGGATACAGAATAAATTGGAATAAAAGTGAAATTATGCCAATAAGGGAACATAATAAACATATAATACAACAATTTCCATTTAAAATAGTAAATGAAAATTTTTAATACCTAGGCATTTATGTTACTAAGACATATACATCATTATTTAAAGCAAACTTTCCCCCATTACTGAATAAACTACATAAGAATATTCAGTATTGGAAAACACTTCCTATCTCAATGGTTGGCAAAATTAATGCCATAAAAATGATTTTCTTACCACAAACATTATACCTTTTTCAAACAATTCCGATAAGTATATTAAACTTTTTTTTAAAGTTAGATTCCATTGTCTGACTTTATCTGGGATTATAAGAATCATAGGATAAGCAAAAAACATCTGTGCAAATCAAAAATAAATGGAGGTTTGGTTTTACCAAACTTTTTGTTTTATTTTTGGGCAGTTAACATTAAAAATATGAATTTTTGGTTGGAAGAAATAGATCAACAACCAGATTGGTTAAAAATGGAAAAGGAAGATTGCTCACCTTTTGAAATCGGCTCGATACTATTTGCTACTTCTAAATTAAATTAAAAAATTTATAGGGAAAATCCTATAATATATCGTACTATGCGAATTTGGAAACAATTAAAAAAGACATTAAAACTAGATAATTTATCACTTTTTCTTCCAATTGCGAATAACCCTTTGTTTAAGCCCTCATGGTTGGACAAAGGTTTCACACAATGGAAAAACTATGGAATTAAAAAGATGGGACAACTTTATAAGGAAGGCACTTTCATTTCAGGAGTTGCAACAGACTTATGGACTTCAAGTAAATGATTTTTTCAGATATCTTCAACTTAGAGATTACGTAAAAGCAAATACTCGAAATTTTAGAATTAGAAATTCAGAAATTTTTGACGACTGTTGGAATAAACATCCTAATACAGAAAAACTAATATCTTATATATATAATATTTTATTAGACGGTGATATTCCATTGACGGACTTACACAGACAAACTTGGGAAAAATAACTAAATCAAATAATAACGAAAGATACTTGGGAAGAAAGTTTACAACACATACATCAATGTTCATTAAATGCCAGACATTCTCTAATACAATTCAAAGTAATACATAGGTTACATTATTCTAAAACAAAATTAAATAAAATCTTCCCACATATCTCACCAATATGTGATAAATGTCAACATTTAGAAGCTAACTTATCTCATATTGCATAAAAATAAAAAAATTCTGGGTAAATATTTTCACAATAATATCTAAAGTGACTAGCATTCAATTGGACCCGGATCCAAAATTAATAATACTTGGAACATTAGAACTAAATCAAACATTTACATCAACTCAAAGAAACTTTATTGATTATAGTATAATAACTGGGAAAAAATTAATTCTAAAATTTTGGAAAGGCCCTATAACCCCCACAATTAAAATGTGGATTATAGAAATGACGGAGACCTTACACTTGGAAAGAATTAGACTTGTCCTGTTGGACAAACAGGAACTATTCGTCGGAACATGGTCTCCCTTTATTGACTATTTAAAGGGTCAGAATGGTTCAGCACAAGAACCTGACTAACACCCGTGCCAAGGAATAGATGAAATGTTATACTCTGAAATGTACGAATATATCTCGAATGAAGTTTTTTATCGTAGTAAATTATTCCATTCTTCTTTATTATCTCTTTCTTTTTTTTTGTTTTTTTTTTTTTGTTTTGTTTTTGTGTTTTTTTGTTTCTTCTCTTTTTTCTCTTTCTTTCCTTATTTCATCTATCTTTTTAGTTCTATTTAGTTTTTAAATTTTTTTTTTAAAGTATTGGAGACATTGTAATAATAATGGACGATATTAGTAATTTAAAAATGTAAGACTGGTATCGATTTTAATATGATATGTATCTACCTCCAATAAAAAAATAATTTCAAAAAAAAAAAAAAAAAAAATTGAAGATAGACACAAAATGCTGGAGTAACAGCGGGGCAGTCTGAAGAAGGGTCTCGACCCTAAACGTCACCCATTCCTTTTCTCCAGAGATGCTGCCTTTCCCGCTGAGTTACTCCAGCATTTTGTGTCTATAGTAATATGAATTGGACATGCGCTGAGAATTGATGAATAGACCATAGAGAATGGGAGTAAATGTGATTGGTAAGTTATAACTGGTCAAGGACTACAGCTGTCATTGCCTGGGGTTTAGCTAACTACTTTGTCGAAATGAAGGGATAGAGAGTAATAATGTCTGGGTTGGCAGACATCTTAAATCTGAGAGAGAGAGTAAGTTACAAAGAGAACACATAGGAATGAAGGCTGCTTTGTGAGTGATTTACAGTAAGTATGAGGTTTGAACTTCCTCCTGATATAATTATGTCTAAAAACAACCTGTCAGTCTGAAGAAGCGTCTCGACCCAAAATGTCACCTACTCATGTTCTTCAGAGATGCTGCCTGCCCGCAGAGTTACTCCAGCACTTTGTGGGGTTTTTATGTCTTTGTCTTTTTTCCAAGTCTTTAGTTTTATTGTACACACAACTGCAATCTGCAAATGGGGCTTTTGTTTATTCAGCTTTGTTGCTCTATCGCCCACTCTTGTGGGAGTCTATCTTTTGACCGTGTTTTGTGGTAGTTGCTCTAATTTCTCCTTTCTTGCTGAAGTCAGATTTTGTATCAACATGCTCTTGCAAAGAATGATGAAACCTTTGGTTATGTTTGCAAGGGGTGACATTGAAACAGGAGATGTGGAGTCAATATGAACTAAGGAATTGTACGGGTAAAAAGACCCTAATAGGACTTATCTACAGGCCCCCAAACAGTAGCCTGGATGTAGGGTGCAAGTTGAATCAGGAGTTAAAATTGGCATGTAGTAAAGGCAATGCTACGGTTGTTATGGGAAATTTCAACATGCAGGTAGACTGGGAAAATCAGGTTGGTACTGGATCCCAAGAAAGGGAGTTTGTGGAGTGCCTCTGTGATGGATTTTTAGAGCAGCTTCTATTGGAGCCTACCAGGGAGAAGGCAATTCTGGATTTAGTGTTATGTAATGAACCAGGTTTGATAAAGGAACTTGAGGTCAAAAGCCATTAGGAGGTAGTGACCATAATATGGTCAGGTTTAATCTACAATTGGAGAGGGAGAAGGGTAAATCAGAGGTGTCAGTGTTACAGTTGAATAAAGGGGACTATGGAGCCATGAGGGAGGAGCTGGCCAAAGTTGACTGGAAAGATACCCTAGCAGGGATGACAGTGGAACAACAATGGCAGGTATTTCTGGGAATAATACAGAAGGTGCAGGATCAGTTCATTCCAAAGAGGAATGAAGATTCCAAGGGGAGTAAGGGGTGACCGTGACTGACAAGGGATGTCAGGGACAGTATAAAAATAAAAGAGAAGAAGTACAACATAGCAAAGATGAGCGGGAAGCAAGAGGATTGGGTAATGTTTAAAGAGCAACAGAAGATAACTGAAAAGGCAATACGAGGAGAAAAGATGAGGTACGAAGGTAAGCAAGCCAAGAATATAAAGGAGGATAGTAAAAGCTGTAATGAGTGGAGTCGTACACACATCAAAATACAACACATATTTATTAAAGTCCACTTACAGCATTGGTCTGCAGAACGTTACAGTACCTAACAGTCTGAGTTATGTAAGCAAGCTCTTGGTAATATAAATCGCATATTAGGCGGAGCAACTACTAACAAGCACTACAATTGGTTAGTAGGAAATAACCAATGTACATCTTTCCTTGTAGAAACAAAATAAAGCATAGATACGTGGAAACATGGTGGCCAAACAATGTAGTACCCGGAACGTTAATAACGCATATGGGGAAGTATAGATAGTTACACAAAATCACCATATCTAATGGGTGGCCTGCTGACCCGTCTGGTACAAATCCGCATCTCCTCCTTTCACCGGTGAAGTGACTGGGGAGGGAACCGGGGAAATGACCGGGGACCCGCTGGGTGGAGGTGGTGAAATAGGCGAGCTATGCACTGAACGCCGTGGGGAGGCCGCGGGGGACACAGTCTCTGTAGTGGAGCAGCCGGCCCGGTAGTGGGAGGGTATACAAAACGCAAAACCTCTGGATGCGGAGTCGCAGGACGCGATTCCTTCACTGGAAGGAGATGTTGACGGTTGTGTCTGTAAATGGCCCCGCCAGCGCACCTACCCTTGCCTATTTTGCTTTGGAGTTACCCGTAACGCTCACATATGATGCGTCCCAGTACGGGCTTGGTGCTGCTTGCCTGCAGACCACTGCCGATGGCAACTGCAAGCCCGTTTCATATGCCTCTCGCACACTAACTGAGACCGAACAACGTTACGCCCAGATTGAAAAAGAATTACTTGCAGTGGTTTTCGCCTGCATGAAATTCAAATACTTTATTTTTGGGAAGTCTGTGATTATAGAAACAGACCACCAGCCGCTGGTCACCATCTTGAATAAACCCAATCACGCTGCTCCGGCTCGCCTGCAACGGATGATGATGCAGCTGCAGCGTTTTGATTTCAACATTGTCTATAAAAAAGGCAAGGACATGCACATAGCTGACACGCTATCAAGGGCCCCACGCAAAACCAGTTAACAACAACTCTCTGAACAGGACCAGTTCTCAGTAATGAAGGTATCGTATGTTCCTACTGATTGCCTAAGCAGCCTGGCAGAGCACACGGCTGCTGACGAGACTTTACAATTGCTGTCCGCAATCATCCGGCGTGGTTGGCCGGATAAACAACACAGCACCCCGCTCGCGATCTGCCCATACTTCATGATTCGCGAGGAACTGGTGTTACAGGACGGGATTATAGTTAAGGGCCACAAGGCAGTTGTCCCAACTGTCCTCCAGGACAAGTACTTCGCCGCCGTCCACAGGGGCCACCCCGGCGTGGAGGCAACCTTACAACGGGCACAGAGCATGTTTTACTGACCTGGTATGACCAAGTACATATGTGACAAAACTGAAGTCTGCACCATCTGCAAAAGCCTGACGCCACACCAGCAGAAGCAGCCCTTACTGCCGCTCCCGGTTCCTCCTCTACCGTGGTCCACGGTAGCCACCGACATATTCGAATGGCATGGGAAACACTATCTGGTTCTTGTTGACTCTTATTTGAGCTGGTTTGACATCGATCTACTCCAAACCATCACATCTGAAGCAGTTATCCAGAAGTTGCAACGCCATTTCTCTGTGCACAGCTCCCCTGCACGCCTTCTATCCGACAATGGCAGTCAGTTCACCAGCCAGCTTTTCAAAAACTTTGCACAACGATGGGACTTTGGACAAATCACCAGCAGCCCCGAGTTTCCATAGTCCAACGGACTCGCCGAACGAGCCGTCCGAAGCGCAAAACAACTAATGGAGCGTTCTTACCTTGCTAAATCTGAAATCTACCTGGACCTGCTCAATCTAAGGAACATTGCCAGAGATCCCATACTGGGTTCCCCAGCCCAACGACTGATGTCTCGCCAAACCTGTGCTGCCCTGCCTGTACCCCAGCAGCTTTTGCAGCCACAGATTCGTTCTCCGCCTGCGGTCCAGAAACAACTACAATTCAAGCGCGATGCACAAAAACGTTTTTTCGACAAATCCAGTAAGCCACTTAAACCTCTCCAGTGGACAGGTTGTTCGCCTCCAGACCAACAAGGGCTATGGCCGTATAGGGTCACATCTACAGCCCTGCCAAAGAACCATGCTCCTACCTGGTTAGTGCGGACGGGGCCATTTACAGACGCAACCGTCAACATCTCCTTCCAGTGAAGGAACCGCGTCCTGCGACTCTGCATTCAGAGGTTTTGCGTTTTGTATACCCTCCCACTAACGGGCCGGCTGCTCTACTATCAGATACTGTGTCCCCCGCGGCCTCCCCACGGCGTTCAGCGCCTAACTCGCCTATTTCACCACCTCCACCCAGCGGGTCCCCGGTTATTTCCCCAGTTCCCTCCCCAGTCACTTCACCGGTGAAAGGAGGAGATGCGGATTTGTACTGCACACGTGCCGGACAGGTCAGCAGGCCACCCATTAGATTCCGTGATTTTGTGTAACTATCTATACTTCCCCATATGCGTTATTAACGTTCCGGCTACTATATTGTTTGGCCACCATGTTTCCATGTATCTATGCTTTATTTTTTTAAACTCAGATAACGAGATGACGTCGCATTTCGCGCCGGTATCAATCTTATCGATCACAGGCCTGTTATTCACAAACGTGGTCACCTCAGGGTCAAGTTGCTCATTAGAGGAAGGGAGGAGAGAGTGGATGGCTGAACTGTTATCTTCACTTTCAGAGAGTTGAGCAGAGGATGGCACCTCAAGCTCTCGGCTTTCGTTATCAGCAGACTCATGTTGTAACTGGTGCAAACTCGGCCTTGAGATGGATTGAGTCGCACGGGAACGGCAACATTTTGCAAAATGGTTGAATTTCTTGCAGAAATGGCAAATTTTACCATAAGCAATACAGAACTCCCGTCAAATTACAATTAGGACATCGAGCAACAGACCTTCGCTGCTGCCAGGCAGGGGAAGGTTGCGGATGCTTGTTATGACAGGAGAAGTCTGTAAGGTTAACACTGTACTGGGAGCGCTGCTCAGCGGTCGCAGACTTTCTGCGAGAAGCCATTATCTCAGCAATCCGACAGGCGTGTTCGGCTTGATTAAGAGTCAGCTCAGTATTACGAAGCAATTCGTCTCTCACCTTGTCATTAAGCATACCTCCAACGAGTTTGTCGCGGATCAGTTCATCGCATAAATGTAAAAAATTACAGCGTGGAGCCATGTGTTTCAAGTCGCTAATAAAACATTCTATCGGCTCGCCAACTTGTTGAGTACGAGCAAAAAACTTGGCACGTTCGATAACAGAGTTCGAGGGGAGGTCACACAGCTGTCTAAACTTTGCAAGTAGGACACCAGCGTCATCAATCGTTTCTGTTGGCACTAGGATCTGTCCGTTTGCGTCAAAAACAGCAGCCTCAAATGTAAAATGGTCGGTACATTTCATTGTCTCAGGACCAGCCAGGTTTAGTAGCACGGAAGCACGTACATCTGGAGGATCGTTGCGATGAACGAAGCGAATGTAGTGAATGTAGTCGCGCTCGAAAAGGCGCCAGCGTTCAGCAATGTCGGAGTCAAAGATCAGAGGACTAGGTCGGCAAGACGGGTTAGCCATGATAGAGATAACAAGCACATAAAACAAATGTAAAAAAAACAAAAACGGATAAACATGAACGGAGTAGGTAAGACTCACTTCTTGACATCATGTAATGAGTGGAGTCGTACACACATCAAAATGCAACACATATTTATTAAAGTCCACTTACAGCATTGGTCTGCAGAATGTTACAGTACCTAACAGCTACTCAGACTGAATTACGTAAGCAAGCTCTTGGTAATATAAATCGCATATTAGGCGGAGCAACTGCTAACAAGCACTACAATTGGTTAGTAGGAAATAATCAATCTACAAAAGCTTCTTTAGGTATGTGAAGAGGAAAAAAATTAGTTAAGACCAAAGTTGGACCCTTGAAGACTGAAAAAGATGAATTTATTATGTAGAACAAGGAAATGGCAGATGAGTTGAACAGGTACTTTGGATCCGTCTTCACTAAGGAGGACACAAACAATCTTCCTGATGTACTGGTGGCCAGAGGATCTGGGGTGACTGAGGAACTGAAGGAAATGCACATTAGGCAGGAAATGGTGTTGGGTAGACTGATGGCACTGAAGGCTGATAAATCCCCAGGGCCTGATGGTCAGCATCCCAGGGTACTTAAGGAAGTGGCTCTAGTAATCGTGTTCTATAGATTCAGGATCAGTTCCTGTGGATTGGAGGGTAGTTAAAGTTATCCCACTTTTTAAGAAAGGCGGGAGAGATAAAACAGGGAATTATAAACCAGTTAGCCTGACATCGGTGATGGGGAAGATGCTGGAGTCAATCATAAAAGATGAAATAGCAGCACATTTGGATAGTAGTAACAGGATCGGTCCGAGTCAGCATGGATTTACGAAGGGGAAATCATGCTTAACTGATCTTCTGGAATTTTTTGAGGATGTAACTAGGAAAATGGACAAGGGAGAGCCAGTGGATATAGTGTACCTGGACTTTCAGAAAGCATTTGATAAGGTCCTACATAGGATATTAGTGGGCAAAATGAGGGCACATGGTATTGGGGGCAGAGTGCTGACATGGATAGAAAATTGGTTGGCAGACAGGAAACAAAGAGTATGGATTAACGGGTCCCTTTCAGAATGGCAGGCAGTGACTAGCGGGGTACCGCAAGGCTCAGTGCTGGGACCGCAGCTATTTACAATATACATCAATGATTTAGATGAAGGGTTTCAAAGTAACATTAGCAAATTTGCAGATGACACAAAGCTGGGTGGCAGTGTGAACTGCGAGGGGGCTGCTATGAGAATGCAGGGTGACTTGGACGGGCTGGGTGAATGGGCAGATGCATGGCAGATGCAGTTTAATGTGGATAAATGTGCGGTTATGCACTTTGGTAGCAAAAACAGGAAGGAAGATTATTATCTAAATGGTGTCAAGTTGGGAAAAGGAGAAGTAAAACGGGATCTGGGGGTCCTTGTTAATCAGTCAATGAAAGTAAGCATGCAGGTACAGCAGGCAGTGAAGAAAGCGAATGGCATGTTGGCCTTCATAACAAGAGGAGTTCGGTATAGGAGCAAAGGGGTCCTTCTGCAGTTGTATAGGGCCCTATTGAGACCATACCTGGAGTATTGTGTGCAGTTTTGGTCCCCTAATTTGAGGAAGGACATTATTGCTATTGAGGGAGTTCAGCGTAGGTTTACAAGGTTAATTCCAGGGATGGCGGGACTGTCATATGCTGAGAGAATGGAGTGGCTGGGCTTGTATAGTCTGGAGTTTAGAAGGATGAGAGGGGATCTTATTGAAACATATACGATTATTAAGGGTTTGGACACACTAGAGGCAGGAAACATGTTTCCGATGTTGGGGGAGTCCAGAACCAGGGGCCACAGTTTAAGAATAAGGGGTAAGCCATTTAGAACGGAGATGAGGAAACACTTTTTCACACAGATGTTTCTGAGTCTGTGGAATTCTCTGCCTCAGATGGCGGTGGAGGCCGGTTCTCTGGATACTTTCAAGGGAGAGCTAGATTGGGCTCTTAAAGATAGCGGAGTCAGGGGATATGGGGAGAAGGCTGGAAAGGGGTACTGATTGGGGATGATCAGCCATGATCACATTGAATGGCGGTGCTGGCTCGAAGGGCCGACTGGCCTACTCCTGCACCTAAGTTTTATAAATAAGTTATATAAATTTAAATAACTGTTTTGGCAATGTGGTAGACCCCATGTGGTGAAGTTATATTGAGAGTTTTGTTGTATTTATGTGGCAGGTAGAATTTTGGCATCAAAAGCCAAAAGAAAGATAGTCATGTATTTAAAGGTTCAAAGGTCAGTTTATTGTCACATGTACCAATTAAGGTACTGTGAAACTCAAATTGCTATACTAATAAAAAAATATATATATTTGTTTTAAACGTTATAAAATGTTATTGGATTATTAGATTGTTCTCTGCCATTGCCGGCTTTCCATGAGTAAAATAAACTGCTTTGCACTGGAGAGTGATGTTGCCTGAGCCGCTGGGTAGCTCCAGCATTTTGTGTCTTCTATGCATTCTACCATTTGTTAATAGAAAGAGCATTCCCAAAGAATACCTGAGCAGAAAACAAAGAACTGGATTAGGTTTTAAATGATTTTACAGTTTTATGAACGAGTTCAACCTTAAACATCTCGTGTTCGTAAATTTTTTAAAAAGTGAACTTCGGTAAGAACTGAGTGGATAAGGCAGCATCTGTGGAAGGAAATGGGCAGGTAACATTTTGAGGAAGAAGTAAGAGAAGGTCTCAAAGAACTCCCATGAAAGGAAGTTCAAAAAGTGGATACCTTGAAGAAACTTTGCAGTGGAGCAGTAAAATGGAGGCACAAGAGACTGCAGATGCTGGATCTGCAACAAATAGGGCAGGGGGAATCACAGAGGGGAGCAATGAGAGATGGCCTCACGGAACTATGTTTCTGAATGTCGACTCCTGGTGGTCCTGTGAGCATGTTTCTGGGAATCACAAGCATCAAGATTATTGGGTGTAAATCCTAGATCTGCGGTTTTCTGATGCGAGTTCTTGACTCAAATGACTCAGCATTCTGTGGAATCATTTGTAAATTCCCTTCTGCAGTTGCAGATTTCATATTTCCCTTGGGCTTCTGGCTGACCCAGAGCAGTGAGTGTGTCATTTACTGACTGGCAAAGCTCCAAATGAACACTCAGCATTAGAAAATGTCTGAATTACAGTTATTTTCCTTCCATTTCATCCCATCATTCCCTTTTCTTACAGGTATTGTGAAAAACATACGGTGCCAAATTATCTCTGATGTATCGCAGTGGGTGTTCACCACTCCACCACTTCCTATTGTTCAGACCTAAATATTCTATTTGCGAGAGAAACCCATTACATTTCACAGTGCTTCTTATTTCTTGGTTATATTTCATCAAATAAGACTGCTTCCTGTTGTAATGTATTAATGTTGAATGAATAGGGAAATAATATGTCTGCAATAGTTACCTGGATTCTTCTTCTTGCTATGATTACAATCATAATCGTCAAATCCATTCCCTGACACATTACAATTAACTAATCTTGTGGCATTGGGGATGATGCTGAACCAGTCATCGTCCCTGGTGCCACACCGGTAGAGAATGCGGACAAGATTGCTTTGGCTACTTGTGGGATGGAAGCCGCCATCAAAAATTCAAATGGAAGATTGCTTCTGTTTTATAAAATTTTCTTTATGTTGATTGGGCTCCCTTTTCTGGATGTGCCACTCCATACATATGTCCCTATCATCCAGAGGGACCTCTCTTAGTAGGGAAAATTAGATATTAATGGTTCAATAGTGCTTTATTTGTCACACATTTAACTGTGAAATTCTTGTTGCATATTTACCCATGCAGGCGCCGCCATGTTTTGGCACCGTTTCCAAAGTCCAGTCCGCCTGCACGCTCAGTCTACTGGAACAGTTACCGATCGAGATAAGCCTCAGGCTCCTGCATGAGCTGGCCGGATTGGCCGCAAACCGACATCTCTCTCCGAGCCCAGCCATCTTTGTCTCAGGTGCATCACCTGCATCCGACATGGAAGGCACTAGAGGCAATAACCCGATTCACCCTCCTACCAGCCCTTGCTCCTCATGTCCGACATCTCCAAAGGCTCCCTCACGGTACCGCGGACTGCCGTGAAATCTCCTTGACTGAATAATGCCGCAGTCAATGCTGCTGAGCAATTGTACTCTCACAGGTGCCTTTAAAACAATAGAAATTTGCACCTACATAGATCTCCAAGCACTTTTTTGCTTTTAGAAATGTTTAACTGACTAGACATTTATTTTCTGGTCACATTTTCTGGAAATGTGACCAGAAAATGGTGAGAAACTGAGAAAAGATGAACTCTCTCAAGTGCCAGGATTGGCGCTGGGGGGGGAGGGTAAATGTGACATTACCCACTCCCTTGGATGAAGCTCTGATTCCTTTAACTGGCTAATCCTGGCACTTGAGAGAGTTCTTCTTTTGTCAGTTTCTCACCATTTTCTGGTCACATTTCCAGCAATAATTGTCTAGTCAGTTAAACATTTCTAAAAGCAAAAACGTGCTTGGAGATCTATGTAGGTGCAAATTTCTATTGTTTTAAAGGCACCTGTGAGAGTACAATTGCTCATTCAATTAGCTGATATTGGTTTGGCCACTTGCACCTTGTCAGCCTAATGCCAATAAAACCCAAGCATTTGAGCCAGAGGGAAGACAGACCATAGAAACATAGAAAATAGGTGCAGGAGGAGGCCATTCGGCCCTTCGAGCCAGCACCGCCATTCATTGTGATCATGGGTGATCGTCCCCAATCAATAACCCGTGCCTGCCTTCTCCCCATATCCCTTGATTCCACTAGCCCCTAGAGCTCTATCTAACTCTCTCTTAAATCCATCCAGTGACTTGGCCTCCACTGCCCTCTGTGGCAGGGAATTCCACAAATTCACAACTATCTGGGTGAAAAAGTTTTTTCTCACCTCAGTCTTAAATGGCTTTCCCTTTATTCTAAGACTGTGGCCCCTGGTTCTGGACTCACCCAACATTGGGAACATTTTTCCTGCATCTATCTCCAGTCCTTTTATAATTTTATATGTTTCTATAAGTTTCCCCCTCATACTTCTAAATTCCAGTGAATACAAGCCTAGTCTTTTCAATCTTTCCTCATATGACAGTCCCACCATCCCAGGGATCAATCTCATGAACCTACGCTGCACTGCCTCAATCACAAGGATGTCCTTCCTCAAATTAGTAGACCAAAACTGTACACAATACTCCAGATGTGGTCTCACCAGAGCCCTATACAACTGCAGAAGAACCTCTTTACTCCTATACTGAAATCCTCTTGTTATGAAGGCCAACATTCCATTAGCTTTCTTCACTGCCTGCTGTACCTGCACGCCAACTTTCAGTGACCGGTGTACAAGGACACCCAGGTCTCGCTGTACCTCCCCCTTACCTAACCTAACCTCATTGAGATAATAATCTGCCCCCTTGTTTTTGCCGCCAATGTGGATAACCTCACATTTTACTTCGGAGTCACGTGAGTGACTATGTGAAGACCCCGCCAGCACGCATGCGCATCATATCGTCTATCGCATTGCGCAACAACGGGCTGGTGGCGCACTGCTCCACCAGCGGTCAGACCTGAAGGTAAGTTTTTCAACTTTTTTCCAGGTCCATTTCCGATTGCAGGAAGCTCTTGCAGAGTTCCTGCTGGAAGACGTTCCGAGGTCGAAATCCCGGCTCCTCCCGGTAGGTATGTTACAAAACTTACCTTCAGCGGTGCTGCAGTTCTGTCACTGCCCGTGTGCGCGACTTTGGCGCCTTTGAGAGGGGGGCGGGTTTAAAATGCGATATTTCGGCAGCCTGTTCTAAACGATCTTGAACAGGCTAAATAGTTGATGAAGAAAAATCGCTTCGACTGCCGTTTTATTAAGTTTATTAAAATTAGCGCTTTATAATTTAATTCTTGGAGTAAAATTAAAATCATCTTCAAATGCCGTCAATGCCGACAACGGGACGGATTTCACGCACGGGACAAGGCAAGGTACACCGTTTATTTTTTCATATAAACTTGCTTCTTAGGATGCCTTTAATAAAAATTTCAAGTTGTGAAAATGTGATTAGTTAAATATACCAACCGGCAGTATTTTTCCTGCCGATATTGGGGTTTAATTCAGTGCAACCGCAGCGTTCTAAACCAGCGCGTTCCACAAAATCCCACTCGCAAGATGATTTAAATGGCCATTAATTTACAGGAATTAAACACTAAATTCCTTCCATTTGGCCTATAAATTAATGACAATGAGATTTAAAAATAATGTTATATTGTGAATTCTTGTGTGAATGTTATTTGGACACTTAGACTTTTTAAAAATGTTAACTTTTTCTTTAAGAAATGGATAGATATTTGGATCTAGTAATTGAATTTTGTAATTAGCTACAATTGGGTAACTAACTAATTATATGCTTTAATTTCAGGTCATCCAAGTAAGATTGTTTCATATTTGTTTCAGAATGCTTCAATCTATAATAACTGAAAATGTCATTAAGTTCTCTTAATTTTTAAGAAAGTTATGGGCTTTTGACAGCTTTTGTGTTAAGTCAATGGAAAAGCAATAGGGAACAAGATGCTAATTTCCGAGTATGAAAATGGCCATAACTTTGTTAATACTGAAGATATGAAAGTGAATTAGGTGTTAAATTAAACTTATTTTTATGCTTTATCTGATGGGATAAATTGCAGACTTGATTTTTTAAATCTCAAAATTTTGTAACATTGCTACTCCCGGTCGGGGAATCCCTTTCACAGGGACCGGGGGGGGGAGGGGGGGAGAATCCCGGCTGCGAAAACAGCGGGGATACCCCCCGACTATGGATATCGCGGGGATCCCTTTTACAGGGACCGCGGGGAAATCCCGGCTAAACCCGACGGTGAACATCGCGGGGAGGCCCACCCACGGACCGCGGAATGCGGGCGGCGGTCGAATTCGAGGCTTCAGACTGGTGCCGGTAGCACCCAGGCAACCGCGGATGAAGGAGCCGGCTACGGACCATGGGAGAGCGGTGAACCGGTGGCTGTCGGGTTCGCACGGTCGAGCAGGACAGCGACTCGACTTAGGCAGCCCAAGGTAGGCAACCAAACAAAGTCGGAGAGACCCGGGCGGGACGAGCCGGCCAGGGTCCAGGAGGGTTCCCCTCCGACATACCAGGGTACGTCCTTGGACGTTTTACCCAGCCTGATATGGTCCACTAAAACAGGACCATATCAGCACAAGTCCACGGAAGTTTACGGCAGCACCTTTACACAGGGCGGCTCACAAATCTCCCTCTCAATGGAGAGGCGTACATGGGTCAGTGTTGACTGGCCCGATCCCGGAGGAATGTCTATCACCCCTACGCCTCCATGGCAGTAGCAGTTACACTGTATTCATTCACGTATATGGCTGGGTAGGCACCATTATGCTGGTATCCTCTGATTAATTATTTTAGTTCAGGGGTTTGTTCTTGATATCATACATGTATCATCATGCCAGTGGAATGAGACCTGCCATGGCGATCTAGATCCTTGGCCTGGGAAGTCCTATACCGATAAGCCACCTGTGCGAGCTACACATGGTAGTGTCAGGGTAATTCCGATTATTAAAGGGACTGTGGTAGATTCTTCCCCGAGACGCCGAGTTACATATCAATATAATAATTGAATCTTTGAGTTAACTGGTTGGACGTCTCCATTTATGTAAACGCCTTTCCCATGACAAATAACTGGCAGGGTTTTTCCAGCATTTCTCCCACTATGTCTGACATACAGGGGCCAGAGGCACTCCAGTCCTTCGCTGAAGACTGCATTGGCGTCGGGAACGAGCAGGACTAGTACGTGCAGCCTGTTTGGTAAATGAAGATACCAACAGAGCATCAATTTGCACAACTAGTCCTGGCGGCTGCTGAAGGAAGCAACCTGACAAACCCTGACAGAGTGAGTGCCAAGTCTTGGGCATCTGTGTCGGACAAGCTTGCGACTCGTCGCAGCCAAGAACGCTTCATCCTAAGGCATGTCAGGCAGCAGCTCCTGGTTCAGGGCGGAGTGGTAGAGGGTGCTACGGAAGTGCACATGTGCCTGAAGCGACACCTGTTTCAGGGTTGCAATTGTAGTAGTGATGGAGATGGTGCTAAAATACATGCACACATGCCTGAGGCAGCTCCTGGCTCAGGTTGCATAAGTCCTCCCATTCGGATGTAGGAAGGATGAAGCTGGTTGAGGCAGCTCCTGGGTCAGGTTGCATAAGTCCTCCCATTCGGATGTGGAAGGATGAAGCTGGTTGAGGCAACTCCTGGAAGTTCCCCATTCGGCGGTATGAAGGATGAAGATGGAGCCATATCGATGATGCCTCCTGTCACGGATACAAGTTGGTAATATTTACACTTGTTTTGGTACAGGTGACAATAATAACATAAGATTCCGATCTATTTATAAATTCAATGATAACATGAGATTAGTTTATACTGCACAGCAGATATGGTTGGAGTTGCCTTTCAAGGCAGGCTCGCAATTGTGGGAGATGTGGCCTGTTCATTGCCAACAGGTTCAACTCACATGTGCAGTATAGACATTTCTGAATAGGAAATTTCGTGACTGTTTAACTTCCATGGGATCAGTTCCATTCACAGGCTCCGGAGATATTTGAAATTTAGCTGGATGAGGCAATGATACACTCAGAAGCGTTGCAAAATGGGCTAACTTCAGCTCCCAGGTTATTTACCAAATTACTACAATCAGTGCTTCGGCTGCTCAGAGTTAAAAAAAAACAAATGTTATGGCCTAACTGGGTAATATTGAAAATACTGTATTTTGCTAAATTAGCCGTATCAGCCACAAAACTATATTTGAGAAATTGAGTTTCTCATCCATCCAGTTAAATTTAAGTTAAATTTGATACCAACTGAAATTAATGATGATTGGGATACAATGAAACCTATTAATTTGTCTGGGACTCCGCCCTGAGACAAAAGATTAGACCTCTACTATTCCCAGCTGAAACTATCAAAGTCACAATGGTGGACGAACAGTATTCAGCATTGCTCCACTAAACATTTCATCAGTAAATCTTCAGCTAATTACAAACTGATGCTATTACTCAAAGATGGAAAATTACTAATACCATCTCTAGTTACGGAGGCGGATGGGATTAGCATGAGTTATCAATTGTTCAGTTATATGGTATCAACTACCAATGGACACCAGGTGCATTCTGTGCATTAAAGGGTGTGTGAATATGCATAATCTGCATGCACAAGTCCAAGGTTGATACACTTTGGTGGTGATATATGTTAATCACAAGGGTGCAATCAAATCAAAGTATCCGATGATAGTTTACCTAACCTCATTTAGCACTGGTGTATTATCATGTAAAATCAATGACAACACAGAATGGATGTGCGATCACAAAGTATTTAATGACATTGTGGCTCGATGGAACACTAACGATCGAGATGTTTACATCCAGGCTCAATCACCAGTTGCAGAAAATATGAGGCATATCAATGGCGATGGGTGCATTCTCGCTACACTAGGGAGGAATGTTCTTTTATGTCTTCCTCCATTTTGCCTCATCAGACGGGTCTTGCAAAAATTCAGCACGTTTCCCGCTTCAGGCATTTTCGTAGTGCCTGCCTGGCTTATACACCCATGGTTCCCGCTGATGCGGGGAATGATCATAAAACCTTATATGGTTATTTCTGGTCACAAAAATTGTTGGTTTAGCCGTGATGTGGAAACAATCCTCTGCATGATATAATCAATTCATTGACTTACAGATTCTGAGAAGACCGTTCCTGCGGCTCGGGTTGTTAAACCAAAAACCTTGGAAGTGCTCACTGCAGATTGCAGGAATAGCACCAAATAGCAGTATTTCCTCATAAGGAGAAGGGAGGTATTTGTTTTATGCTTATTTTACATTTAAATCGGCACGGATGACTGACGTCTTGAAATTCAGTTTATATGGGATTTTACAATCATTAAGTTAAAGTTCCATTTACTGTGCCTAAAGTGCCTTCTCATCATTTGGCTGCAGGGAGCAGAATCCACTCTGTCGGGTCTCACCCTCTGACATCTAGATTATGAAGGGTATCTTCAACTCAAAACCTCCCAGGCCTAGGGACGCAGAGATATGGGTTGTTAACATTGTGCTACGTCAATTCGCCGGTGGGCTACAGCTACATCCCTGTCCTTGGTCAAACTCACTTACTAGTGATTATGCTCATGGCGCTGAGTTCAGCGCAACGGGTCCAATCATTGCATAAGTTAACACTGGATAGGAAGATCTGCGGGCAATAATAACATTTTATGTTTATGACTTAGTCAAGCAGAGTAGACCAGGGGCATAAGGTCAAACTAGATGTTTGCATATCCCATGGACCTTGGGTTGTGTGGGGTCACACATCTACACCAGAATGTTAAGGTCCCTAAGAGCCTTATAGACTCTGAACTAGCAATATTGTTAGTTACATAAAACCTCGTTAAAAGGTATCACTACAGACCATCTCCAGGGGATTAAACGGGTCTGGCTTATACAGGAGTGAACATTGACATTTTGTAGTCTCACTCCACCAGGGCTGCAACAACCTCAGCAGCAGGGTTATGGACCACATCCTAGCAGCTGCAGGATGGTCAAACAAACGATCTGTCCAAATACTCAGAATAAACCCATTGCCAGATCGGGGGTATTTGCTAACTCTATGTTAGGTCTGTTTCATAGCTTCCTCCCAGTTGAGGAAGGTTACTATTGTCATTATTTGTTCATTAAAAGCATCAACATGTCTATATCTATGTCATGTCTGAATGCATTATTAATGTTCATTCATCATTGGTCAACTGATGCAGTGTATGACGCATGGACTCTTTTCCACGGCATGAAATCACAGAGCTTTAAAATCTTCACGTAGTCACTCACGTGACTCCGAAGTAAAATAGTAAGATTAAACGAGAATTTACCAGTTTGAAATTTGATCTTTATTTTATGAGGAGTTGCGTTGAGGGATTACGTGCCCTCCGCTCCCAACCCTCTATCATAAAGGTCAGTTGGTATTCTAGTTCTCTTATCTTACTATGTTTAGTTCGACTACTGTTATCTGTGATTTCACACCGCTGCTTTGAAGATTGACGCGCATGCGTGCTGGTGGGGTCTTCACGTAATCCCTCAACGCAACTCCTCATAAAATAAAGATCAAACTTCAAACTGGTAAGTTCTCATTTAATCTTACTATTTATCTATATTATACTGCATCTGCCACGCATCTAACCACTCACTCAACCTGTCCAGGTCACCCTGCAACCTCCTAACATCCTCTTCACAGTTCACACTGCCACCCAGCTTTGTGTCATCTGCAAACTTGCTAGTGTTGCTCCTAATTCCCTCTTCCAAATCATTAATATACAGTTGTGGCCCCAACACCGAGCCTTGCGGCACTCCACTCACCACTGCCTGCCATTCTGAAAAGGACCCGTTCACTCCTACTCTTTGCTTCCTGTCTGCCAACCAATTTTCTATCCATGTCAACACCCTACCCCTAATACCATGTGCTCTAATTTTAGTCACCAGTCTCCCATGCGGGACCTTATCAAAGGCTTTCTGAAAGTCTAGATACACTACATCCACTGGCACCCCTTCATCCATTTTACTTGTCACATCCTCAAAAAATTCCAGAAGGTTAGTCAAACATGATTTCCCTTTCATAAATCCATGTTGACTTGGACTAATCCTTTTACAGCTATCCAAATGCTCCATTATTACCTCTTTAATAATTGACTCCAGCATCTTTCCCACCACCGACGTCAGGCTAACTGGTCTGTAATTCCCCGTTTTATCTCTCGCTCCTTTCTTGAAAAGTGGGATAACATTAGCTATCCTCCAATCCACAGGAACTGATCCTGAATCTATTGAACATTGGAAAATGATCACCAATGCTTCAACTATTTCAAGAGACACCTCCCTGAGGACCCTGGGATCCGGCCCAGGTGATTTATCATCCTTCAGTCCCATTAGCCTACCCAATACTATTTCTCGCCTAATGAAAATTTCTTTCAGTTCCTCTACCCCCTTAGATCCTCTGTCCTCCAGTACATCTGGGAGATTGTTTGTGTCTTCCTTAGTGAACACAGATCCGAAGTACCCGCTCAACTCTTCTGCCATTTCCTTGTTACCCATAATAATTTCACCCGAGTCTGCCTTCAAGGGACCCACATTTGACTTTGCTACTCTTTTTCCCTTAACATATCTATAGAAGCTTTTACTGTCCTTCTTTATATTCCTGGCCAGCTTCCCTTCGTACTTCATCTTTTCAGCCCATATTGTTTCCTTCTGCTGTCCTATGAAAGTTTCCCAATCCTCTGGCTTGTGGCTACTCTTTGCTGTGTTATACATCTTTTCTTTTAGTTTTATTCTATCCCTAACTTCTCTTGTCAGCCACGGTTGCCTCCTACTCCCCTTAGTGGGACCAAGTGGGATGCCTCCCTTCTTGTTTTATTCCTCTGTCGCAGGTTCGAGGAAGACTGAGCCAATGGGACAAATGCAAGACCGCCAGTGCCACTGTGCAGTCAAAACTGGTTTTCGGGAAAGAAATGCTAGACACCCAACGCCTCTACATTCAGCCCTCTGTCATTTGATCATGGCTGATCTATTTATTTTTTTTCCCCTCAAATCTAATTTCCTGCTTTCTCTCCATAACCTTTGAAGCCCTTACGAATCAAGAACTATAAAATATCCGCTTTAAAAATATTGGTCTTAGTCTGCATTGGTTCTCAACTCTCCCACTACTGGAAAGATCCTCTACGCATCCACTCCATCTAGGACTTTCATTATTCGGTAGATTTCAATGAGGTTCCTCCCTCATTCTTCTGAACTCCAGCGAGTACTGGCGCAGAGCCAATACAATGTTGTAATGGGAACTCCTTATTGCTAAGTCTTTCCAACATTCTGCAGTTTTCTACCAATCTTGGGGAAATCATTTGTTCACTTGCATAAAACATAACCCATCTAAGGTAGAATTTTGCGAAAGATGCTGCGTTGTCTGGGCAGTGGGGGAGAAAGGTTTCAACATGTTCACTAGTGCTACGCCTCTCTGTTTATTGTACTGTCTGCTTTCTGTGATGTTAGCACCATATTTACATGTTTTAAATTTTAGAGCAGGAATTTACTTGGAGTACGACTCTCATTGTGTCACTAATTAAGTGCAACTGTTGAGTCACAATACTTTGGGCAGTAAGACAGTGTGAGTCAGTTAGATGAATCGGACATCATTCCCTGCTGGTGCATTAGTATATCCCTACATTAGTAGTATGGCATGAACAGTCACCTTTCTCAGATTAAATGGGTTGTTGGATTATCCCTGGCTTGCTTTCTTGATGATAGTAATTTAAACTGTGAGAAAGCCCATCAACGCCTCTAATTCCTAACAAGATTACGGAGATTCGGTATGTTAGAGAGGATTCTCTTCAACTTCTACATGTGTGCAGTAGAGAGCATATTGACTGTTTGCATCACGGCTTGGTTCGGCAACTTGAATGCCCAGGAGCGAAGAAGACTGTAAAAAGTTGGGAACACTGCCCAGTCTGCCACGGGTTCTGACCTCCCGACTTTCGAAGGGATTTACCGGAGTCGCTGCCTCAAAGGTAGCCAGAATCATCAGAGACCCACACCATCCAGGCCACACATTCATTTCACCCCTGCCATCGGGAAGAAGGTACTGGTGCCTGAAAACTGTAAAGTTCAGGAACAGCTTCTTCTCTACAATCTCAAATAAGCTCTGAGCTACAATGACTATTATTGCACTATTATTGTTTGTTTTTGTGTGTGTATGTGAGGGGAAAAAAGTTCAGTGTAATATTTACACACTGTAAATATAGAGATTATATTTAGAAGCAGAAAGGAAAACTTTTTAAAATTGACATGATATAAAAATCACCAACAACAGGGTTGAGAACAGTTGACAACAACCTGGCCCTTAACTCCAAGAAGACCAAGGAGCTCATTGTGGACTACAGAAGGTCTAGGGGCGGCACGCACACCCCCATCCACATTAACGGGACGGAGGTGGAACGTGTTTCCAGCTTCAGGTTCCTGGGGGTCAACATCTCCGATGACCTCTCTTGGACCCACAATACATCAACTCTGGTCAAGAAGGCTCACCAGCATCTCTTCTTCCTGAGGAGACTAAAGAAGGTCCATCTGTCTCCTCAGATTCTGGTGAACTTCTACCGCTGCACCATCGAGAGCATCCTTACCAACTGCATCACAGTATGGTATGGCAACTGCTCTGTCGCCGACCGGAAAGCACTGCAGAGGGTGGTGAAAATTGCCCAACGCATCACCGGTTCCTCACTCCCCACCATTGAGTCTGTCCAAAGCAAGCGTTGTCTGCGAAGGGCGCGCAGCATCGCCAAGGACTGCTCTCACCCCAACCACAGACTGTTTACCCTCCGACCATCCGGGAGGCGCTACAGGTCTCTCCGTTGCCGGACCAGCGGGTCCAGGAACAGCCTCTTCCCTGCGGCTGTTACACTACTCAACACTACCTCGGTGACTGCCAATCACCCCCCCCCCCCCCCCGGACACTCCTCCCACCAGGATTTATTAGATTTATTTACTGCTCATATTTATGTCGCTCTTCTAGGGAGATGCTAACTGCATTTCGTTGTCTCTGTACTGTACACTGCACAATGACAATAAAGTTGAATCTGAATCTGAATCTGAATCATCTAAGGTGTTCCGTTTATTGCTTGAGTGGTTGATGGGCAGAACGTCACATTTGTAGAAGTTATCTTGAGCTGTTAATTGGGGGCACTGCCATTTTCAAGTGTGATTATGGGGGTATTTAATGGAAAAGATTGAGACAATTTGAAGAAATAATAGGAAGGTTTAGGGCCTAGGGCTGTTTCTGAGCAGGAGGGGGGGGGGGCTACAACTGAGAGTGTCTGTACTCCCTGAAGCTGCTGATTGATTTGCACTTTAATAGTGCATGGTAAACACATTGCTGTTCAACCAGATTGATTTTTTTGTCTTCCAGTTAGCTCTTTCAGAAAACTTCCAGAGTCACTCGTGCCTACACTTGCCAAGAATTACAGCTTGCCTTGTAAAGTTTTAATATTCTTCCTCCCACATGATGCTGCTCATCTGAAAAATATCTTTCTCCAGCTGACCTTTTCCTGGTGGAAGAGCAATTCTTTCCATTCACACTAAACATTGTCAAGTTATTAATACAGCCAAGATCAGTGAGGGTAATAAGCTGTTATAACTCTGGATTGATTCCTTTCCTATCGGTTGTAACAAGAGAGTGATATTACTGCACCAGTGAAAGGAAAATGGCTTATTTTATAAACTAGAAACATAAGGATCAGGCACTTAGCAATGATGTTCCTCATGTGGACACTGCAGTATGCCTGCTGTAAGGCAGGGAACGACCCACTCAGAACTGTTCTGCAGAGATGCATGCTGTTGCCTCTGCTTTGTGTGATACGTATAAATGACTTGGACGTAAACGTAGACTGGCCGATTAGTAAGTTTGCAGCTGTGACCAAGATTGCTGTAGTCGCAGACTGTGGGGAAGGCAATCAAAGTATACAGTGGGATATAGATCAGCTATTGAATTGTGCAGAGAAATAGCAGTTAGTTTAATCCGGGCAAGTGTGAGATGTTACAGTTTAGGAGGTCAAATGTAAGGGGAAAATATATCTTGGGGTCCAAGTCCATAACTTTATGAAAGTGGCAACACAAGTAGATAGAGTGGTAAAGGAGATACGTGGTATGCTTGCTTTCATAGGTTGGGGCATCGTGTATACGAATCAGGAAGTCATGATGCAACTTTATAGGACTTTGGTTGGGCCGTATTTGGATTATTACGTACAGTTCTGGGTGCGCCATTACAGGAAGGGTGTGGAGGCTTTGTAAAGAGTGCAGAGGAGGTCTACAAGAAAGATGCCTGGATTAAGGGAGATTGGCTACAGGGAGATACTTAGATTGTTTTTTATCTGGAATGCTAAGGGTTGTGGGGAGGCCTGATTGATGCATATAAATTTATGAGCGGCACAGCGGTCGACAGTAAGAACCTTTTCTTCTGGGATGGAAAAATCAAATATTAGACGGTATATTTTTAAGGTGAGAGGTACAAAGTTCAAAGAAAATGTGTGGGGCATGTTTTTTACAGAGGGTGGTGAATGCCTGGATCATGCTGCCAGGGGTGGTGATTGAGACAGATATGATAATGGCATTTAAAAGATTTTTTGATGGGCATTTGGGTATGCAGGGAATGGAGAGATGTTCAGCACAGACATTGCAGGCTGAAGGCCTGTTCTTGTGCTGTACTGTTCTATGTTCTATGTAACTTTCATAACCAGGGGGTGCCTCAGAGTGCTAAAGACGACTGTGCTCTAGTGAAAAGCACTCGCTGTGTAATATGGTAAATACAATAGCCGTTCAGCAGGCAGCATCTCCCATACATATCAAAAGCCTCTGAAGTTGCTGACATTGCTGAAGGACAAATTCTGGTGGATGTATACTTTGAAGTTCAGGAGAGATTTTATTTTTTCCAAAGAAACCATTCAAACTAACTGCACTTTACCAGTGCAGTGTTCCTTCAGTGCTGCCCTCCATTGGTGCAGTTCTCCTTCAATACTCTCCTTCTGACAGTGGAACACTCCCTCAGTATGGCCAATCCGACAGTACAGTATTCTCTCAGTACTGCCCCTTTGACAGTGCAGGGCACATTCAGAAGGTCAATACAGAGAGTTGGTGGGAGAACCAACTCAATTATCCATCCCCTACAACAATGCGGCACTCTCTCAGTATTTACCTTCTGAAATGTGGTGATCTCTCAGTACTGCTCTTTGACATTTGGTGCCCCTCAATACTCCAACATGAGTGCTAACAAATGTACAGGAGCCCAGACCTTTTCTAATACCAGATAACTATAATTTTTAACTTTGAATGTGAAACTTAAAGAACATGAGCATTGATGAATTTCCACTTCTGTTACATTACTGGAACTTTGAGTCAAACTCACCACATGGATTTAGATAAATTTAAAGCAGGAGGCAATTTCCTCAAATATTTTGGTACTAAATTGTAACAGCATTACTCCCAACATAGAGGGTTAACACGGTGTGATTTAAGTGGGCTGTATTAATGCTGCCAATGTGCAAAAAATATTTTGGTTCCAAAGGAATCCTGCATATCTCCTTTGGTAATTGAATATGCCAATGAGTTCGGAAGCTATAGACCAATTGCGTCTTGATAAATAACAAAACACTAAAGATAGCTGACAGTTTATGTGAATTCTGAACATTGGCAATAGATTGTTACATCTAATTTACCTCAAGGTAGCATAGATTTTATACAGAATTAACATTTTTAAGCCAACATTGAAAGAAATATAATGTTCATAGGCAGTCTCTTTCAATGTACCCATAGTCCATGCAATGCTTCAGTTGAATTTTCTCTCTCACAACCACACACTCCATTAACTGCAGGCATGGAAGTCAATAGTGAGGTGTGGATGGTAGAACCTAAGTTAGAGGTAAGTTATGAACTGGGTGGTGGGAAACTAGTGCAGGATAGGATGTGGTTCAGCAGAGTGTGGCCAGCCAGTGTGGGTGTAGGGCAAGCGAGTATTGTTTGCGCTGGGGAAAGCAAGTACTCCTGTTGCTGGTGGATTGAATGTATATTTGGTAATTTATTGCTGTGCTCTGCTGCTGTAATGTATTCTGGAATCTCTGCAGGAATTGTTGAAATTCATCACTTGAAACTGATCATGCTGTGTGGCAGCAGCATTACCAAGCCAGTATCTTGGAAACCAACAAAAACAAATGAGCGGAGGCCTATAAAATTATCTTTATTACCCAGGGACAGGGTTTACTTGCCGTGGGTGTATCTCATACATAAATCACTCTGCACTGAGGAAATTATTCTCCAAAGTTAATTTTAAAAAATCTCTTAAACAGTCATTTCTGTTCATTTACAGGTACATATGGTTTTCCTGCGTACTTCCATCGTATTGCTGAAGCACAGAGAAGTGACCTGTTTGTGATTAAGGGTGAAATTTGGGGGGATTGATTTAATTCTCCTTAAGATGAATATCCTTCAAACAATGATGTATGCGAATCATTAAAAATCCATGCTGATTCCAGCTAGGAGAGGTGTTCCAACAAACAGCTGAAGGCACAGCCATCGAGTTTGGAGATGATCACAAAGCTGAATTTGGGAGATCATAGAAATCTTGGAATGTAATGGCAGGGCTGCCAACTCTCACAAATTGAGCGTGAGACTCGCGCATTTCACGAAATTCTCGCGCTCTCACGCTGATCACAGAATTTTTCACGCTCAATAATAAATTATATTAAAAAAGAATAAATAAAGAAAGTCACAAACAATTCAATTCGCCCAAGGCTTCCAGATCTCCTCCACACTCACCATCGAGAATAGTTTTCTGTCGGCGGGTTTCCCATGAAGAACGAGCAATTTGATTGTCTTAAGCCCATCGCACACTATTTAAAATGGCAATGTAACTGCAGTACTAATGATTCCATTTGACATTCATGGAACCAAAATCTGCAGGTGCAGAAAATTCAAAATAAAGCAAAAATTTGTTTTAGAGGAGAGTAAAAACCATGAGGGGAATATATAAGGTGAATGCATAGTATTTTCCCTGGGATATGTGATTCAAGAACTAGAGGGCATTGGTTTAAAGTAGGGGTATCAAACAACCGGCCCACTAAAGGGTACAATCCGGTCCGTGGGATGATTTGGGGGCAAGAAAGTAGTTTAGTTTACATTCCCGTGCAGATGGTGTGATAGGTGAGACACAGCAGTGGTCCCAGCACCGGCCCCTGAGGCACCGCTCACACCTTCCACCCTCACCTCCGGCGACTCTGTGTCCATCGGCCGCTCTGTCCACACCCCATGGAGTTTTAACCCCGGCCAGGAGTGGACCAGGTGAGTGGGGGCGTCAGTGCCGCTTCCGGAGCCACGGGGATGAATCTCGGGCTAAGGGGGGAGGGGGGGGATGAGGGAATTGCTCCCCGGACATTGCCAAGTCTCTGAATTTCCGCTCACTTTGGGTGTTGTCGCCACTTCACTGACACACACCCTCACACACAACCTAACACACACTGTTGCACACACCCTCATGCACTCTCTCACACACACCCTCATACATAGAATAGAATAACGTTTATTGTCATTTGAACCTAATTACGTTTCTGCAGTCATACAAACAAGAAAAAAAAACAAGGCACACAATTAACACAATTTACATAAACATCCATCACAGTGAATCTCCAAATACCTCGTCACTGTGATGGAAGGCAAAGTCACTGTCTCTCCCCTGCTCTTTATTCTTCTCCCGATGTTAAAGCCCCGGCGGGCGATGGTAAGTCCCGCGGCCGTTAAAGCCGCGCCGGGCGGTGCAAGACCCGCTCCGGGTCATTTCCAACCCCGCGATTCGGGCGGGAGAAGTTGCCGTTGCGGGAGCTCCGAAAAGCGGTCTCCCACCAGGGACCCGCGAGCTCCCGATGTCACCGTCCACCGGGCCTGTGGCTGGAGCCTCCGAAGCTCCGAAGTCGGGTCTCAGCCACGCGCCACCACAGCTCTCCACGCTCCGAAGCCGGCCAGCTCCAGGATGGTGAGTCCGCAGGCTCCGCGACTGGAGCCCCAGGTCGTTCCCGGTTGGAGGCCACTCCACCGTGCTAGGCCCCAACGACAATGGAGACCCGACAGGGAAAAGGTCGGGTTCCCCGTACAGGGAAGAGATTTAAAAGTTTCCCCCACCCCCACCCCGCGCCGCCCACATATACACAGCTAAAAATAATATATAAACTACAACCAAAACATGCACTTAACAGTGCAAAAAGAAGAAAAAGACAGACGGACTGCAGAGGCCGCTGCCGCGAGGCGCCGCCACTTCCGGAATATCCAGAGAAAACCCATGTGGTCAGAGGGAGATACATTCTCATACACAATCTCACACCCTTACACACACACCCTTACACACACACCCTCACACACACACTCACTCACACACAACCTAACACACACTGACACACACCCTTACACACATACACACTGGCACACACAAGGTTTAAAGGGATATGGGCCAAATGCAGATAAATGGGACTAGTTTAGATGGGGCATGTTGATCTGCATGGACAAGTTGGTATGAAAGACCTGTTTCCATGCTGTAAGACTATGACACTTTGTAGAAAGGGTGCAATTGCTCTGGATTTTATCCAATTTAAAGCATAAATGTTGCATTCAAGTGTAAGTTAAAAGACTCGCTACAGTATGCACCGAATTGCACAATTTCAAGCTGAAAAATGCAAAAGCTCCCTACCATAGGAGGGGGCACACCCCCCTTCCACACCCTTCCCCCCTTCAAGGATAAGAATTTTAAACTTGAGACAACATGAGGTGAGAGGCAACTGAGACTGTGCATTCAGACAAAGAGCAACAGAACTATGAGCAAAGATACCCGCCTAGGAGTTAGACTGCTGGCTCATGCAGGTCTCCCAGAGTCAGGCCTCTCTTGTTGCACCATCCCTCTTCCCATGGATTGGAGTACCCGTTCTCTCCCACCTTTCATTTAGCTGGTGAACTGAGAGAGTCACTGGTTGCATCACTGAACTACTGAATGACTCGTGTTAGCGAACAACTGTTTCTTCATTTTTAGACAAGGTTCTAGTATTCAGGGACATTTGTTAACTTTAAAGACGATTAAGCATTCTCTGATTATCATTACTATCAACAATCATACACAAACAACAATTACTGCTGTGAATAGTATTACACATAGCAAAAACATCAATCATTAAAAATATAGAATTATAACAATTCCATTTGATGTCTAATTAATAATACTCATATTTATGGTCATGTGGTAAGTAACTGGAGAATTCACAACATTGCATTCTCTAACTGGCAGGGATGACAAAAGATAAGTGCCTTCCTCCCTGCCTCTCTCTCTTCTTTGACCATGATTACCTTAGAGCCAATGCATCATAGTATCTTATCTGATTAATTGGGGTCAAGGAAAGAGCGTTCAGCCCGCGGCCCTCTTTCCACCAATCTTTCCACCACTACGCAAGAAGCGCAAGACGCGATTGTATGCAGATGCCGAGAAGTGTGTTCAACTCTGGCTGAGCAAGTTCTAATCTTGTGATGTGGACTCGATCAGAAGATCCGAATAACTGCAGTGTTAATTAGAATAGCTCCTCAGAACTTGACGTTCCATCATTTCCTTGGATCTCATTCAATAGCTTTTTTGATTAGCAAAGTGTAATATATTGCAGAAATTCTGTTAGCCAAGCCTGTTCAGTGAGGTCAGCTTATCAGCTTGAACCTCCGTGAAATGGATTCCTCTCACTCTAAACTTTATCACAGATACTTGTTTAGTTGATAAAAGTTGAAAGCTAGGAATTTCTTTCTAATTTTAACTATTTATTTCCAACCAACCTACAATTACACAAATGAAATGCTTGGGTCAATTGTCAATGAATATCCACATCCATTAACAGTGGAAAGAATCTTTGTAAACAATTCTTCAGGGTAATAATATTGCTAAGAACGAAACTGGTCACTGATAAATGAAGGTAACCATATTTTAGTGAAGGCATGTTTCGACACAACAGCAACACATTATCAGATTGCGGATGAATGAGTCTCACAATAGCAGACTGCTGGAAAAGTAAGAATAGGAGGAAGAGATATCAATGCAGGTCTGATCATGGCCAGTCTTCTAACTCATCCATTTCCACCCTTCCTCCTTTCTCAAGTGCCCATTGTGAGCTTTGAAAATGTCCTTATGGTTTCCTCCTTCCACACAAATGTGGACGTGCTGGTGGTGGAGCTGGAATGATACAGTTAGTGGGGACCTTGCCACAAGGTGGATCTGACATTCCCAGGTGGTCTTGGGAGGGGAACCCTCTTCTTCAAAATCACTGGCCTGTAGTGGTGTGCGAGGGCATTGTAATGCTTTGAGAAAGAGCTTAAAACGGATGCTAAGGTATGAATTTTCACCATTCCGCCTGTTGAGTGATTATTGTTGCAGAAGATAATTTTGCTGATCTTTCTTGAATATGAATAAAGTAGCATGGTGGCCTAGCGGTAGAGCTACTGCCTTACAGCGCCAGAGACCCGGGTTCGATCCCGACTACGGGAGCTTGTCTGTACGGAGTTTGTGCGTTCTCCCCGTGACCTGCATGAGATCTTTGGTTTCCTCCAACACTCCACTTTGTAGGTTAATTTGATTGGTGTAAATGTAAAATTATCCCTAGTGTGTGTAGGGTAGTGTTAATGTGCAGGGATCGCTGGTCGGTGCGGACTCGGTGAGCCGAAGGGCCTGTGACCTTTGGACCTTTACTTCCACCTGTAAGGTCTGACAAGATCTTCATCTTACGACCACATCCAAACCATTGGTCCAGCCAGTACAGCACTTGGAGAGCACTTGTCCAAGGTGGAATATGTTCTCGAGTGTCTTTTGTGATGCTTGCACCCCAGCACTAAAGTTTTTACTGTGCTAAATTGACTTTGAATTGGAGCAGTTCGAGCCACTGCAGCACACATCTTAGCTTTTAATTGGAGAGACTCCAAATATAGGAACTGTTCTGTTTTGAGCTAAGAGGTGTTGAAAGTGGTGAAGATGGAGAGATGATGGCTAGAGAAAAAGATGGTAGGGAAAGTATTACCTGGGTTGGGAATGATCTGGCAGGATGAATGTCTGGGTCTGGATTTGTGGGAGGAAGGTTGGAAAAGATTTGGGCTTGGAGTCAGGGTTGAGCGGATGGATGTCTGAAGATTTTAGGCCTGGTGTTGCTGGTGAGCAGATATAAATAGGGGGAATATGCAGTCATGAGACTTGTGCACAGAGGGAACTGGATACAAGATACAAGATACAAGATACATTTATTTGTCACATGTGCCAGTGAAATGTGTGATCACCATACAGCCATACAATAAAAATAAAGAACACAACACACGATAGAGTTCAACATAAAACATCCCCACACAGCAGAATCAAAGTTAGCCACTGTGAGGGAAGGCACCAAAGTAAGTCCTCTTCCTCTAATGTTCCCCAATGTTCACCCGTGGTTGGGGCCTCCCCGAGCCCACCGCAGTTGCTGCTACGGGCGGCCCGATGTTCAGGCCCGCTCGCCGGGGTGATGTAAGTCCGACGTCGGGGCTGGGGGACCTCAGCGGCCTGGACATCAGAGTCGGCCACCTCCTACCGGAGTCCGTGGCTCCCAAAGTCCGCAGGCCATGCTGGGCGGAGATTCAACGCTGGCGGCCCTCGGTAAAGGGCCCCAGAACTCCGCGATGTTGTTCAGCACCGGCCGCGCTGGAAGCTCTCTCAAACCGCAGCTCCACGATGTTGGAGCAGCGGCCCAACGCTCCGGAGCTCCAAACGGCGATCCAGGTCGGCATCGCCCGCTCTGCGGTGAATTCAGCGCTGCGCCGCCGCTGTTGGAGCTCTGGTCCGGTTCCCGGCCCCCGGCAGGATAGGCCGCTCCGATCCAGGTGGTAGGCGGGGGAGGAGGGGGGTGAGGACGCGACTTGGAGAAATAGTCACGTCCCCGCCAGGAAGCGACTGGGAAACAGTTTCCCCCTTACACTACCCCCCTCCCCCACATAGAAAAGTCAAAGATTCCCCCAAAAACAGACTTTAAACTAACTAAAAATTAAGAAAAAGATTGAAAAGACAAAGAGGCTGTAGGCAGTGGCTGCTGTCAATGCGGCGCCCCTAGTGGAGAGTGACATGTTAAGAGCAGTGGAAAAAATCAGTGGATTGAGAGTGAGATTGGCGAATTATTAGGCAGTGACAGCAATGTGGATGTACATGGACCCAGAGGATAAATGAGGGACAGTGATCCTAACCCCAGCAGTGTTATTTGTGTTACTAGACCTTGGCTGTCTTGGGAGTGACCATCAATCATTGCTGTTAGGCCAGCATTCTAATTTCTTCCACATTGCAATGGGAACAACATTGCAATGTATCCAGCGTTAGACCACATCAGATGCTTGAGTGGAGCTTGCATTGAGAAGTGCCCGGTTGAATTTCTGGGGTTATGCAAAACTACCTGAATTATTCTGTATCATTATTCTGTATCATCGTGAAAAAAGGGATGGTGAAAATCAGTTGCCGAATGCTGAGATAAACATTATTTCTTTCATTTTTCATATGTTAGTGAATTCCCCATTTATGCCAGCTGATTCTTTATGAAATTGCATAAGTAAACCAATTAAAAATTAGTTTCAGGGACTGGACATGAAACATTTAGCCCTGGAGATGCTACTCAATCAGTTGAGTTCCTCCAGCAATTAGTGTTTTGCTCAAGATTCTAGCATCTGCAGTTTCCTATGGCTGCTCCAGTGGTTTCATTTTGTTCCACATTCCAGCATTCTCTCTTGTGTCTTAACATTAATAATCCCTGATGTAAGAATATTCTGTCTAAAAGAAAATAATTAACTGGCAGAAATTGGGCAGTCTTTTTTAAACAATTAAAACGTTATGGGGTTGCTGTGATTTAGGAGAAAGTGTTGAGTTAGATATATTTAAGTGGTAGGGATTATTTACTCGTTAAATCCAGGTTAACAACCAGCAGCTGGGCAATAAATAAATACTGAAAGTGCATTGAAAGTTTAATCATAGGCTGAAAACATTTTCCTTTGGACATGCAGCAGTAAATTATGACAGTGTCGGGTTTTTTTTAAATGAAGTGTTCAATTTCTTAGATCACCAGGGCTTGTTTTCACTTGCCCAGGCAGGACATTAAGGCACAACAAAACACACATGGACCACAGCTGTGACAACTTGAACAACTTGGATGAATCATGATGAACGGTGCCACAATATGGCGACTCTTGGAGGCTGTCTCAGTGTACTATTCCTATACACTTAACTGAGATTGTGCTTATGGATAGTAATACTTTTACTGAACTGTATGCAAGAAAAAAAAATCATTGTACATTGGTACAATGTACCACTGAACCATTGAACAGATAAATAACTCAGCCAGGTGAAGATTTCCAGAAAAAGGGGTCACAGATTAAGGATAAGGGGGAAATCTTTTAGGACCGAGATGAGAAAAACATTTTTCACACAGAGAGTGGTGAATCTCTGGAACTCTCTGCCACAGAAGGTAGTTGAGGCCAGTTCATTGGCTATATTTAAGAGGGAGTTAGATGTGGCTAAGGGGATCAGGGGGTATGGAGAGAAGGCAGGTACGGGATACTGAGTTGGATGATCTGCCATGATCATATTGAATGGTGGTGCAGGCTCAAAGGGCCGAATGGCCTACTCCTGCACCTATTTTCTATGTTTCTATGTTTCTATAAGATTGAAGCAGTAGAAGCACCTCTTCCAGTGACACTTTACTCCTGTTGTGAATTGTCTCAGGTTTCTAAAGCTCTCTGTTCCCAATGTCACAGGGAGGAATTGGAAGAACCTCCTGTAAATACCTGCCCCACTGCCGGGTTGCTGGTTTCCCATCCATTGCCCTATATTGATGAGCAATCTCAGCGTCATAATTGTTCCTCACTGGCCACTGGCTCCTGGATCCTCCAGCATACACCACAACATCCTCCCTCCCACCCCCACCCCATAATTTACAACTTGTAAAGTTCTTGCCCTTGGTTTAAATCTTTCCATGGCAGCTACATCATTAAGGTTTGCAACTCCCCTTCCTTTCACACTGTATTTTGGGCACTCCTCAACTGTCTGATAATAAGTGCATAGAACTTGCACTTCTCATTAGCTCTGATGAATTTCCTATCTAAACCCACTCACCTCTCTCTTTCTTTAAATGTTTTTTAAACATCCTCAATTTGGATCAAGTCCTTTACTACTCAATGTCCACATTCCTGTTGCCACCTGTCACATTTGCTGAGTTGCTCTGATAGATATTAAACGAGGATCCATCTGCCTTCCCATTAGGATGTGAATGATCCCAGGGCATGATTTTGAAGAAAAGTGGGGAGAATTTTCTCCATTTCCTGGATGATTTTTATCACTTATTAAACCTTGCTTGCAAGCTGACTAGCCATTATAATGTAGCCTTTTTTGTGGGAGCTTACTGTATGTATCCTGACGATGGGCTGATGATCGTACATCAGAACTGGTCAGTCTGACAAACCGAAAAGACCAGCTATGTGAAACTGTTGACTTCAGCAGTAAGGTTTGGGCCAGATGGAAAATGAGATGCTATTCTTCATGTTTATATTCGCTTTGTTGAAACAGTTATATAGGCCCAAGAGTATAGAGTGAGAATAGTGAAGCAAATTAAAGTAACAGGCAACTGCAATCTCAAGGTGAGCCCTTGTAGACTGAATGGAGATATTATGCAAAGTAGGTACACAATCTGCTTTGGTTTCCCCATTGTAGAGGAGAAAAACATTATGAACACCAGCTTGTAAGAAATGCAGGGAATTCACTGGAAGGACTGTTTGGTTCCTGGATGGTAGTAAAAGGTAATGTTTTGCATTGCTATTTGTTGCATGGGAAGGTGCTGCTAGGAGTGGAGTCGTTGGTGAAGATGGAAAGGTAGAATAGAGTTGAACGGAATATAGTCACTTAACATAGAACATAGAAGTAGAACAGCACCGCACAATAACAGGCTCTTTAGCCAACAATGTATATAGCGAATATGATGCTAAGACTATCGTTTATCTACCTTCACAAAATCCATATCTCTCCATTTGCTGCATTTCCATAAGCCTGTCCAAAAGTCTCATAAATGCCACTATTGTATCTGCCTCAACTATGATCCCTGGCAGCAAGTTCCAGTCACTCACCACCCTCTTGATAAAAGTGTTTCCCGCAGAGCTCCTTTAAACTTAAGGGGCAGGACAGGAAGGCCTGATAGGCTAAACTGCATTGATTTGAATGCAAGAAGCCTGACAAGTAAGACAGATGAACTTATGGTCTGGATACACACATGCAATTATGATATTATTGCTAATAAGAATGTTTAATTTTCATATGCACCATGAACAGAATAGTGACATTTTTATTTGCTGCAACTTGACCCATTAATGCAATAAATAAATATACAGTAATCAATAATATAATAAATGATCACCAATACCTGGTAACCAGATCATAATAGTGCAAACCAACGTGTGTAGTTCAATCAAAACAAAATACATAGTGGATTGCTGGTGAGGTAGGGATGTGGTTAGGGATGTAAAATGCGGTTCAAGAGCCTGATTGTTGATGGGAAGAAGCTGCTCTTGAAATTGCTGGTCATGGTTTTCAGACTCCTGTACCTTCTTCCCGATGGTAGCAGTGAAAGACGAGCATAGCCAGGGTGGTGTGAATCTTTGATGATATTAGTTGTCTTTTGAGGCAGCATCTCTGGTAGATCCCTTTGATGATGGGAATTGAATGCCCGTGTTGGACTAGACAATATCCATCACTTTCTGCAACCTCCCTCATTTCTTGAGCCCAGCTGTAACGCAACCATTCAGTATATTCTCTACTGTATACCTGTGGATGTTCAATAGGCTATTCAGCAAAATTACTGAAATATGGTTAGGGAATGGGCAGGAATAGCAGACTCGGGGATACATACATTGTGGGTATAATAGGAGTAGAGGTCAGAAAGGAGGCGAATGACAATAAACTCTTGACTTGACTTGCGAATATCATTTTTGATTAGTTAGTTAGAGTCAGTTAGCATTAGAGAAGCAAATATGTCCTGGTCACGGCCAGATATGGGAATATTTGGATTGTAACTTCCCTTGCATTCTTCTTCTTCTTGCGCATGGCGTGCACAGCCTAAAGTTGTAGATCAAGTGGCATGAAAAACGATATCTATTTGTTTGTGCACCTTGGGTTGATTGCATTAGTCAAAACAGGGTGGACCACGTGAAGGTTGCAATCTCCCACCCCTTCCTTACATTGACATGGTCAGGATGGATTTGATTGAGAAGAATTGTTTTCTGAAGCAAAATGTAAATACCCTGCAAGAAAGGCCAAGTGGTTGAAGTGAGTTGAGGAGCACTTTGTGATCAATAATCATAATTCTAGTTGTTTTTAAATAGTTATGGTAAAAGGTCATCTGGACCGCAAATTGAAGTCCTAAACTGGGGCAAGGTATTTGATGACATTAAATAGGAAATAGCGAAGGGCGATTGGTAGAGGCTGTTTGCAGGTAAAGGGTCTTCCAGCAAATGGGAGACTTTTAAAGTTGATCTAGGGAGAGATCAGGGGCAACATGATCTTGTGAGAGCGAGGGACAAGGATGCCGCATTAAAAAGAACCCAGACTGGCGATATCCTCATCTGTGTGATGAGAAGTGTCCATGGACAGAACCGGCTTGATTGGTTGAGGTCATGGCCGGGACGGTGGTGAACGAGTAATAATGAAATTGTGCTTCTCTCGCTGATGAAGCTGTCTCTGTGTTAATGATGTTTACTCCTGACACGCTTTTATTTGCAGTGCACGGCCAGGCATCATTATTAACGTGGGTACTTGCTCCAACCGCTCTGATTTACGAGGCAACAGAATGTTATTAGTTTTTATCATCTGATGAAGACAATTCGCACGGACGGAAACAACACTCTGCTTGGATCCTCGGACTGGTTTTCTGTCCATGCATATGGTGGTGGTGGAGAGGGAGACGGACATGTCGTCAATAAACGCAAAATTATGCTTTCCTCCATGAGTATCAGCATTAGTCCGATTCCTCATGCCGTCCTGGTCTCGGGGCGCTGGAACCGCTACCTTCCTCCCAGGAGCGTCCCAACACACCCAGGCATGAAGCAAAGTACCCAGCTCAGGAACTGGTCTCCACCACATCTAATCACTCCCACCCCGCTCCTGTCCCTCGTCCCTCATCTCTCCATCCTGCTCATGCCTGTCAACCCGCCCAATCACTCCAACCCTCCCATCACCCTATCCCACTCATCCCAACTCCCCGTCAACCCTCTCAATCCTCAGATTAGGAACATGGAAGATGCAACGAGACCCAGGTGTGCTTGTACATCAGTCACTGGAAGTAAGCATGCAGGTGCAGTAGGCAGTGAAGAAAGCTAATGGCAAATTCACTGGAATTTAGAAGGATGAGAGGGAATCTTATAGAAACATAAAATTCTTAAAGGTTTGCACAAGCTAGATGCAGGAAAAAATGTTCCCGATGTTGGGGGAGTCTAGAACCAGGGGTCACAGTTTAAGAATAAAGGGTCGGCCATTTAGGACTGAGATGACGAAAAACGTTTTCACCCAGAGAGTTGTGAATCTGGAATTCTCTGCCACAGAAGGCAGTGGAGGCCAATTCACTGGAAGTTTTCAAGAGAGAGTTAGATTTAGCTCTTAGGGCTCAAGGAATCAAGGGATATGGGGGGAAACAGGAATGGTGTACTGACTTTAGATATGATTGGGTTGAAGTGCTGTTCCTCCAATTTGTCTGTGGCCTCACTCTGACAATTGAAGACGCCCAGGACACAAATGTCAGTATAGGGATGGGAAGGGGAGTTACAATGTTTGGCAACTGGGAGTTCACTTAGGCCAAGGTGGATTGAGCGTAGGTATTCATCAAAACGATTGCTCAGATGGTGCTTTGTCTCGCTGATATATAGGTGTCCACACCTAGAACAATGGATACAGATGAGGCTGGAGGAAGTGCAAGAGAATCTCTGCCTCACCGGAAAGGACTGTCAGCAGAGGGTCCCTATATTGAGTCGATGGAGGAGGTATAGGGACAGGTGTTGCATCTCCTGCAGTTACAAGGAAAAGTACCTGGGAAGGGGGTGGTTTGGGTGAGAAGGGAGGAGCGAACATAGAAACATAGAAAAATAGGTCCTTCGAGCCAGCACCGCCATTCAATATGATCTTGGATGATCATCTAAAATCAATACACCGTTTCTGCTTTTCCCCCCCATATCCTTTGATTCATTTAGCCCTAAGAGCTAAATCTAACTCTCTCTTGAAAACATCCAGTGAATTGGCCTCCACTGCCTTCTGTGGCAGAGAATTCCACAGATTCACAACTCTCTGGGTGAAAAGGTTTTTCCTCATCTCAGTCCTAAATGGTCTACATCTTATCCTTAAACTGTGACCCCTAGTTCTGGACTCTCCCAACATCGGGAACATGTTCCTGCATCTAGCCTGTCCAATCCTTTAAGAATTTTATATTATTTCTATAAGATCCCCCTCATGGAGGTTGTGGGGAAAATGGTCGCTGCGGAAATTGGAAAGGGGTGGAGATGAGATGTGTCCAGTGGTGGGATTCTGTTGGAGGTGGCAAAATGTTGGAGGATTATATGCTGAATTGCGACGGCTGATGGGGTGAAAGGTGAGGACTAGAGGGACTCTGACCCTGTTGTGACTGCGGAAAGGGGAAGCAAGAGCGGAGCTGCGGGATACTGAGGAGACCCGTGTGAGGGCCTCTTGAAATCCGCTGTTACTGTTAAGATAGCGAGCATTATTTTACATTCCCTGGTTTAAAGTAGTTTTTTTTTAGTAAATGTTAGCTTTCAAAACAAAAAAAGATGCTGGAAATATTCAGCAGGTCTGGTAGTATCTGTGGGAATAGAATTTATGATTTTTCTCTCCTGACCTGCAGTGCATTTTCAGTATTTTCCATTTATCCTTTAGATTAGTATCATCTTTGATTTTTCACACACTGTCCTCAGCAATTGTTCAGGCTGAATTTGTTCCAGTGTGTTCGGATAGGTAAAGATAGATGCAAGGCGCTGGAGTAACTCAGCGGGTCAGGCAGCATCTCTGGAGGAAAAGGAGAGGTGACGTTTCGGGTCAGAATCCTTCTTCAGACTTCGGACCCAAAACGTCACCTAGTCTTTTCCTTCGAAGAGATGCTGCCTGACCCGCTGAGTTACTCCATACAACATTCAGTGCAAGACATTACATTAAAGTCTGATTAAAGATAGTTCAAAGGTCTCCGATGAGGTACATGGGAAGTCAGTACTGGACTCTGGTTGGTGGGAGGACTGTTCAGTTGCCTGATAACAGCTGAGAAGAAGCTGTTCCTGAATCTAAAAGTATGGGTTTTCAAACTTCTGTACCTTTTGCCTAATGGGAGCAGGGAGATGGAGGAGTGACAGGATTAAGATTGGTCCTTAACTATGCTGGTGGCCTTGCCGAGGCAGCTTGAAGTGTAGATAGTCAATGGAAGGGAGGTTAGTTGGTGAGATTGTCTGGGCTAAGTCCACAACTATCTTCAATTTCTTGCTGTCTTGGATGGAGCTGTTCCCAAACCAAGATGTGATGTATCCTGATAAAATGCTTTCTATGTTGCATTTGTAGAAGTTGGTGACGGTTGTTGTGGACATCCAGAAGAAGTGGTCGCTTGGGAGGGGGGAGCATGCGGGAGAGGTAGTATTGTTGTTAGTCATAGCCGCCGGTCGTGGTGGGGTAAGGGACATGCTGGAACTGGTGGTGGCCACGACAGCAGACGGCTGGAACAGTAGAGGTGGAGCGAAAGGATCGGCTGGTGGTGGACGTGGTTCCTTCACGGCCAGCAAGTGTTGGCGGCTCCGACGGCACAAGGCGCCATCGATGTCAACAAGGTAAGTTCGGGGTTCTTCGGATGGGCCAACAACGCAACCTAGACGGGAATGTCCCACAGTAGTTTGCAAATGGACGACTTGGCCCGGTAGTAGTGGTGTAAGTGGTTTGCTGGACTTGTCATGAGATCGATTCTGGATGTCGTGTTTCTCCTGGATGCGCTTCTGGATCATGGCTGGCTTCAGCACCTGTGGCACCAGCTTCTGCTGGGCAATTGGTATCGGAGGTCTTGTTGTCCTGGACACCATTTACATGATGTCATTAAGCTTGGAGTAACCCACCGCGTCCATTTACCGGTTTTTATTTCTGTTTATCAGTTTTTTTCTTGCCTCGCTATGGCTCAATCATGCAGTAAGCCGGCACAGCTTATCTTTGATTCCGACATCGGTGAGCGATGGAGGCGTGGGTTCGTATCCCACTTCTGACACCATGTAAATAAGCAATCTACACAATCTGAAGTTCAAGATCATCTTTAATCAGTAACCATATTATAGCGGTACAGCAGGTCGTTAGTTGTTAGTTCATCGTTACCGCTTCCAAGACTGACTAGTGTAGGAAGTGGGTGTTAGTATGAATCATACAGTAAGGTGGGGTTAGTGATGCTATTCTACTATGATTGGTTCACATGCAATAACCAATCTACATGCGTAAAAGACTAAGGGATATCGGCAGAACATATTTGAGTGGCAGTAAGAAGAGGGATGTAGCCAAGGCAAAGAAGGCCGAAGCAGAAAAGGAGAAAGGTGCATTAGATAAATATTTCAGCAAAACTATCTCAGAAAGTGCAGATGAGCAAGTGGAGCCACAACACAGTGAAGATGATGACACCGAAGGAAGCCAGTCTGAAGAAGTTATGCAAGACAATCAAAGTGGGAATTTATTTACTGAAAGTGAAATCGGCCATTTCAAAAGTGTATTTGACAAACAAGGCTGTTGACATGACTACTGGTACCTCTGAGGCAAGGGAGAATGGGAATTCAAAATCTTCCAGTTTTGTAGAATTAACAGATGATCCTGCAACATGGCCAGAAATGATAAGTCAGAGTGTCAGGGACTATTTAGTGAAAAAAGGACCACCTGCAATTATAGTAGAATTTTTTCCCAAGAATGAGAGTGGATCACGTTTTTCAAAATTTCAAAATTTCACTGCAAAAGAAAACTGCCAAATGGTGAAATTGTAGATCTTCCATGGCTAATATACTCTGTATCAAGTGATAAAACCTTCTGTTACTACTGCAAGCTTTTTGATAATAATGCAGCAAGTGCACTTGCAAGTTGTGGTTTTAATAACTGCCCGAACATTCATACAAGTATGAATACTCAGTATATTCATACTGAGTATGAGAACTCCAAAAAGCATTGGACTGTTTTTTCGCCAATGGTTATTGGTTTTCCCGGATCTAGTTAATGAAATTACTTTTTTTTCATTTCACAGTCACTAAAACAAGTGGTAGTGTTTTCAGAGGTGATCCACACCTTTTGTTACTTGTAGGCTTACATGTATGCAATGTTATATTAAAATGTAGCTTAGATCTGTTTGGTCCATTAACTCACTTGCACTTTTTAAGCGCACATTTTGATTACTTTCCATTCTACCATAGATATAAAGTCTATAATAGACTTTATTTATATTTCTATGATTCTACAGACCTTGGCTGGGAACTTGGGGCTCACCAGAATTGTTCCCAATTGGGCCCCGCTCCTCCTAAGGCCGGCCCTGCCCACAGCAACCGTCCTCCTTTGCAAACTTCAAGAGTAAGCATTTCCTGTCTCCAGCACTGCACCTCCGCACCCTCCCCTCACCCCCAACCCCCATCTCCCCACCCCCTCAACTCCCGCCCCCTCTGGCATCTTCCGCTCACCCTCAAGTGCTGTACCTCCATGCTTGCTCTGATATGTACAGCTCCTGTGCAGACATTGATGTCTGCTGCCGTTTAAAGGTTGTAATGGCCAGGTCACAGGAAAGAGGTAAAAGTAAATTATCTCTGAACTCTTCTGAACTCTTCAATAATGAGGCCCCAAAGCAACTTCTAGATTTTAACTTGTTTTCTTTGAAGTAACATTGATTTTCTGCACCAGAATGTGAAGTCTAACTGCCAGAGACTTGCATGAACAGATAATTATTTATCTGCCAGTTCTCATAATGACATTGAATTGATTTTATCAACTAAATTAGATTAAAGTCTCAATCCACGTCCAATCCTTACTGGTCTCTCCTCTCTACTTTTGTAGAAATCACTGATGGGTCTTTCTCGGGATCAAAGGTGTTGAAAACAAGTATCTGTTCAGAATCTGATCTCACCAACTACTTTCTCAACTGCAGGTGAAGCCATCCACGTTGAAATAAAGCTTTCAGTTCGTACATTATTGCCAGCAGAGGTCATAATCTGGAGCTGAATTTCTAACCACAGACATTTTGAAGTAAGTCTCAAAACGAATTCAATCTTTAAGGTTTGATTGAAATGTTAGTTGATTTCCAGGCTGCTAGCTTTCTCTGTTACTGATCACCCTTGTCCAATGCAAATTGGGTACCACTCATTTCTATAGAACTTATTAACCTCAAAGTACACCCACTGGAGATGGTTTGATACTGCTCTAGGAATCAGCTATTACACAGCACCTGAAACTCCCTCAGATGGAACAAGATAAAGCTGTCTTTCAGAATCTTAATGAACAAACTCTGAAAGGCTAAAGCTTAGAAAATTACTTTTTTTTTTCAGGACCAATAGCTTAGCAGTACAGAGGAAAAGCCAGAGAGGTTTAAAAGTTTGTAAGCAGGTAAAGATCACCCAAACTCATTTCCAAACTCCTGGACCAAAGAGTCAGCACCAGCTTCTGCCACTAGATCTTTGACTTTCTGACTACAGGCCACAGACCACAGAGGATAGGTGACAATACCACCTCCACAATAATTCTCAAGGATGAGCTCTCAGTCCTACCATACTCCCAATATACCTTCAGTTTGTACAGCTAGTTTCTGCTCCAACTCCATCTACAAGTTTGCAGATGACACCACTGTGATGGACTGGATCACAAACACAACAGCATCATCAAGGACCCACACCATCTTGGCCACACACTTATCTCCCCGCTACCTTCAGGAGCCTGAAGACTGCAACGTCCAGGTTCAGGAATAGCTACTTCCCCACAGCCAACAGGCTATTAAATTCAACTCAAACAAAACTCTGAACATTAATAGACCATTATCTGTTTATTTGCACTTTATCTGTTTATTTATTCATGTGTGTATATATTTATATAATGGTATATGGACACATTGATCTGTTCTGTATTCATGCCTACTATATTCTGTTGTGCTGAAGCAAAACAAGAATTTCATTGGCCTATCTGGGACACATGACAATAAACTCTCTTGAATCTTGAATCTTGACAAGACGGAGTACAGGAAGGAAATGGAGAACTTAGTACCATAGTGTCAAGAAACACCTTTTCCTCAGTCAGCAAGACAAAAGAGCTAATTATTGTCTGCAGGAAGCATAGTGAAGTATGTGCACCAATCAATATCAATGGTGCTGAAATGGAAATAGTTAAGAAATTCAAATTCCTTGGAGTAAATATTGCCAATGATCTGTTGTTGACTAACCACATTGAAACAACAGCCATGAAGGCACACCAGCACCTCTACTTTCTCAGGAATTTGAGACGTTTCCAAGGATTCTTACGAACTTCTCACAGATGCATCACAGAAAACATACTGTTGGGTTGCATCACAATTTGTCTCGGAAACAGCTCTGCCGAAGAACGCAAGAAATTGCTGAGGGTCATGGATGTCACCCAGTCCATCACACAGCCCAGTCTCTACACCATTGACTGCATCTGCACGTTATGCAGCCTCACAATAGCAGCCAACATAATCAAAGACATGTACACACAAGGAACGACAGATGATGGAATCTGGCATGGAATACAAAGTGCTGGAGTAACTCCGTGGGTCAGGCCGCATCTCTGGAGGACATGGCTAGGCAATGTTTTAGGTCTTGATCAAAGACTTGCCCCATCCCAGTTATTCCTTCTTCTTCCTGCTCCTGTTGGGCAGAAAAAACAGATGCTTGAAAGTGCACATCACCAAACTCAGAAACAACTTAGTCTCCTCTGTTATCAGGCTTCGGAGATGGTTCTTCCATAAGCTAGGGTACTCTCTGATTTACCTCTACTCAATTGCAGACATTGTCTCTGTTATAAATGACAACACATCCTCCACAATGCTCGAAATGCTGCATGACAATGCTGAGAACTACATTCTGCATTCTTTATGTTTCCCTTTACACTACTTATTGTACTTGAATTTGGCTTGATTGTATTTATGAATAGCATTTTCCGATTTGATTGTATAGCAAAGCTTTTCACTCCGCCTCAGTGCACATGATGATAATAAACCTAAACTAGGACTTGTTGCTTTTCAGGACAGACATCCTTAGAAACGGGTAAAAGGAAGTTAGGTGCAAGCAGAGCAGCCATATTGCTCTGTTGAAATACTGTCTGAATTCGTACATGTTATTGCCTGCCCTCACAGTGCAAGTTAGTCTGTAGTGTTCCCTTGCTCAGATAGGATTAGGGTTGTGCAGGTCAGTTCAAGAGCTTAATGATTGTAGGATATTACCTGTCCCTGACTCTGGTGGTGTGGGACTTCAGGCTTCTGTGCTTCCTGCCCGACTGTAACAGAGAGAAGAGGGCATTGCCTGGATAGTGGGGATCCTTAATGATAGATTCAACCTTCTTGAGGCAGCGCTGTCAGCACAGTGATGCAGTTCCAGTATGATCGCATTTCCTGTTCGTAAGTCAGAAGAACAGAATTAAGCCATTCGGCCCATTGTGCCTATTCCGCCATTCAATCATGGCTGATCTATCTTTCCCTCTCAACCCCATTCTCCTGCATTCTCCCCATCACCCTTGACACCCTTACTAATTAGGAACCTTAAGAACCCTTACTAATCCTGTACCTTGTACCAGGTGCAGTTACTATGTGACGGTGGTTTCTGCACCCTGTTCAGGACCTCACAGTGTAGCCGTGCACAGTGTATTGCAGGTGCTTCTGTAATAGGAGAGCTTTGAGTAGTTGATTTGGAATTGTGAGTTCATGCAATCACAGAATCGTAGAACCATGCAGTGCAGAAACAAGCTCTTTGGCTTCTCTTGTCTTTGCTGACCATACAGTCTATCTACACTAATCCTCTTTATCTGAATTAGGTCTGTACCCGCCAATGCCTTTCCTATAATTCATGGGAAAGCTTAGTGGTGTGTCAGGGTATGTAAATCCAGCAGGAAAGTGCCTGAGGTGTGGGAATAAAAAGGATCCATTTAATGTACAGGTTAGAAGGATCCGAGGGTAAGAGGTGGAGGTCGGTGGCAGGTCTTGCCCGCAATCACACTGGGTATCACGTCCGAGGAAAGAAGGACAAAAAAATCTTCGAATAATCTAATGTAGGATGAAGTTGTCTGGCTCACTGACTTCTTCGAAAGACCCTCTACTACCCTGCTCTCTCCCTACGGCAAATGTCACCTCTATACAAATGAACAGGATCTCCGGATCTGTGTTCACTAAGGAAGACACAAACAATCTTCCAGATGTACTGGAGGACAGAGGATCTAGGGGGTAGAGGAACTGAAAGAAATTTTCATTAGGCGAGAAATAGTATTGGGTAGGCTAATGGGACTGAAGGATGATAAATCACCTGGGCCTGATGGTCTGCATCCCAGGGTCCTCAGGGAGGTGGCTCTAGAAATAGTGGACGCATTGGTGATCATTTTCCAAAGTTCAACAGATTCAGGATCAGTTCCTGTGGATTGGAGGATAGCTAATGTTATCCCACTTTTCAAGAAAGGAGCGAGAGATAAAACGGGGAATTACAGACCAGTTAGCCTGACTTCGGTGGTGGGAAAGATGCTGGAGTCAATTATTAAAGAGGTAATAATGGGGCATTTGGATAGCAGTAAAAGGATTAGTCCAAGTCAACATGGATTTATGAAAGGGAAATCATGCTTGACTAATCTTCTGGAATTTTTTGAGGAAGTGACAAGTAAAATGGATGAAGGGGTGCCAGTGGATGTAGTGTATCTAGACTTTCAGAAAGCCTTTGATAAGGTCCCGCACGGGAGAGTGGTGACTAAAATGAGAGCACATGGTATTGGGGGTAGGGTGTTGACATGGATAGAAAATTGGTTGGAAGACAGGAAGCAAAGAGTAGGAGTGAACGGGTCCTTTTCAGAATGGCAGGCAGTGGTGAGTGGAATGCCGCAAGGCTCGGTGTTGGGGCCGCAACTGTTTACCATATATATTAATGATTTGGAAGAAGGAATTAGGAGCAACATTAGCAAGTTTGCGGATGACACAAAGCTGGGAGGCAGTGTGAACTGTGAAGAGGATGTCAGGAGGTTGCAGAGTGACCTGGACAAGTTGAGTGAGTGGGCAGATGCGTGGCAGATGCAGTATAATATAGATAAATGTGAGGTTATCCACTTTGGTGGCAAAAATAAGGGGGCAGATTATTATCTCAATGGGGTTAGATTAGGTAAGAGGGAGGTGCAGCGAGACCTGGGCGTCCTTGTACACCAGTCACTGAAAGTTGGCGTGCAGGTACAGCAGGCAGTGAAGAAAGCTAATGGAATGTTGGCCTTCATAACAAGAGGATTTCAGTATAGGAGTAAAGAGGTTCTTCTGCAATTGTATGGGGCTCTGGTGAGACCACATATGGAGTATTGTGTACAGTTTTGAGGCGATTGAGGCAGTGCAGCGTAGGTTCACGAGATTGATCCCTGGAATGGCGGGACTGTCATATGAGGAAAGATTGAAAACACTAGGCTTGTATTCACTGGAGTTTAGAAGGATGAGGGGGGATCTTATAGAAACATATAAAATTATAAAAGGACTGGACAAGCTTGATGCAGGAAAAATGTTCCCAATGCTGGGCAAGTCCAGAACCAGGGGCTACAGTCTTAGAAGAAAAGGAAAGCCATTTAAGACTGAGGTGAGAAAAAACTTTTTCACCTGGAGAGTTGTGAATTTGTGGAATTCCCTGCCATAGAGGGCAGTGGAGGCCAAGTCACTGGATGGATTTAAGAGGGAGTTATATAGAGCTCTAGGGGCTAGTGGAATCAAGGGATATGGGGAGAAGGCAGGCACGGGTTATTGATTGGGGACGATCAGCCATGATCACAATGAATGGTGGTGCTGGCTCGAAGGGCCGAATGGCCTCCTCCTGCACCTATTTTCTATGTTTCTATGTATCCAGCTTTCATTTGAGCATTCCTGCACCCACTGTTCTCTCAGGCAGCACACCCAGATCACAGCAACTCATTGCATGAAGACATTTTCCTCCTCTCAACTGCAACCCCTTTTCCTTTTCACCAACCTTTATTGCAGAGGGTGGGATTTGTGGGGAGTGAGGTGCCCCTAGTGTGGATCTGTGGGGAGTAGGGAACCCAGAGTCTATGTTGTGACGCATCCTATCGGGCTGTGTGGAGTGAGATGGCCTCAGTACGGGGCTGTGGGGAATGAGGATCCCTGTGTGTGGGTCTGTCGAGACTAAGATTCCCCCAGAGTGGATTTGTGGGGATTGAGGAACCCTTGGTGTTGCTCTGTTGGGACTGAGATGCCCTGACTCTGGAAATTTTGGGAGTGAGGAGCGCTGGGCGTGGGAATGTGGGCTTTCCTGTGTGGGACTGTTGATAGTAAAGAATATGATTACAATCAGATCTTACTGAGTGGCAGAGCAGGCTACTGATGCATTTGACAGTATGTATGTTGGGCTTCAGATTTCTAATTATCACCGTTGCTTCCAATGCCTTCTCTGACTTTACATTGCTCAGTAATTCCACACAGCCCTGTTCTCCATTTCCAGCCACTTCAGCATTCACAGTTTCCAGTGCTCTAATGCAGGAAGACCCTGCTGTAGCTGCCTGGGCCACAACCTCTGGGACACTTTCCCTACAGCCTTCTTTCTGCCTCTTTGAACTGACTAACTCCTCTGTGAGCTGGTGTCACATACTGTTTGACCACACTCCTATTAAACAACTCGAGAGGTTTTTATAATGCCAAAGGCAATTTATAAACTTTTAGGAGGTCTTGCTGGAGACTTTTTGGGAATTCCAATATCTATTCAAGACTGTTCATTATTGTTAAAGCTCAGCACTTAAAGAGGTGTACACTATTCTCGGCAGATGACTGTTTCCATGGCACCAAGAGCCTTCATGTTATTTGTTGCTCCCCAGAGCAAACTGATGGCACTTATTAATATCTTACCAGATTTGCATAATGCTATTTTTTGATAATGAATTATTTGAAATCATTTGACCTCTGATATTCTGGTCATGTTACTACGTTAATTATCCTTTAAAGAGCAGATTGAATTAGGGTGATTAGCTTGACATTTAATACTGACTAGAACTCTCACAGAGAATGAAGTGGCTTGAACTGACACCGTTTCAGACAGGAAGCTGACCCTGGCAGCCGCGAATCTTTTAAAGTGCACCTAGTGTTTCAGAAAAAAAATCGCAACATTCATTTCCGCGGACGGAACTATCACTCCACATATGAACAGTTCTACAGCTTTGGAATGTGTTACTAAACGGATAGATTGGCCTGACCCTCTCCTTTTACAATCTGTCAAATGGACATACACTTCTTGGCTGCTTCTTTGCAAATGTTCAGAGCTGAACATCTGCTTCTCTACGGCGTCTCTCATGATCATATGGGCTTTATAACGACTGAAGCCCACAACATTTTTCAGCACAGCAAGATCCCACAAACGGCAATCATCTGCTTTCACACTGACTGAGGGAGAAAACTTGTGCATGGAAGATGTGCTTGAGACTCGAGTCACCTCAGGAAAGCAGCATCTTCGATGGTACAGAGGGCCCTCAGCATTGCCCCTGGCATAGTGCGGCACACCCTCAGCTCTGCCCCTCGCACATTGCGGCATTCCCTCAGCACTCCCCTTCACACAGCACAGCGCTCCCTCAGTCCAACACTTTTTATGTCAGATTTCCGGCTGCACCTGTTTTAGTCTCGTTCGCCATGTGCCATCCAGCCCATTGGGAAACCAATTGCCCTCGCGCCCTCCGTATTGTGCCGAGAGAGCTCAGACCCATCCCCCCCACCCCCCCCCCCCCCTTTCTGACCGCTCCTGGTCATCAGGTCCGATCTCGTTCTGCTAATGTAGCTCCTCGTAATGTAGTGAAAGTAAATTAAAACCCAATGGGCTGGATAGGACTAAAGCATGTGGAGATGGACTGAGGGAGTGTCCGCTGTGGGTGGGGCAGCTCTGAGAGAGAGCCAGGCTATTTTTTTATTATTATACAAATACTTTTATTCAAATAATAAAAATAAACACACAGAGTATTAACACAATCAAAGACTGCCTATGTTGACAGTTTACAAACATACGATCATCAAATTAATATAACGCCAACTTTATCAACAAAACACTCGACCTCCCACGGCGACCACCATTCATGGAAGGCCTCCAAAGTTCCCGTGGACACCGCATGTTCCCTCTCCAAGGGACGTAGGCCCGGAAAAGGGGCAGCAGTCAACCATGGTGCAGCCATCGATTACCGCTGCCTGGACCCGCGAATGGCCATCTTATCCAGGCCCAGGAGCAGACGACAGGGAGATATCCCCCCTCCCTCCCGAACATCCCCCCTCTGTGCCCAAATATCAGGAGTGTGGGGCTAAAATGTAGCCAAAACTTGAGGAACAGCCCCTTCAGATAGTCGAACAGGGGCTGCAACCTCTCACACTGCATGTAGACGTGGAACACGGTTTCTTCCTCCCCGCAGTTGTGACAGGCGGCTGGCGAGTCTGTGAACCGGCTCAAGTACCTGTTACAGGCCACAGCCATGTGCAACACTCTCCACACCAGGTCCCCGATGTAAAGGGGGATGACCCCCTTATAGAGAGACCTCCACTGAGGACCACTCCAGCCGTCAGGTGGTAACATGGACCGCCAGGGCGTGTCCGGACAGAAGACGAGGGTGAGGAAGTGCAGAGTGTGCAGGAGAAGCCTGTACAGTACGCACCTCTCAGTGACGGAACGGCACGCTGGGCATCTCAGAAAGGCGGCTCATGTTGCGTGGGGCCAGGCCGTAGGTCCTATGAGCAATTCCGACGGGGCGGGGGTAAGCTCGGCCGGAATCGCTCCACGCACACGCCTCTCCACGATACCCACCTTGACAGTGTGAGGACCGTCCACCCTCGCAGCCACAACACGCCCTTCCCCCTGTGGAGCAGCGCCCTGGCTGAAGGTGACCAGATTCCTGGCTTTACATGTATCTCGATAAAAGCCAGGTAACTCAGTAACTCCTGTCCACTGATGCCCGCTACCGGGAGCTGTGTGCCCCCCTGGAGGCAGCGACCCTAGCGGAAAAGAGTACATTGCCAGCGCATGCCATCTAGGAGGACACTTGGAATACATATGCATCCGCAGGGTCCTGAGACAGAGACCTGTCACCTGGGTACGGATGCAAACCAGCGCCTGACCGCCCTCCTCCTATGGGAGACTCAGAACTCCAGCAGACACCCAATGATTCCTCTCTCCCCAGTAGAAGTTCACCAACCTCCTCTGGATCATGGTGACAAATAAGGAGGGCGGGACTAGAGTGGCCATCCGGTACCACAACATAGAGGCCACCAGCTGGTTTATGACCAATGCTCTCTCCCGGTAAGAGAGCACTCCAAGGAGTCCTGACCAATGCCCCAGCCAGGTGACGACTTTCGCCTCTAGCTCCTGCCAGTTCGCCGGCCAAGCCCCTCTGTGGGACCCAGGTAGACCCCCAGGTAGAGGAGGTACGTGGTGCTCCACACAAAAACTGTCATCTCCTCCGGCAGGGAGTTCACTGCCCACTAACCCAGCAAGAAACCAGAACACTTCCCCCAGTTGATCCTGGCAGAGGGGGGGGATGCAGCTGAGAAAACCTGCTGAACTCACGCATCCTTCGCAGGTCAACAGGGTTGGTGAACATCAGAAGGATATCATTGGCGTAGGCCGAGAGAACCACCTCCATCCTCGGCCCCGGTACAGCCAGGCCGGCCAACCGTCTCCTGAGGAGGCACAAGAATGGCTCTGCACAGATGGAATAGAGCCGGCTGGACATGGGACATCCCTGACGTACCCCCCTCCTAAAGTGAACGGAGGCCAACAAAGAGCCGTTGACCTTAACAAGGCATTCCGCAGCAGCATATAAAAGCCAGACTCGGGCCACGAAGTGCGGTCCAAATCCGAATGCCTGCAGAGTCCCAAGAAGGTAGTCGTGATCCACCCTGTCAAACGCCTTCTCCTGGTCAAGGGAGAGAAAGGCGACTGACTGACCAGCCCCCTGGGACAGATAGATCAGGTCCCGGACCAGATGGATATTGTCCTGGAAGGACCGGCCCAGGACTGTGTAGGACTGGATCACTTGGGAAAGCACGGGACTCATGCGATTCGCCATTGTCCGTGCAAAGACTTCGTATTCTGCGCCGAGGAGAGAGTTCTTCAAAAGGAGGAGATCGCCCTTCTTGGGCAGCAGGACAACGACTGCCCTGCACCACGAGAAAGGCTCTCCCCCAGGTCCTTCATATAGAAAGGCTCTCCCCCAGGACATCCCAGAAGGCTATAAGAAACTCTACCGTCAGCCCATTCAGTCCTGGACACTGATGCAGGGTAGCAGTTAAGGGATCATCGAGGCATTCAGCCACCTCTTTGCACACTATGGATAAGCCCTCCTACAGGATCCCCTGCGCATCCCTACTAAATGAACCCGCTGAGAGCAGAGTCCTGTAGAAAGACCGAACTGAGGCACCTATGCTCTCTGGATCTGTGACAGAGAAGCCATCATCCACAAGCAACTCAACGAACTGCCTGTGGGCTCCTCGCCACTTCTCCAGAGAGAAGAAAAAGGGGGAGGCACGGTCCAGATCGTGCAACATCAAATACTCGCCCCGGGACCTCCTAAGCTGCAAGTCCCTCAGCGCACCCTTCTTCTCCTAGTACTCCTCCCACTCACCCGAGTCCCCACCAGTCCGACCCAGGCGAGACTCCAAGTCGAGCAACTCTCTCTCAAGCCGTCCGATCTCGGAGACCCGCCCCTTGGTCGACCCCCTCGCATAGTCCTGGCAAAACAGACAGACGTAGGCCTTCCCCTCGTCCCACCACTGCCTTAGGAAAAGGAAACGCCCCTGCCTCTCTCTCCACTTCGCCCAGAACTTCCTGAACGAATCCTGGAATTGGCGAACCTCCAGCAGCCGGTTATTAAAATGATATACGCGGACCCTGCCAATGTGCGCGCTGAGATAAAGTCCACTCGCACCAGGCAGTGGTCTGAGCATGGCACCGGCCACATGGTGGCTGCCGAGACACAGGCCTTGGAAACATACAAGCGGTCAATACGGGAACCACCACCCTCAAACCTGTACGAGAAGGCACTAAATTCAGGATGGAAATTCCGCCATGCATCGACCAGCTCAAAAGAGTCTACCAGCTCCCTTAATGTCTTCAATGCTGCTGGGTCACGCTGAACACCAGAGCGACCTCTCGCCTCGAGGGTACAATTAAAATCTTCCCCAAGGAAAACACACTCTCCACGGTCGATGGTATTGAACAAAATAGTCACCTCCGGGTTAGGCACGTGTGCATTGCGCCGAACTTGGAGGCGTACACATTGATAAAGTGTAACAGCACGCCATCCAGGCACGGCCAGATACAGCAACTGGCCTGGTACAATTTCCTGCACCTTGAGGATCTCCGGCTGGAAAGATGGGGCCAACAGGAAAGCCATTCCACTCGAATTGGAGTTAAGGTGGCTCATGTAGTCCTGGGCTATGGGAGGAACAGAACTGAGGGAGTGCCGAATAATGGGTGGGCAATTCTGAGGGAGCGCCAAACAATGGGTGGGGCAATACCGAGGGAGCGCCGCGCTATGGAAGGGGCAGAACTGGGGGAGCGCCATGCCGTGGGAGGGATAGTTGTTGCAAATCTGACTTAAAGTATCGGGAACACAGCAGATCGAGCAGCGTCTGTGGAGAGAGTTGTCCTCAGAACTGATGAAAGGTTTGTGATCCGAAATGTTAACTGTATTTGCAACACAGACGCTGCCTGTCCTGCGGACTTACTTTTATCTCGGGGTGGAGTTTGTTCTGTAATTCCTGTTGCGCTAACAGCACCACTGCTCGTGTCTTCCTGCCGGGATTCCTTGCATTCGTTTAATTCTCTCTCTGACATATGACCACATCTAAAATCAGAAGGAACATCATGTTGATTTAGCAAGCTAAGTTACTAGAGATAGTCATAAAAAACTGGAGTAACTCAGCGGGACAGGCAGCATCTCCGAAGAGAAGGAATGGGTGACGTTTCGGTCGAGAGTTACTAGAGATTATTGTTTGTTCCCGGACATATCTTAGAAACTTCAAAACTTAGAAAACAGGTGCAGGATAAGGCCATTTGGCCCTTCGAGCCAGCACTGCCATCAATATGTTCATGGCTGATCATCCAAAATTAGTACCCCGTTCCTGCCTTCTCGTAATATCGCTTGATTCCGTTAGCCCTAAGAGCTATATCTAACTATATCGTTATCTGATCTCAGTTTTAACCAGCAATATGGGAACTTCTTATTATAAGGATACTGTGACAGCAGAGTGTGTTCTATTTTGACAGCTAGTTCTATTAAACGATAATATAGAACCTACAGGGAATTAATTAGTACCAAATCAAATGTTCCCTTTAAATCCATATTCCACTAAGCAGAGCAAACCTTCTGTTGTACAATTTCAAGCAAGAATGAGCAGTTATCTTCAATATCTGTCACATGTTCGTTTAACACTTTCTTTTCATCTTCCCTACATTTGGCAGAGTGGCATTTGGTTTGGTTGTATGAGGTACAGTCTCTTTTCACATCAAGACCTGACAATGTTTCAAACGACTCTTTAGAAATCCTGCAAATCTTTGGTAGCTACACATCTGTCTCACCAGGAATCCAGAACATTAATAGCACAGAAAAAAACCATGTAACACGAGGCCAAGGTGTCAGCTGCCCCTGTCTCGGCAATATAAACAGTGTGCATCATCATTAGTCTCACCGATGTACTGGATGAAGCAATGCAGATAAAAGCTGAATCAGCAAACTTAATATCATATTTGTATAATATTATCTTAAATGTAGAAATACCATCTACGGAAGGTATTAGAAGAGACTGGGAACAAGAATTAGCTATTAAAATCTCAAAGGAAAGGTGGAATGAACATTTACTAAACGTGCATAAATGTTCGATTAATGTAAGACACACTTTAATACAATTTAAAATTTTACATAGATTATATTATTCCAAAACTAAAATTAATAAAATCTTCCCAAATGTATCATCCATTTGTGATAAATGTCAATCTCAAGAAGCTACTATAGCGCACTCATTTGTTTTCTGTACAAAAATTCAAAAATTTTGGATTTAAATTTTTGAAATCTTCACAAAATTATTTAAAATAAAACTGATACCCAAAGCAGAATGGATTATCTTCGGAACAACGGAAGATAGTCCAGAACTAAATGTGTTCCAAAAGAAATTAATAGACTAAGGGTTAATAACTGGAAAAAAGTTAATCCTAAAATTCTGGAAAAACGCTCCAATACCAACTATAAACATGTGGATTTCAAATATGTTCGAAACATTACACCTAGAAGAGATAAGATTCCTCCTGGCAGGTAAACCAGATCACTTCCACCTGACGTGGTCTGCATTTATAGAATTATTACAAGTATAGGGTGCAAAAGTACTTTAAAAAAATAAAACTGAGGTCAGGTAAGGGGGGATGAAAGCTGGAGAGTTGGTATATCCCATTTGCGTGATGCTTACAACAAAGTATTTGTTTTTCTCTTTTCCCTCTTTCTCTTTTTTCTTCTTTTTTAGGGTCTATTTCTTAATTCTTTTTTTTAAATTTCTTTCTTATAGGGTCTTTGTTGTTTTTGGTTGTCATGTTTTTTACACTTTCACTATTTTCCTTCCATTTCTCCTTTCTCTCAATCTCATCCTTTCCCTTTATTAGTGTAAAAAATGACGGAGTACATTAATTGTAATAAGATATACGTGACGAGTACTAATGTAATTGGTTGTAATGTAATGTACTTCTAATAAATAAAAATTAAAAAAAAAAAATCATTAGTCTCACCGTCCTCCCATCCATGTCCTCCTCACCATCACTATCACTGACTCCCAAATCCTCACTGTGACCTTTTCATCATGATTGATCTTCATGACTGTTCACACCATCACCACCGCATCATGACTTATTCACCCTTTGTGTTCTTCATCACTGTTCAACTGATCTCCCATTTCCCACCATGACTTCACTTTCACCACTATTGTTCTTCATCACTGCTCTCACCGATCTCCCATTCGCCACCATGACTTATTCACCATCACTGATCTTCTACGCTGTTTACACTGACTCTCCACCCCCTCCATGACTTCTTCCATGACACTATCATGAAACCTCACACACTCTTCGTCCGCTGAATTAATTTCCACATACCTCAACTCCATCCTATCCCCCTTGGTCCAATCCCTCCCTACCTATGTCCAAGACACCTCACACGTTCTTTGTCTCTTCAATGCATTCCGTTTTCCAGGACCCCACTCCCTCACCTTTACTATAGATGTCCAGTCCCCACCAGGAAGGTTTTAAAGCCCTCGACCGCAGTACCAGTCAATTTTCAACTACTAACACTCTCCTCCGCCTAGCAGAGCTGGTCCTTACCCTTAACAACTTCTCCTCCGACTCCTCCCACTTCCTCCAAATCTAAGACGTAGCTATGGGCACTCGCATGGGCCCCAGCTATGCCTGCCTCTTTGTAGGGTACGTCAAACAATTACTGTTCCAGGCGTACCCTATCCCCAAACTCTACCTCCGCTACATTGACGTCTGCATCAGTGCTACCTCCTGCACCCGTGCAGAACTCACTGATTTCATCAACATCACGACTAATTTCCATCCTGCACTCAAATTCACTTGGACCATCTCCGACATCTCCCTACCGTTTTTAGATCTGAGAATCTCCATCACATGAGACAATTGACTGACATCCATTACAAACCCAGTGACTCCAATAGCTCTCTAGACTACATTTCTTCCCACCCTGACTCTTGTAAAGACTATTCTTTACTCCCAATTCCTCCTTCTATGGTGCACCTGCGCCCAGGATGAGGTTTCCTATACCAGGTCATTGGATATGTCCTCATTCTTAGGGAACGGGGGTTGCCCTCTTCCATTATAGATGAGGCTCTCACTAGGGTCTCCTCGATATCCCGCAGCTCCACTCTTGCTCCCCCCTTGTCCTTACCTTCCACCCCATCAGCCGTCGCATACAGCATATAATCCTCCAACATTTTCACCACTTCCAATGGGATCCCACTACTGGCCACATCTTCCCATCTCCACCGCTTTCTGCTTTCCGCATGACTGTTCCCTCCGCAACTCCCTGTTCAACTCTTCCCTTCCCACCCAAACCATCCCCTCCCCAGGTACTTTCCCCAGCAACCGCAGGAGATGCAACATCTGTCCCTTTACCTCCCCCCTCGACTCCATCCAAGGGCCCCAACAGTCTTTTCAGGTGAGGCAGTTCACTTGCACCTCCTCCAACCTCATCTACTGTATCCACTGTTCCAGGTGTAAACTCTTGTATATCAGCGAGACCAAGCGCAGGCTTAATGATCAGTCCGCCTGAACCTACCTGATCTCCCGGTTGCTCAGCACTTTAACTCCCCCTCCCATTCCCAATCTGACCTTTCTGTCCTGGGCCTCCTCCATTGTCAGAGTGAGCCCCAGTGCAAATTAGAGGACGGCACCTCATATTTTTCTTGGGTAGCTTACACCCCAGCAGTGTGAATATTTACTTCTCTAACTTCAAATAGCCCTTGCTTCCCCTCTATTTCCATCCCCTCCCCCTTCCCAGTTCTCGCACCAGTCTTACTGTCCCCTACTACATTCTATCTCTGTCCCGCCCACGCCCCTGACATCAGTCTGAAGAAGGGTTTCGACCCGAAACGTCACCCATTCCTTCTCTCCAGAGATGCTGCCTGTCCCGCTGAGTTACGCCAGCATTTTGTGTCTACCTTCGATTTAAACCAGCATATGCAGTTCTTTCCTACACACTATCGTTGATATTCACCATCGCTGCTCTTCACCTCCTCTGCCGCAACGCTTACTCCTCCCCTTCTGAGACAGTCCATCGTAATCATGAATTAATTGCGTCCACGACAATGTTGCGGCCAATAAGGCCAACGTGGGCCCTGTAGGCTCTTCCACGGCTGGGACAAGACAGGCAGGCTTGATATGTGTTGCTGATAAACAACACATGAGAATGAAACGCTTCTGGCAGCTAATTGACTCCCATTGGAAGCACATGTTTTTTACTGTTCTTTTTTTTAAGTGACTTAATGTATTTATGCTAGACACTTCTGAACATGTTTGGCTCCTCAATTTTTATTTCCTTCCACAATACCAACATTCGGTGGCAGAAGGGAAAAGTTGAATGGGCTTAACATTGTGTGGGCTTTCTGGCACTTTGTAGATGTTCGATTGGTTCATTAGCTGGACGGGGGTGGAAGGAAGCTTTGAAAACCAACAGTTCAGGCTACACTGAAAGAGAGTTTCTTTTTATTTTTATTTTTTTATTTTTATTTTATTAGAAGTAAGTACAATTGTATACAATCATATTTTCATAATACATTTTATGTACAGCTTCTTTTTTTTTTATAAAGAAGAAAAAGAAAAATAAATTAGATAATGAGGTATAGAAAAATGTGAGATATATAGTGTGTGGAAAAGAAAAATAGAAAGTGAAAGAAGAAAGTTAAAGAATAGAAAATAGGAAAAAGAGAATAAAAGAAGAAGAAAAAGAAAAAAGAAGTAAGGAGATCTTATTTATAATCTTGACCATCCCTCGCTCAGGCACGAGTTAGCTTTTACAATTGTGTTGCACCATATGATTCCAAAAAGATGACAAATGGAGACCAACTCGTTGTGAATTGGTTAAATTTATTAATTAGGAGGATTCGCATTTCCTCAAGATGTGCGGTGTCCAACATACTTGCAATCCACATTTTGAGCGTTGGTATTGGTGTATTTTTCCAAAATTTAAGTATTAATTTTTTTGCTATTATTAAACCATAATTTAAAAATAATTTTTGAGATGGATTCAATTTATTCCCATCTTCCATTACCCCAAATATAATCAATTCATTATTAGGTTCCATTTTTATCTTAAATAATTTTGTGAATATTTCGAAAATATCAAAATCTATAAAGTTTTATACAGGAATCAAAAGAGTGTGTTATAGTTGCATCTTGGGTTAAACATTTATCGCAAGTGGGGGATATATTTGGGTAGAATTTATTTAATCTTGTTTTTGAGTAATATAATCTATGTAAAATTTTAAATTGAATTAGATTATGTCTTGCATTAATCGAACATTTGTGAATGTATGTCAAATACTTTTCCCATGTAACCTTCATAATTTTTATCATTAATTCCCGTTCCCACTCTTCTCTAAGTACCTCTGTCGCTGGTAAATCTATATTTAAAATACTATTATATAAATATGATATTAATTTTTGTGTATCAGCTTTAATATTCATTACTTCTTCCAATAAATCAGGAATTATTTTTTGATATCCTTGTATGTATGTCTTCAAGAAATTGCAAATCTGAAGATATTTAAAATAATGATTGTTTTTCAATTTAAATTTTAATTGTAATTGTTGAAATGATAGTAAATCTCCCATTTCATACATATCCCTGATCCTTTTAATTCCTAAACTTTCCCATTGATTATATATTTTGTCCATAAGAGATGGTTTAAATAAAGGATTATTCGCTATTGGTGTTAACAATGATAGGTTTCTTAATTTTAAGGATAATTTTATTTGTTTCCATATTCTTATTGTATCCTGTATAATTGGGTTCTTCTTATATATTGTATTGTTCATTTTTTTCGGGGAGAAGAGGATCGTTAAATTATATTACAAGGAAAACAATCCTCTTTCTCCATTTTTATCCATTCTGTCTGTTGGGTAGAACTATCCGACCAGTAAATTATATTCTTAATATGTATTGCCCAATAATAATACAGAAATTCGGGAGTGAAAGTCCCCCGACGTCTTTTGGTTTACATAAGTGTTCTTTTTTAATTCTATGTGATTTATAGTCCCAAACAAAATTAGTAATATTAGAGTTTAATTTAAAAAATATATATTTTGGTACATATACTGGTATAGACTGAAATAGGTATAATAACTGTGGTAGAAAGATCATTTTTATGGCGTTTATTCTACCTATTAATGATAAAGGAAGTGTTTTCCAAAATTTAATCATTATATTAAGTTTGTTTATTAAAGGTATAAAATTGGCATTGAATAAAGCTTTATGTTTCCTAGTAATCTGAATACCCAGATATTTAAATTTTTCTGTTGCTATTTTAAACGGGAACTTCAGTAAGTGTGTAGATTCTTGAGGTTTTAACGTCATGATTTCACTTTTGTTCCAATTTATTCTATATCCAGAAAAGGACCCAAATTCCTCTATTAAGTTTAATAAATTTGGTATGCTCGTTTGTGAGTTTGTTATATAAAACAGAATATCGTCTGCATATGATGAAATTTTATTATTTGAGTCCCTAGTATTATAACCCTGAATATTCGGATGACTTCTTATACTTTCAGCCAAAAGTTCTATCATAAGGGCGAATAGTAGGGGTGATAAAGCACATCCCTGCCTATTACCCCTTGATAATTGAAATTTTTGAGATAACATATTTTATAGTTAATATTCTTGCCATCGGTTTATCATATAATAATTTCACCCATGTAATAAAATTCTCTCCCATATTAAATTTTTGTAATACTTTGTATAAATACTGCCATTCTACCTGATCAAATGCTTTCTCTGCGTCCAAAGAAATAATTGATATATCTTCTTCCTCCACTTTATGTGAGTACATTATATTAAACAAGCGTCTCAAATTATTAAATGAATATCTTTTCGGTATAAACCCCGTTTGATCAGGGTTTATCAATTTACTAATATATTTGCTTTGTCTTCTGGCTAAAGTCTTTGCTAACATTTTCTGATCTGTATTTAAAAGTGATATAGCTCTATATGAGCCCGGGTCCTCTAGATCTTTATCTTTTTTTGGAATAAGCGTGATAGTTGATTCTGCTAATGTTTCAGGTAGTTTATTTTCTTTAAAAGCGTGAGTATATAAATTAAATAAATAGGGAGTCGTTATCTCATGAAATTTTATATAAAATTCATTACTAAAACCGTCTGGTCCCGGTGTCTTACCATTTTTTAAATTTTTTTTATTTTTTATTTATTAGAAGTACATTACATTACAACCACATACATTAGTACTCGTCACTTATGTCTTCTTACAATTAATGTACTCCATTTGTTTTTTACACTAGTAAAAGAAAAAGATTGAAAGAAAGAAGAAAGTGAAGGAAAAAGTGAGAGTGTAGAAAATGTGACAACAAAAAAGGACGAAGACCCTATAAGAACAAAATTAAAAACAAAAGAAAAAGAGTTAAGAAATAGACCCTAGAAAAGAAAGAGAAAGAGAAAGAGGAAAAAGAGAGAAACAAATATTTTTATGAGCATTACGCAAATGGGACATACCAACTCTTCAACTATCATCCCCCCTTACCTGACCTCAATTTTTAAGGTACCTTTGCACCCTATATTTGTAATAATTCTATAAATGCAGACCACGTCAGGTGCAAGTGATCTGGTTTACCTGCTAGGAGGAGTCTTATTGAACATATTTGAAATCCACATGTTTATAGTTGGGTGTCTTACCATTTTTCAACGATTTTAGAGAGAGTTTCTAATAGAGATGCATCGAACCTCTAGAGGTGCCCGGTGGAAAGCATACTGACTGATTGCATCATGGCCTAGCATTACCAATTTGCGTGAACGCACAGGAAACAAGGCAGGCAGCATGGAGTGTAGATTGATGATGCATGTGAATCAATCACACTTAGCCAGCATCACTAACTCCACCCCATTATAACATTTATACTAACGCCCATTTCCAGCACCGTTAGTCGAAGCAGCCAGGATGAACTGACAACACCTCGTTTTGTAATGCTGCCAAGTTAATGTGCTGATTAAAGATGTGTGTAAATCTTATATGCTTTGAAGTGATTCACATGGCGTCAGAAATGGTCTTATCCACTCCTCTTGTATAACGTTTTTTTATTTTATCTTTTGTGAGTTTTGCTTTACTTTACGATGGCTACTTCTTGTCGGAAGCCTGAGCCTCTTGTCTTTGATGCCGATATCAGCGAACGCTGGGCCACGTTTGAAATTGATTACTAGCACTACATGAACATTGTACACCGAAATGAACCAGATGCTGTTAAGGCCTCTCTCCTGCTCAACCTTGCGGGACCTGGTGTCCTTCGTCGATCCAGAACATTCCGTTATGCTCCGGCTATCCATGATGCCAATGACCAGGTAATTACACCGGCGGAGTCTCCTACTGACCCTAATGTTTTGCTGCGTAAACTGGCTCAGATCTGTGACCTGCCCTCAAATCACATTTTGGACAGGGCAAGGTTTTTCTCTCGTTGTCAACTTCCCGGGGAACGTGTGGACTCATTTATTTCTTCTTTGATGTATCTAGCCCAACGTAGTCGATTTCAGGAAATGCCAGTGGATCAGTTGACTGATCAGTTAACGAGGGATATTTTAGTGAATGGTATCACCGATCAAAAGCTCAGATCAGAGCTCCTGAGACGGCCAGAGTTATCGCTAGATGACGCGGTGCATGCATGCAGAACGGCTGAACTTGTTGATCCTATAGACATTTCGCATGAAAGCAATACCATCAATCTGTCGGGCCTCACTAGGCAGCGGACATACACAGATAACAGCCGATCTAAGACCCAAGCTAGCCAGGCAGCTCTCAGCGTTCCTCCACAGAAATGTCCTAACTGCGGCTATCTACACAACAGGCAATCCACCTGCCCCGCCCTCGGGAAGGCTTGTAATTACTGCAAAAAGCTAAATCACTTTGCCTCAGCCTGTCGGGCTGCTATCAGGGCCCGAGGAAAGAATGCGCCCAGTCCCAAGTCTAATCTCAATTTTTTGCAACGAGACAGCAACATACTGACTCCCCACTTCCAGCTCGAAGCCGCCCCCGAATACATTCCATTTGACTCGCAAGACGACCCTACTGTTTACATGTTACAGCATGCTGCTGCCAAGAACTCTGATCCTACAGTGACGATATCTGTAAACAATGTTGCTTTTGGCGCGAAACTGGACACGGGGGCGAAAGTCAACACAATGTCAATCAACCTTTTTAACAGGATCAGGGCTAACGAGCCACTTGTCAAGGACGCGTCCACTTTACATGCTTTTGGTGGGGAGGTGCTAGTTCCTCTGGGCAAAACCAACTTGAAATGTGTACTGAAGAAAACAACTAGGGAACTGACTTTCCATGTGTTGAACTTTAATTTGGTGACTGCTTGGCAATCGTGCCTGTCAGGAACTGGGGCTGATTTCCTTTGATAAAACTGTCCACAAACTGCAAGTTTCTTTTGATCCACTGAATGACTTCCCTGGTCTCTTCGACAACAACCTAGGCAAGTTGCCTGTGTCCTACAAGATTACTATTGACCCCGATGTGACACCCGTAGTCCGAAACCCGCACAGATTGTCATTTGCCATGACTGACAGGGTTCACTCTATGCTGAAGGACATGGTCTCCAAAGGCGTAATTGAAGCAGTCAGCGACCCCACCGACTGGGTCTCAACCATGATTGCCACAGTCAAGAAGGGAAAGGATGAAATCCGCCTGTGCATTAATCCAAATGACCTGAACACTGCCATTAAGTGCCCACGCCATCCCATGAAGACAGTAGAGGATGTTGCAGCAAAGATCGGAACGGCCACCCTATTTTCCGTCCTAGATGCAAAGAACTCATTCTGGCAGATACCGCTGGACAAGAGGTCATCAAACCTTACCACATTTGCCACCCCATTCAGCAGATATAAGTTTCTGAGAATGCCATTCGGGATCAACTCCGCCAGTGAAGTCTTCCAAAGAACTATGGAGCAATTATTCGAGGGTCTGCCTTGTGCCATTATTGTCGATGATATTCTTGTCTATGGCAAAGACGCAGCAGAACATGACCACAATCTCAGGCTCATTTTGGAGCGTGCTGTCAAGATCAACCTCAAGCTCAATCCTGACAAGTGCAAGTTCAGGGTTCCAGTGGTCTCCTATGTCGGCCACATCTTCACCCCTGATGGCCTCAAACCGGATCCGAAGAAGACTTCTGCCATCACAGAAATGCCTGCACCCACTGACGTGAAAGGCCTCCAAAGTTTCCTGGGCATGGTAAACTATCTCGGAAAGTTCATACCCAACCTCAGCGAATTAAGCTCCACATTGCGGCAGCTGACAAAAAAGGACACTGCCTGGTCATGGTTCCAGCAACATCAGGATGCCTTCGATGTTCTGAAATCAAAACTGACCAGTGCACCGACCCTGACTTTTTTCGACCTGAAACGTCCGGTGGTGATCACCTGCGATGCCTCGAAATTCGGGCTCGGCGCAGCCTGCCTGCAACCGTCTGATGATGGTACCCTACTACCCGTCGCGTATGCCTCTCGCACCATGACCGACACGGAGCAGCACTACGCGCAAATCGAAAAGGAACTGCTGGCGGTCGTCTTTGCCTGCTCCAAATTCCACGACTTCGTCTATGCCAACACGTTCATGGTTGAGACGGACCACCAGCCACTGGTGACACTCTTGAACAAGCCTATCCACGCCGCCCCAGCTCGTTTGCAGCGCATGATGATGCAGCTGCAGCGGTACGACTTCTCTATTACCTACACAAAGGGCAAGGACATGCATGTCGCTGACACACTCTCTCGTGCCCCTCGAACATCTTGCGAACAACACCCACACGAACGGGAGAATTTCACGGTTCTCGGTGTCGGTCTAGTCTCCAGCAAGCAACTGCGCACCCTGGCCACGCACACTGCTAAGGATGATACGCTTCAAGCCCTCTCGTCCATCATCAAAACAGGCTGGCCAGACAAACAATCCAACACGCCCACAGAGGTGCAGCCGTACTTCTTGGTCCGCGATGAACTGGTGGTTCAGGATGGTGTGGTCGTCAAGGGCCACAAGGTAGTTGTACCTGCATCGCTACAAGATGAATACTTCAAAGAGGTACACAGCGGTCACCCAGGAGCCGACTCCACGCTGGCACGCGCCCGGGATCTGTTCTACTGGCCCGGAATGGCCACATACATCCGGGACCGCGTAGCCTCCTGCCCCACTTGCAACAATCTTGCACCTCATCAGCAGCGGCAACCCCTTCTGCAACAACCTCCACCAGCTCTGTTATGGTCGTCGCTGGCTGCGGACATTTTCGAATGGTGTGGTGAGCACTACCTTGTTCTGGTCGACTCGTTCTCCAACTGGTTTGAACTTGACCAACTGACCTCCCTCACGTCGGAGATGGTCATCAGGAAGCTGAAAAGACATTTCTCAGACCATGGCATTCCTGTTATTCTGAGAACCGACAATGGTCCACAGTTCACCAGCCACTTGTTCAAGCTTTTCGCCGACCGGTGGAACTTTCAGCACGTCACAAGCAGTCCCGAGTATCCACAGAGTAATGGACTCGCTGAACGCGCTGTCAGAAGCGCCAAGCACTTGCTGGAGGGAGCGCGCATTTCAAAGTCTGACGTCTATCTCGATCTACTGAATCTCAGAAACATCGCAAGAGACGGAACCTTGGGGTCACCAGCACAGCGGCTGCTGTCGAGGGTGACGAGGTCTCCGGTCCCCATGGCACAACAGCAGCTGGTCCCTCGGGTGCTGAAGCCCGCCATTATCCCGCAACGTCTCCAAGAGAAGCACGATACCCAGAAACGGTCATACGACAGTTCCAGCAGACCACTCCAGCCTCTACTGCCGGGCCAGGTCGTCCGTCTACGAACTTCAACTGGACATTCTCGTCTGGGCATTGTTGTACGCCCGACTGATGAGCCACGATCGTACCTTGTGGACTGTGAGGGAGCGGTATACCGGAGAAGTCGACAACACCTGCTTGCTGTGAAGGAGCCCCGACCACCGCCTGCTGATCCCTATGCTCCGCCGCTCCAGTTCCAGCCGCCTTCCGCAATGTCTCCCGCCCGTCCCCGCATGCCTGGCACCCCCCCACGTCCCTCTGTCTCCACTAACCACGGGGTTTCACCCACCGCATGTTTCCCCCCTCGGTCACCACAATCCTCTCCCGTGCGATTTTCACCTTCAGCCTCTCCGCCTAATCCTTCAGTTGAGGGAGGGGATGATTGGGTCCGCACGCGTTCGGGCCGTGTTAGTAGACCACCAGACAGGTATGGCGAGTATGTTTAATATGCTTTCTCTGCACATTCAATCTTTAGGGGGAAGGATGTAGATTGATGATGCATGTGAATCAATCACACTTAGCCAGCATCACTAACTCCACCCCATTATAACATTTATACCACCGCCCATTCCCAGCACCGTTAGCCGAAGCAGCCAGGATGAACTGACAACACCTCGTTTTATAATGCTGCCAAGTTAATGTGCTGATTAAAGATGTGTGTAAATCTTATATGCTTTGAAGTGATTCACAGTGGTAGACATTGCGGGTCCATCGCGGGTTCTGGCCGCTCCGCCGTCACGGGTACTGATCCCCAGCCCCCCCCCCCCTTTTCTTTGTCGGGTCTCCGTTGTCGTTGGGGCTGGGCAACGTGGAGCGGCCTCCAGCAGGAACGACCTGGGGCTCCCGTGGAGCTACGGACTACTCACCGTCGCGGGGCTGGCCGAGTCCGGAGCGGGTGGAGCTGTGGTGGAAACAATCGCTGCTGCTACCCGACCGCCGGAGATTCGGAGGCTACAACCGCGGGTCTGGCGGACGGCAACACCTGAAGCCCGCGGGTCCCCTGGTGGGGGACCGCTTTTCGGGGCTTCCGCAGCGGCGACTTCTCCCGCCCGAGTTGCGGGGTTGAAGCGCACCTGGAGCGGGGCTTTACCCCCCTGCGCGGCTTGGAATGGCCACCGGACTTTGCGGGCGAGCGCCGGGGCTCTAACACCAAGACCCGGTGGGCGACCTTGCATTAACCGGCGTGGCTTTAATGGCTGCGGGACAATCACCATCGCCCGCCGGGGGCTTTGACTTTGACTCTGACATGGGGGGGGGGAGTGCAGTGGAGAGATACGTTTTTTTGCCTTCCATCACAGCGCTGTGATGGATGTATGTGTAAATTGTGTTGTGTCTCGGGTCTTCTTCGTTTTGTATTGTATGGCTGCAGAAACGACATTTCGTTTGTACCTCAAGGGGTCCAAATGACAAATTTGTCCAAAAGACAAATAAATTGAATTGAATTGAATTGAATCTTCAACCAGATTTGCTGGCTGAGAGGGAAAATACTCAGCTCCAGCTGACACCGCCCCCCCACTCACTCACAAACACTTCCCTTTTAAATGGGGCTGATCCAGCCGATTAGAAATTGACATTTGTTATAGAAACGTAGAAAATAGGTGCAGGAGGAGGCCTTCTGGCCCTTCGAGGCTGCACCACCATTCATTGTGATCATCCCCAATCAGTAACCCGTGCCTGCCTTCTCCCCATTTCCCTTGATTCCGCTAGCCCCTACGCTCCATCAAATTCATCCAGTGAATTGGCCTCTACTGCCTTCTGTGGCAGAGAATTCCACAAATTCACAACTCTCTGGCTGTAAACGTTTTTTCGCATCTCAGTTTTAAATAGCCTCCCCTTTATTCTTAGACTGTGGCCCCTGGTTCTTGACTCCCCATTATTAAGAACATTTTTTCCTGCATCTAGCTTGTCCAGTCCTTTTATAATTGTATACGTTTCTATAAGATTCCCTCTCATCCTTCTAAATTCCAGTGAATACAACCACAATCTTTCCAATCTTTCCTCATATGACAGTCCCGCCATCCCGGGGATTAACCTCGTGAACCTATGCTGCACTGCCTCAATAGCAAGGATGTCCTTCCTCAAATTAGGAGACCAAAACTGCACACAATACTCCAGATGTGGTCTCACCAAGGCCCTGTACAACTGCAGATGGACCTCTCTCCTATACTCAAATCATCTCATTATGAAGGCCAACATGCCATTAGCTTTCTTCACTGCCTGCTGTACCTACATATTTACTTTCAGTGAATGGTGTACACCTAGGTCTCGTTGCATTTCCCTTTTACCTAATCTGACACCATTGAGATAATAATCTGCCTCCTTGTTCTTGCCACCAAAGTGGATAACATCACATTTATCTACATTATACAGCATTTGCCATGCATCTGCCCACTCACTCAACCTGTCCAAGTCACCCTGCAACCTCCTAGCATCCTCTACGCAGTTCACACTGCCACCCAGCTTTGTGTTAAATTTGCTAGTGTTACTTTTAATCCCATCGTCTAAATCATTAATACATATTGTAAATAGTTGCGGCCCCAGCACCGAGCCTTGCGGCACTCTGCTCGCCACTGCCTGCCATTCTGACAGGGACCCATTTATTCCTACTCTTTGTTTCCTGTCTGCCAACCAATTCTCTATCCCTTTCAATACCCTACCCCCAATAACATGTGCTCTACTTTTGCCCATTAATCTCCTGTGTGGGACCTTATCAAAGGCTTTCTGAAAGTCTAGATACACCACATCCACTGGCTCTCCTTCATCCGTTTTACTTGTCACATCCTCAAAATATTCCCGAAGATTATTCAAGCAGCATTTCCCCTTCATAAATCCATGCTGACTTGGACCAATCCTTTTACTGCATTCTAAATGCGCCGTTATAACTTCTTTAACAATTGACACCAATATCTTCCCGACCACCGATTCAGGCTAACTGGTCTATAATTCTCTGTTTTCTCTCTCGCTCCTTTCTTGAAAAGTAGGATAACATTAGCTACCCCTCCAATCCACAGAAACTGATCCTGAATCATCCTGAAAAATGATCACCACTGCTTCCATGATTTCTAGAGCCACCTCCTTGAGTATGCTGGGATGCAGACCATCAGGCCCTGGGGATTTATCAGCCTTCAGTCCCATTAGTCTACCCAATACTATTTCTCATCTAATGCAAATTTCTTTCAGTCCCTCTGTCTCCCTAGATCCTCTGTCCTCCAGTACATCTGGGAGATTGTTTGTGTCTTCCTTAGTGAAGACAGACCAAAGTACCTGTTCAACTCTTCTGCCATATCCTTGTTCCCCATAATAATTTCACCTGTTTCTGCCTTCAAGGGATCCACATTTTTCTTTATTCATCTTTTTCTCTTAACATACCTAAAGAAGCATTTATAGAATGCCTTGTACTCAATGCCTACTATGTTCTGTTGTGCTGAAGCAAAGCAAGAATTTCATTGACCTATCAGGGACACAAGACAATAAACTCACTTGAACTTGAACTTGAACTCTCCTTCTTTATATTCTTGACCAGCTTACCCTCGTACTTCATCTTTTCACCCCGTATTGCCCTTTTTGTTACCTTCTGTTGTCCTTTGAAAGTTTCCCAATCCTCTGGCTTCCCGCTACTCTTTGCTATGTTATACACCTTTTCTTTTAGTTTTATTCCATCCCTAACTTCATTTGTCAGCCACAGTTGCCTCTTACTCCCTTTGGAATCTTTCTTCCTCTTTGGAATGAAATGATCCTGCATCTTCTGGATTATGCCCAGAAATTCCTGCCATTGCTGTTCCACTGTCATTTTCCTGCGAGGATACTTTTCCAGTCGACCTTGGCCAGCTTCTCTCTCATGCCTTCATAGTTTCCTTTCTTCAACTGCAACACTGACACTTTAACCTTCTCCCTCTCAAATTGCAGATTAAAACTTTGTTTGTCATATGTGGTCATTACCTCTTAGCGGTTCCTTTACCTTGAGTTCCCTTATTAAATCTGGTTCATTAGACAACACTAAATCCAGAATTGCCTTATCTCTGGTAGGCTTCAGTACAAGCTGCTCTAAGAATCCATCTCGGAGGCACTCTACAAACTCCCTTTCTTGGGTTCCAGAACCAACCTGATTTTCCCAGTACCTGCATATTGAAATCTCCCATAACCACAGTGACATTACCTTTGTTACATGCCAATTTTAACTCCTGCTGTAACTTGCACCCTGTATCCAGGCTACTGTTTGGGTGCCTGTAGATAACTCCCATTAGTGTCTTCTTACCTTTATTGAATTGAATACGTTTTTGGCCAAGTAGTAACATACAAGGAATTTGCCTTGGTGCTCTGCCTGCAAGTGACAACATGACATACAGTGACAGTTAAGAATGACACATAAAACATTAAACATTAATAATAAAACTATTGATTAAATATGTGAATTAAATAAAATACCAGAGCAGGCTACAGATTTTTGGTTATTGAGTAGAGCTGCTACTCGTGGGAAAAAAGCTGTTTTTATGTCAGGCTGTGGCAGTTTTGACAGTCCGGAGTCGCCTTCCAGAGGGAAGTGATTCAAAGAGTTTGTGGCCAGGGTGAGAGGAGTCAGAGATGATCTTACCCGCTCGCTTTCTGGCCCTTGCAGTGTACAGTTCATCAATGGAGGGAAGGTTGCAGCCAATAACCTTCTCAGCTGATCGGACGATTCGCTGCAGCCTCTGGGTGGCTGAGCCAAACCAGACCATGATGGAGAAGGTGAGGACAGACTCTATGATGGCTGTATAGAATTGGCCCATCATTGCCTGTGGCAGATTGTGCTTCCTCAGCTGCCGCAGGAAGTACATCCCCTGTTTTGACTGTGGAGTTGATGGTAGCCCCCCACTTAAAGTCCTTGGAGATGATGGTTCCGAGGAACTTAAAAGACACCACTGATGTGACTGTGGTGTTGTTGATGGTGAGTGGGGTGAGGAGAGGGGGTGCTCTCCTAAAGTCTACAATCAATTCCACTTAAGAGCATTGAGCTCCAGGTTGTTGCGATGGCACCAGGACGCCAGCTGTGACACTTCCTGTCTGTAGGCAGATTCCTCCCCATCCTGGATCAGTCCAATCAGGGTTGTGTCATCCGCAAACTTGAGAAGCTTGACAGAGTCAGTGGAGGTGCAGTCGTTGGTGTAGAGAGAGTAAAGGAGAGGGGAGAGTATGCAGCCTTGCGGTGCATCTATGCTGAGGGTTTGCGGGTCCGAGATGTGCTTTCCCAGCCTCACATGCTGCTCCTCAATTTACAATTCCTCAATTCTATCCACAGCGACTCTACATCATCAGTCCCTATGTCAGCCATCGCAAGGGACTGAATTTCATCCTTTACCAACAGAGCTACCCCACCAGATGTCTTACCCTGAGGCATTTACCACCATAGCTGGGGACTTCAATAAAGCAAACCTTAACAAAATCATTCCCTAACTTCCACCAGCATGTCTCCTGCTGCACCAGAGGACCAAACACCCTTGACCACTGCTACACCACCATCAAGAATGCCTATCGCTCTATCCCTCGCCCTCACTTCGGTAAATCCAACCATACCGCGGTGCTGCTTCTTTCTGCCTACACAGGCAGCAATTGAAGAGCGCACCCCTCGAGGTGAGGACTGTACAGAGCTGGTCGGGGGTGAGGGGGGGGGGGGTGGCAGAGGAACAACTCCAGGACTGTTTGGAGTCTGTAGACTGGGCAATGTTCAGGGACTCGGCTACGGACCTGAACGAATATGCCATAGTCATTACAGACTTCATAAAGAAATGTGTGGACGACTGCATCCCTACAAAAACCTTCCGAGTGTTTCCCAATCAGAAGCCTTGGATGAACTTTGAGATCCGCACTCATCTGAAGACCAGACACCGGGCATTCATGTCTGATGATACAGTGGTCTACAAGAAGTCCAGATACGACCTTGGTAAGGCCATCAAAAAGGCCAAAAGGGACTTCTGCTCCAGACTGGAGGATGAGACAGACGTTCGGCAGCTGTGGCAGGGCTTCAATGCAATCACCTCCTACAAGGCGAGATCAGGAGGCAGCTCGAATGTCGGCGTAGCATCACTCCCTGACGAGCTCAATGTGTTTTACGCATGCTTTGATAGGGAGAACACTGATGTGCCTTCTCGAGCTCCCATTCGCTGTGATGGTATTTCAGTCACAGTCACAGAGGCCGACATCAGAAAATCCTTCAGAGGGGTGAACCCTCGAAAAGCGCCTGGACCTGATGGTATACCTGGTCGTGTTCTAAAAACCTGTGCGGACCAACTGGCTGGAGTTTTTACGGACATTTTCAACCTCTCACTTCTGAGGTCTGAGGTTCCCACCTGCTTTAAAAGGGCATCAATTATACCGGTGCCCAAGAAGAGCAAGGTGACATGCCTCAACGACTATCGACCAGTGTCGGTGGTGATGAAGTATCGACCTAACGTCGGTGGTGATGAAGCGCTTTGAGAGGTTGATCATGGCGCAAATCAACTCCTACCTCGACAAAAACCATGGACCCACTGCAGTTCGCCTACCGCCACAACAGATCAACGGTGGACACGATCTCGCTGGCTCGCCGCTCCGCTCTGGACCACTTGGACAACAAAAACTCACATGTCGGGCTGTTATTCATTGATTACAGCTCGGCATTTAATACAATCATCCCCTCCAAGCTGGTTACCAAACTCGCAGAACTGGGTCTCTGCGCATCCCTCTGCAATTGGATCCTCGACTTCATCATTCACAGACCACAGACTGTTCGTATTGGTGGAAATGTGTCAGCTTCGATATCAATCAGCACCGGAGCACCTCAAGGCTGCGTGCTCAGCCCCCTGCTGTACTCACTCTATACTCATGACTGCGTAGCTGGTCATAGTGCGAACTCCATCATCAAGTTCGCTGATGACACCACTGTTGTGGGGCGTATCACTGATGGGGACGAGTCAAAGTATAGAAGAGAGATCGACCAACTGACCAAATGGTGCCAGCACAATAACCTGGCCCTCAACACCAGCAAATCCAAGGAACTGATTGTGGACTTTGGAAGGGGTAGGATGGGGACCCACAGTCCCGTTTTTATCAACAGGTCGATGGTGGAAAGGGTCAAGAGCTTCAAATTCCTGGGCGTCCATATCTTCGAAGATCTTTCCTGGTCTGAGAACACTGATGCAATTATAAAGAAAGCACATCAGCGCCTCTACTTCCTGAGAAGATTACGGAGAGTCGGTATGTCAAGGAGGACTCTCTCTAACTTCTACAGGTGCACAGTAGAGAGCATGCTGACCGGTTGCATCGTGGCTTGGTTCGGCAACTTGAGCGCCCAGGAGCGGAAAAGACTACAAAAAGTAGTAAACACTGCCCAGTCCATCATCGGCTCTGACCTCTCTTCCATCGAGGGGATCTATCGCAGTCGCTGCCTCAAAAAGGCTGGCAGCATCATCAAGGACCCACACCATCCTGACCACACACTCATCTCCCCGCTACCTTCAGGCAGAAGGTACAGGAGCCTCATCAGGTTCAGGTTCAGGAATAGCCTCATCCCCACAGCCATTAGGCTATTAAACCTGGCTAGGACAAAACTCTGAACATTAATAGCCCATTATCTGTTTATTTGCACTTTATCAGTTTATTTATTCATGTGTGTATATATTTATATAATGGTATATGGACACACTGATCTGTTCTGTATTCATGCCTACTATGTTCTGTTGTGCTGAAGCAAAGCAAGAATTTCATTGTCCTATCAGGGACACATGACAATAAACTCTCTTGACTCTTGACTCTTGACTTGACTCTTGACTTGATTCCTCTGCCCAACTGCCTGCCCTTTCTATAGGACGTACATCCCTGAATATTCAGTTCCGAGTCCCGATCCTCCTGCAGCCATGTCTCTGTAATCCCCACAGTGTCATATCTATCAATCTCTAACTGAGCCTTGAGCTCATCCACTTTACTTCTTATACTTCGCGCATTCATATATAATACTTTTAATCCTTTACTCACCTCACCTTTCACATCGATTCCTATTTCACTTTGCCATACTCTCCTATTCCTTCATGAGCTTTCTGTCCCGTTAATTCTGGTGTCTTTCTTAACTTTCCCTATATTCTCTTTCCCTTTAACTCCATCCTTGTGTTTCCAATTTGTCTCCCCCCCCCCACCCCCTCCCCCCCCCCCTTCCCCCAGTATTGTGTTTAAACCCACACGTGTAGCAGTGGCAAACCTGCCTGGCAGAATGCTGGTCCCCCGCATTCTGAATATTGCAGTACTGATTACTCTAGATCAGTAAAATATCGACCTCAATACAACTCGTTGCATGATCAGAGATCAATGGTTGGAAATATCATTGCAGGACACCCTAACTTTAATGGAATACGCAGTGGAAACATTCTGAAACAGAATTTACATTTGCCTGTCGCCTTTCGCTGCCTCGGAAGGTCTTAAATAATGCAGAGAAATTATGTACTTATGAAACGTAGTCGCAGTTACGATGCGTGTATCCTATTTGCACACAACAAGCTCCTGCCGACAATGATAAGGTCCAACTGGGAGTTCTGCTTTTTAAAACGCAATAGTAATTTGAGGGATAAATATTACTTAGTGGATGCAGAATCCTCGCTGCTGCTTTCCGATATAATATAGAAAAGCTTTCTTTCTTTTTCTTTTCTACCTATTATGCCTCCTGGCATGTAGGGCAGCAACGAAGGTCCTCCACTCAGTAGTGTTGATTCCTTCAGTTGCTGTTTCTGTAACATATTTGTTTTATGAGACAGGGTTGTTAGCCCTGTGCTCAACCTCCAACCTGGAGGACCAGTGGATCGCTCTTTGTCTCGCCTCTACCCTTCGACCTGTCCAGCATGGGAGACCCTAACAGGAGACGAATCTCCCGCTGGCATAGCTCTAGGGGGTCACTGAGACACACACGCTCCCCGACCACGACAAGGTTGCAATCCAACGCGGAGAATATAGAACAGCACAGCACAGGAACCGGCTCTTGGGCCCACTGTGTCCGTGCCAAACATGATGGCAACTTAAATGAATGTCCTCTACCGATGCGAAATCTACATCCCTCTATTCCCTGTATATACCATGTCCCTAACTAAAAGCCTCAAATGCCACTATCTTGACGGTCCCCACCGCCACCCCTGGCAGCTCGTTCTGTGTAAAAAAAAATTGCCCTGCACGTCTCCTTTTAGGTGTTGCCCTTCTCGCCTTAAAACTATGCCCTCTAGTCTTTGACATTTCCATCCTGGAAAAAGATCCTGACTGTCTAGCCTATCTGTGCCTCTCATAATGTTATATACTTCTATCAGATCTCCCCTCAGCCTCCTACACTCCAGACACAAAGCCTATCCAAGTTTGTCCAACTTCTCATTATACCTAATGCCCTCTAATCCAACCTTTCCTGCATCCTCTCTAAAACCTCCTCATCCTTCCTATAATGGAACGACCAAAGTAGTGCCATAGGACCTGGACAGTTCCATAGAAACCTCAATTCTTCTGTGAGGGCACATGGGGCCTTACTTTGATGTATCATCTCCAACAATGTAGCTCTCCTTTGGAGCTGCCTTGTAATGTTGGTACGGATTCTGATCTCTAGAGTGGGTTTTGTGGGGAGGGAAAGATGTGTCTGATGATGGGATTGTCACCAAGTTCGCCCTTTACTCAGCGTTCATTCGTTTGTCCTGTAATGGAGTGCGCTGGGTTGTCGAGCAAGATTCCGATTCTTAACTTCCACGGTTGGAATGCCTCCTTCGGCTGGACCCCCACGATTACCGCGACATCCGAGAACAGAGTGTACCAGTTGAAGGACTTTGGTCTCATCAACCATCCAAATTTTGCTCTGATTGCTCCTGAATGGTTCAGGATATCGCGAGAGTATCTGGGGGTAGATACAAAATGCTGGAGTAACTCAGCGGGACAGGCAGCATGTCTGGAGAGAAGGAATGGGTGACGTTTCTTCAGACTGAGAGTCAAGGGAAATGGAAACGAGCGATATAGGCGGCGAGTTTAGAGGGATATTGAAAAAAGAAATGAAAGATGTCCAAAAAAAGTAATGATGATCAAGGAAGCAAATAATTGTTGACTGTGGTATAGGAGAAAACGAGTTATACAGACAATGAAACTCACCAGGACGCCAGTGAAACTAGTACAACGGTCAGGGTGGGAGAGGGACGGAGAGAGTTCAAGTTCAAGTTCAAGTGAGTTTATTGTCATGTGTCCCTGATAGGACAATGAAATTCTTGCTTTGCTTCAGCACAACAGAACATAGTAGGCATTGACTACAAAACAGATCAGTGTGTCCATATACCATTCTATAAATATATACACACATGAATCAATATACTGATAAAGTGCAAATAACAGTTAATTGGCTAATAAAGTTCAGTGTTTTGTCCGAGCCAGGTTTAATAGCCTGATGGCTGTGGGGAAGTAGCTATTCCTGAACCTGGTCGTTGCAGTCTTCAGACTCCTGTACCTTCTACCTGCAGGTAGTAGGGAGATGAGTGTTTGGCCAGGATGGTGTGGGGCCTTGATGATACTGCCAGCCTTTTTGAGGCAGCGACTATGATAGATCCCCTCGATGGAAGGGAGGTCAGAGCCGATGATGGACTGGGCAGTGTTTACTACTTTTTTTAGTCTTTTCCTCTCCAGGGCGCTTGTTGCCGAACCAAGCCACAATGCAACCGGTCAGCATGCTCTCTACTGTGCACCTGTAGAAGTTAGAGAGAGTCCTCCTTGACAAACCGACTCTCCGTAATCTTCTCAGGAAGTAGAGGCGCTGATGTGCTTTCTTAATAATGGCATCAGTGTTCTCGGACCAGGAAAGATCTTCAGAGATGTGCACGCCCAGGAATTTGAAGCTCTTGACCCTTTCAACCATCAACCCGTTGATATAAACGGGACTGTGGGAGAGAGAGAGGATGCAAGGGTTACTTGAAGTTAGAGAAATCAAGATCATATGGCTGGGTTGTAAGCTGTCCAAGCAAAATATGAGGCGCTGTTCGTCCAATTTGTGTTTGACCTCACTCTGACAATGGAGGAGGTCCAGGACAGAAAGGTCAGCATGGGAATATTTGGCAACTGGGAGATTGCATATGTCCAAGCGGACTAAGCAAACGGCTTCAGTGAAACGATCGCTCAGTCTACATTTGATCTCACAGATGTATAAGAGTCCACACCTGGAACAATGGATACAGTAGATGAGGTTGGAGGAGGTGCAAGTGAAACTCTACCTGACCTGAAAGGACTGTCGGGGTCCCTGGACAGAGTCGAGGGAGGAGGTCTAGATAGACAGGTGTTCCATCTCTTGCGGTTGTAGGAGAAGATACCTGGGGAGGGGGTGGTTTGGGCGGGAAAGGATGAGTTAACCAGGGAGTTGCGGAGGGAATGGTCTCTGCAGACGATGGAAAGGGATGGATATGGAAAGATGTGACCAGTGGTGGGTATTGGAAATCAGACACTGGGTACAAACTACACCTAACCGGCTGTTTTGTGAGTTGGGCCACACCTTTTATTGGTTAACCTCTGTCTCTTTGTAGGCACTGTGAGAGGATTTTCACATTCAACGCCGGTACGAAGCTGGTATTAGTGGGCTTGACTGGGTTATGGGCAGGGTGTAATCTAAGTGAAAGACACACTGCAGCCATTGTCTGGCATTGGCCACTGATGGAAATAAGCAGCACCTGAAGTCATTACTCTGTTTAATTTGTTTTGCTCGCTGTGATCTACCATTGAGTGTAAACCACAGTGCTGGAGTAACTCTGCAAGTCAGGCAGCATCCCTGGAGAACATGCATAGGTGATTTTTCGGATCGAGACCCTTCAGACTTCTGAGAAATGTTTCAGAACATTGGGTGGAAACCACACAGACATCATTGGAAATATCAACCACTTCTTTGGTAAATGCTAAGGATAGATGCAATGTGATGCTGCATAGAAAAATATGGTAGCAAAGAAACTAGTGAATTTTGTGTGTTTGTGAAGACGTTTGATAAAGTCTCACACTGGAGGTTGGTTAGTAAGATTAGAGCACATGGGATTGGAATGAATATACTGATGGCAATTGTGAATTGGTTTCCAAACAGTAAACAATGAGTAGGAACAAATTGATTCTACTCAGGTTGGCAGGTTATGACTGGTGGGGTACTGCAAGTCCCCAGTTATTTAATGCTGTACACCAACAAATTGACCAAGACATGTTTTCATATTCCATGTCGGGTGGGTTTTCCTGTTCTGTTGATCTTGGTGAGTGGTTGCAAGCATACCGGAAAGAGTTGACATCTGATGTTAAGCAGCCACTGTAAATTGCCTCTCTTGTATACGTGAGTGGTAGAATTTGTGCAGGGGAAGCTGATGAGAATGTGGGGAGAATTAAAGAAAAATGTTTCATGCAGGATTAGGGTAAATGGGTGGCTGATGCTTAGCACAGACTAAGTGGGCTGAGGGGCCTGCTTCTTTGCTGTATCTCCCTATTATTCCTTGTGGTAGCATTGACCTGCAGTGCAGGGCAAAAGATTGGCCTCCTCAGGATAGTGTCTACGTTGGGAATACCTCTCATGATGTTTCTCTCATCCACACAGTTGCCAACACGTCTACGATTGTCTTATGTATGACATCTGGGAGTTAAATATTAAACCACTGGGTGAAATTGTTTGGACTTTCATGAAAGACAAGATGCAAGAATGTTTGCATCTTTGTTTTCACTTCTTTAATTTCAGATGGTCCTTGCTTTCTCCCTCCTTCCTTTCTCCCTCCTCCCCCTCCCCTTCCCAGCTCTCCCACAAGCCTACTGTCTCCGCCTCTTCCTTTCTTTTCTCCCCCCCGACATCAGTCTGAAGAAGGGTCTCGACCCGAAATGTCGCCTATTCCTTCTCTCCATAGATGCTGCCTCACCCGCTGAGTTCCTCCAGCATTTTTGTCTACATGCAAGAATGTTTGATCAGCAGAGATGAGTCATCCATGTGTACATTGGAAATCAGTCACCATAAGAATGGATTACCAGTTGCAGGATGGTAAATGGCGAATGGCTGGAGATCATATGCAATCTAAAATTATCCCAACCAAACTTGGAAAATCCATTTTGTCACTTGGATAATGAAAATTGGTGAGAGCATTCCCAATATTCCAATTGAGGAATGTTAGGCCATGATAATCTATTCTCCACCTGCCATCGGGATAACTTCACAAATGATTGTGAAAATGTGCATTATTGTGATCTATGTTTTACGGATCTAATCTGGATGATTGCCATGTTAGCAGTTTATTAAACATAATTTCCAGTCTTCTTCACTAAACAAACAATATTAGCAGTCATTATGGAAAAGATTGCAAAATAAAGCAATTAAAGTCGGTTTATGGTATTCTGACAACTCATTCCTGCAATAATATGAAAGAATACATCACTTTGAATTAAATTAATCTTTTCTCTTACAACCTTTAATTTTTCTTGCTGTTATTTTCAGCAGAATGATGGAGACGTTTTATCCTAGAGGCATTGTCACTTTTGATTTTGTCAGTACTCATGGGCTTCCAATCTGCACGGCCATGCTCCCAATGAGAGCTTCAGTGATGCAAGTGATATTTAACAAGCAAGACAGATGACCATTGTGCAGACCAGGAAGAACACATAGAGTACAGCTTTGACATGGAGTGGCCTCTTAACGCAGAAAGACACAGGTTTACTGCATTAGCTCCATAATCCATTTATCACACAATTAATAAAGAATATAAAAAGCAAAATAGTGAAGAAGCTGGAAATCTAAAACTAAAACAGAGAATGGGGCTACTCAGCAGTTCAGGCAGCATCTGTGGAAGGAAACAATTAACATTTTAGATCAATTACTTTTTGTAGATTGGCTATTTCATACTAGCCAATTATAGTGCTTGTTAGTAGTAGCTCCGCCCAGTATGTACTTTTATAATATCGAAAACCCGCTTATGCTGGCTAGCGCACCGACACTCGCCTACTTCGCTCTGGAGTTACTGGTAATGTTCACCTGCGATGCATCCCAGTACGGGCTAGGCGCAGCGTGCCTGCAGGCCACTACTGATGGCGATTTCAAGCCCGTTTCATATGCATCCCGTACACTAACTGACACTGAACAGCGCTATGCCCAGATCGAAAAGGAACTGCTCGCATTGGTTTTCGCCTGCACTAAATTCAAGGACTTAATCTTTGGTAAAACCGTAACCATCGAGACTGACCACCAGCCGCTGGTCACCATTTTGAACAAACCGATCCATGCTGCCCCAGCACGACTCCAGCGGATGATGATGCAACTGGAATGTTTTGATTTCAACATCGTCTATAAGAAAGGTAAAGACATGTACATAGCAGACATGCTATCCAGAGCCCTGCGCAAAAATAACAAACAACAACTCTCCGAACAGGACCAATTCTCAGTCATGAAGGTCTCGTTTGTGCCAACTGATTGTTTAAACAGCCTAGCTGAACACACGGCTGCTGATGAGACTTTACAATTGCTGTCTACAGTCATCCGGAGCGGCTGGCCTGATAAGCAATCCAACACCCCGCTCGAAATCAGAATCAGAATCAGAATCACACTTTATTCGCCAAGTATGTTTTGCAACATACGAGGAATTTCATTGGCCAGGTCAGTCATACAATTAAAAGCAACAGATCACTCAAAAAAACAAATTTTAACATGAACATCCACCACAGTGACTCCTACACATTCCTCACTGTGATGGAAGGCGAAATAAAGTTTGTCCTTTCTTAGTTCTTCCTTGGTCGTGGGCCTCGAGCCCCCGTTGACGGGATGATCTTGACTCCCGTAGCCAGTGGCGTTCGGGCCCACCGCGTCGAGGCGATCTGCATCGGGGGGATGTTAGCTCCCTCGCGCCGTCGATCGAACCTCGCGTCGGGGCTGGTCGAACCTTCCGCGACGTTGGAGCTCCCGACTCGGCCTCACCCGAGACTGCGAGCCCTTGGTGTTGGTTCCGCGGTGGTCACGGTGGGAGCGATCCCAGGCAAGGGATCAGCTCTGATGTTAAGTCCACGTCCCGCGGTGGGGCTCACAACAGTCCGAGGAGGCTCCCAACTCCATCGATGGTAGGCCGCAGAACTCGGAGAATGTGATCCGAAAATTGATCACATCTCCGGGAAGGTAAGAACCTGAAAAAATGTTTCCCCCGATCCCCTCCCCCCTCCCCCCCCCCCCCCCCACATAAAACAAACCGAAGAACATTAAAACAAACTTTTAACGCACTAAAAAATAACAAAAAGAAAGAAAATACGAAGAGACTGCAGACAGGGCAGCCATCTCCCCGGCGCCCCTGGTGGTAGGCCCCTACTTCCTGGTTCACAAGGCAGTGGGCCCAGCCGCCCTCCGGGACGAATACTATAACGACATCCACAGGGGCCACCCCGGTGTGGAGGCAACCCTCCACAGGGCGCAAAGCATGTTTCACTGGCCTGGAATGACCAAATACATACGCGAAAAAACCAAAACGTGCGCTGTCTACAAAAGCCTGATGCCACATCAGCAGAAGCAGCCTTGACTGCCGCAACCTGTCCCTCCTCTCCTGTGGTCCTCGTTAGCCACCGACATCTTCGAGTGGCACGGGAAACACTATCTGGTTCAAAATCGACCTACTTCAAACCATTTCTTCTGAGGCAGTTATCGAGAAGTTGCAGCGCCACCTCTCCGTGCACGGCTCCCCAGCACGTATCCAGTCCGACAATGGCAGACAGTTCACCAGCAAATCCTTTAAAAACTTTGCTAACCGGTGGGACTTTCAACACGTTACCAGCAGTCCCGAGTTCCCGCAGTCCAACGGACTCTCCGAACGCGCCGTTCGGAGTGCAAAACAACTCATGGAGCGGTCATACCTAGCCAAATCAGATGTATACCTGGACTTGCTCAGTCTAAGGAACGTTGCACGGGATCCCATACTAGGTTCTCCAGCCTAACGACTGATGTCTCGCCAAACCCGTGCTCCCCTGCCTGTGTCCCAGCAGCTGTTGCAGCCACAAGTTCATTCCCTGCCTGCGGTTCAGAAACAACTACTATTTAAACGTGACACGCAGAAGCGGTTCTTCGACAAGTCCAGCAAGCCACTTAAATCCCTCGCACGTGGACAAGTGGTTCATCTACAGACGCAACCGTCAACACATCCTTCCGGTGAAGGAACCACATCCTGCGACTCCATATCCTGATGCCCCGCGTCTCGTGCTCCCTCCCAGTCGGTCCCGCTCCCCCACCACTAACCGTCGTTCCTACCGCGGTCTCCCCACGTCGTTCAGCGCCTAGCTTGCCTATCTCTTCTCCCACCCTGCCTTTCAGGTCGCCAGTCATTTCCCCACTCCCCTCCCCAGTATCTTCTCCAGCGAAAGGAGGTGAGGCGGTCTCATACCCCACACGGGCTGGATGGGTTTGCAGGCCACCCGTTAGATATGGCGATTTTGTGTAACTTTGCAAATGTATTCTTAACATTCTGCTTATATTGCTTAGCCACCGATGCTTCTTTATTTCTACAAGAACAGATGCAGATTGGCTATTTCATAATGCTTGTAATTATAATGCTTGTTAGTAGTAACTCCGCCTAGTATGTACGTTTATAATATCGAGAACCCGCTTACGCTGGTTAGTAGCAATAGCAGCTCGGAGCTGCAACGTATGCAGATCCATGCTGTAAGTGATTTAATAAATATGTGTTGTATCTTAATGTGTGTTCGAGTCAAATCATTACACTTTTAATCAGGACACAGTTTCTTTCTGTACAGACGATCCCTGAGTGTTTGTAGCAGTATTTCTGCAAAGAATCACATTGGCCGTGAAACTGTTATCCCAAACTGTGGCCCATACCCAGCTAGCTGAAAACACAGAGATTCTCCGAGCAGACGTTTCTATTTCTCTCTTCT